>JAHRHZ010000086.1:12451941-12581266 GCA_024137785.1 Ginglymostoma cirratum | reverse complement strand
TGAAGGGTTTAGGCCCGAAACGTCAAGTTTTCCTGCTCCTATGATGCTGCTTGGCCTGCTGTGTTCATCCAGCCCCATGCTTGTTATCTAAGAGTATGGGGCTGATTGGATAGCAATTACAAAAGGGCTGGCACAAATGGGATGGGACAAACTGTAAACCATGTTGAATGATTCAACTATTATTCACTTTGAACTTGACATTTGTCTCAACAGAAAGCTTACAAATGGCTCACAAATACGTATTGAAGAGCAAGAAGCAGACTCAAAGAATGTGAAAGAATGGCAAGTAACTAAACAGCAGGAGTGATAGAGAATACCTGGGGCAGTTCCAATGCTTTCATAATGGCTGAAAGTCCGAAGAGATCTCCCATGGAGTCCTTTAGCTCCACAGCCAGTTGGATAATTTTATGAAGGACTGCAGACCTTTGTCCAACACTTCCCGTGCAGCCCAAGATGTCCACAGCAATGCCCAGGGCTATTAAATGATGTCTGAAAAATGGAAAACAGAGGTAACAAAGAAGTCTTAAACTACTTTTGTGGTCAAGCATATCCTGAGATGATGAATATGCAATATGAATTCTGTTTCTGTCTTTATAAGCTCTACCTGACTAGCTAAAAGTCTCGAGCGTGTTGTGTTCCAAGTGGTGTTAAAATATGGTTGCAGTCACCCCCCCCAGCTGTGTTGGGATCCACAATCGCAATGAATTATAGGTGCCTCCCTCTAAGGATACTGATTTTAATTCAGCACCATTGTAATTGTCAGTGCATCTATAATGTGCAAACTCTATGGGATCTGATCGAGAATATCCACTGGGTAATGCTCACATTTAATTCTGACGAATCTACAATACAGGTGAGTAAATTTTGGATTTGGCCTTCTTGTCATATCCCACCCCTTTCCTTAACTTTTCTACCTTGACCAATCTTTTGGTAATCTGTCCTAATATCTCCATATGTGGGTTTGAATTAAACATTGTTTGATTACAATCCTATAAAAGCACTTTGTTATGACGTTTCTAGCTGCTTGGTGGTCTGGAGACATCTATTTTCCAATACTGCATCTTGCAATTGATATCACTTGATATGACACCATGCACATCTTTCTTTTTGCATTTCATTTTTGTCAAACCAACAATATGTGAAATCCTCAAAAAAAAAAAAAATGAACAGGGGATGGGGTTCTGAATAGATACTAACAGATTTACTAATATCTCAGTATCAAAAAAGGTACATCACTAATTTGTTACAAAGTTGCTGGAAAAGCTCAGGTCTGACAGCACCTGTGAAGAAAAAAAATCAGAGTTAACATTTCAGGGCCAGTGACCTTTCCTCAAAGGATGGTAGCTAGGAAAAGGGATAAAAGGTACTGCTGATGCTGGAGAATCCGAGATAACAAGGTGTGGAGCTGGATGAACACAGCAGGCCAAGCAGCATCATAGGAGCAGGAAAGCTTGACATTCCGGGCCTAGACCCTTCATCAGAAGGGTCATTTTCTGATGAAGGGTCTAGGCCCGAAATGTCAAGCTTTCCTGCACCTATGATGCTGCTTGGCCTGCTGTGTTCATCCAGCTCCACACCTTGTTATCTCGTAGCTAGGAAAATGTCGGTTTATATGGACAAGATAGGGTGGAAGGGAGGAAGGAAGGAAGGAATAAGTGATAAAGTGGGGATAGAGTCCAAAGAGAGAAGAACAGTTGAACAGATGAAGGAGTTGATAATGATCTGGCTAGGAGGGTGAATAGCTGTTAATGGAGGCTCAGTGGCTAACGATAAAGGTACTGTTTGGATTCGAATCCTGCCCTAGCAGATGGTGGAATTTGAATTCACTAAATATCTGGAATCTGGAATGATGACCATGAATCCATTGCCAGTTGTTGGAAAAACCCATCTGGTTCACTAATGTCCTTGAGGGAAGGAAACTGCCATTCTTACCTGGTCTGGCCTACACGTGACTCCAGATCCACAGCAACGTGTTTGACTCTGAACTGCACTTTAAGCAATAAATGCTGCCTAGCCAGCAACACCCTCATCTAGTGAGCGAATTTTTAAAAATTGTAATGGCAGGCTGTGTGAATAACAGGACCTAGTGTGTGGGGTAGGGGGCTCGGACATAGAGTTAAGGCACTAACTTATTGTCCATTTTTGGGTGTTACCTGTCCTGGAGGTCCATCCTCAGCTGGTGCCCATGGGGTAATGTGATCAGATCCAGTCCGGAGCTCACTCCCATCATCATCTTCTGTTCCAAGGATACGTTGATGATCCGAGCAACCTACAAAAGATTAAAACAAGAGTATTTTCCTTAGCAAAACACCATCTGTTCCCCTCAACATGAGCTCGCTGTATTTTTGATGGCATCTCCTAATTCTAAATGGTATCTATTTATTCTATTAGCAACTTTAAAATAGATGCTGCATTCATATAAGGCACTGCATCCTGTGGTGCTAATTTGTAGACAACAAGAGCTATCTCACAGAATACATGGGGCCTCTAAAGATAAACAGATAGCACATGTAGGAGAGTTGGCTGCCAGGGTGTCTGCAGGATGCACTTCTCTTACACAAGTGCCAACTAATTCATGAACTTTGGTAGAGAATACAAGGCGGCAAGTCAGCTTTGAAAGTCATAGGAGAGAGCATTATATTGGAACACCATTCTATCCCCATGAGCATACTTTTGAGATCAGTGTTGTTGTAAAAGCAAACAGATGAATTTGTTTCCCACCACCAGCCCCCCACCCCCCGGCCTAGACTAAGGATTCCAAATAAAATGTATTTACCCCAATGGACAATGAAATATTAAATATTTGACAGAGTTCATAGTCTGCTGTCCAGAAACAGGCTGTTATAATCCAACTGGTCTACGTGGTGTTAATGCTGCACACAAACCACCTCAATCTCATCCTATCAGCACAACCTGCTTTTCTTTCCCCCCCCCCCGCTTTATATGTATATACAGTTTCCCCTTTAAATGTATCCACACATCTGCCACGACTTCTGATTTTTTTTTAAAAATTGAAAAGTTCAACATTCTCACCACTGTGCAGGTAAAGATGGTTTTCTTGCTGTCCTTACTGGATGTTTTCTTTCACAAATGTGGGCATCACTGACAAGAGCAGCATTTATTGCCCATTCTTAACTGCTCTTCAGAGAAGAGTTAAGAGTCAAGAATGTTGCTATGGGTGTGGAGTCACATATGCACCAGATCAGGTAAGGAAAAAGATTTCCTTCGTCAAAGGGCATTAAGAACCAAACTGGTTTTCACAATAATCATAAATTGTTGTCAAGGTCAACAATACCAAGACTAACTTTCAATTGTTTAATGTTATTAATTGAATTTAAATTCCATGCCACCAGAGCATTAGTTTGGGCCTCCACAGTACCTGTCCAATGACATTGCCACTATATCATAGGCTGCTACAGGTTTATTAGTGATCATCTTATATTTATGATCCCATATCTTTGGTCACCTTGACCAATGACATCATCTTGAATTCACCTAGCCTATCAAAACTTGTCATAATTTCCAAGACTCACCTCCTCAGCCTTCATTTCCAAAGAAAACAAAAATTGCAATAATAATTCAAACTCTTAAGTAATTGATTCAAAGGCATAAATGAACTATGTTCTGAAGGTTCTTGTGGTGTTAAGGTACTGAACAGGTTTACAGGTAATCAGTTAATTACTAGTTACCTCACAGTCCACTTTCAGAATATGTTGTGCTGTAGTTTTTGCATCATTTTCAGAAAATATTTCTTTGAGGCGTTTAAGCACAGATGCATCAAGAGGTTTGTTGTCAACAGGAAGCAAGATGGAAGTAAAACTATCAAGTTTAAATGAACTTGTGGTCTCAATTTGAGGCCACACGAATGACCAGTCCCCATCATCATCTTCATTATCTTCTTCATGGTGGGTCTTCATTGAAGCTGAATACGCATCCAAATCCAGAAGACCAAAATCGGTGTCTGTCCTACGGATCCGGCTCTTTAATCGCTCCGTGGTTCGTAACCTCTCCATGCGCGTCTGGATCTGACCAGCCTGAGGAACATGTGGCACTAGCTCACAATAGACATTTCCATCCAAGGTTGGATCCATTACCGTGTCCAGAATCATGGCAGATGGAATTCTGAGTGGTTTTGGAGGAGCCTTGCAGTGTAACTGCCCATCAGAACCTCTCAGCACCATATTATTCTGGGAGCCAAAGCGTTTTAGGAATACTTTGGGGTTGATTACTGGGTCACTCCCTGTCCTATACATTAGTGATGAAGGACGTACTGATTTGTATGTTCCATTTGCTTGAGTAACGTCTTTGGGTCCTGTTGCACACACAAAGACAATAAATCGAACTGTTAATAAAATAACAAAGTGATGGCCATCTCAGTTATTTGCTTCTCTCCCTTCTTTGTGGGCCCCTTGTTAAGTGGGTGAATACCAGGTCTCCTGTGCTGCTGTAAACTGGCCATTGGAATTTACCAGATTGTCTTGGACCCAACTTACCCACATTTGTCTACTCCACAATTCCTCACATGAAATGAATTTAGCCTTTAAAATGCTAACTGAGAAAGGCTGCGAGGTCATTACAGACTGATGCAGTCAGCTCGTCTTACTGGCACTTTGAAGAGATACAGTCCACTGTTCTTTCCCTTTCAATAATTATTGAATCAGCTTGTAAAGTTTACTATTGAACTGCTTCCACTATTCGTTCTTTCTATATCACAGCAACTCACTATTTTAACAAGTGTTGATTCTTTTTGACAATCACCTTAAATCTGTGTCCTCTGTTTCCAGTACCAGAAGGATCAGCAAACAATTTCTTCTTTATTCTGTCAAAGCCAGTTTATACTTGTGAATACCTCTATCAAATTTGCCTTTATGATCTGCACTATGTAAGGTTGGAAGGCCATGTTTTAATTCCCTTGTTCTCATCACACTACCTGCTTTATTTAGTAGCCATGGCCCTTTTTGGTCAGGAAGTTCTGGGTTGTAGTCTCATTGGGTGTCTTTACACAAGATTGGCTGACACTCCAGTGCAGATTGCCAGAGGTGCCACCCTTTCTTGGGGATAGTAAGCAGAGGTCCTGTAGGCCTTCCAGATGGAAGTTATAAACCACAACGGGAAGATAACAGGTTTGACATTCATAAAAATGGCTTGAAGGGCATTTCATCCAAACTTATGCATCTTGTTTGGAACAGGAGGAAGTCATTTGATTCCCTTGAGCCTATTCCCTACCACTGGGCCAGGGAGCCCAGGTACAAGTCCCACCTCCTCCTGAGGTGTATCGTAGCATGTCTGAACTGATTTTGTAGATATTTTCTAATCACATATTCTGTCATTGTAATTTAACCCCCTTCATTCCAGTATAATTTGATTCACAGTTGGGGTTCAGAACAGAAGATATGACCAATTAGAATTGTTATTCTACAGTTAAAATACGATATCTGAGGCAGAAGAATTCAGTTAAAAATGAGAATATACAAGAACATGCAAGAGTTCAGGTTTAAAATGACCTCACCTCCTGAAAGGTAGCTGTCAGACTGGGCAGACTGCAATGGCTTTTTGTCATTCCCATAGTCCAGAATATTTGGATGACTGCCACTCTTGTCCTTATTCCTACAATAAAGACCGTCAGTAAACACAGGAGTGGTACGGTTAGTAATCCTTCAGCTGCTCCCTGTCTCATCTATGACTAACATTACAGTAATATCTTAGATAATCTGTAAAGTAGAGAGTGCTAAATTGTATTGTAAGTTAAACAAATTCTTGCATTTATATCACATCTTTCATAACGTCATGTTCCCAAATTGCTTTACAATCAAAGTATTAATTTTGATGGAGTGCAGTCACTGTTGTAAAGTAGAAAACATTGACTGTTCAAGAGCTTTACGTAGATTCTCGTGGATAAATTTACCTCTTCATTTCAGCAAACTCTGCAGTAACAATGGTGGGAGTTTAGAATAGGCCATGAGTCATGAACTAGGCCGAGCATGAAATAGCCAAAATGAATGCTCTCCTCACCCAACAGCCAACATTTCAGCAGGGCTCACTCGCCTAGGAGTGACAGCACTGGCTGATTTTTGTCTTCCTCATCCAGAAGTGCTAAGGAATACCCCACCCATGTCCCTGCTGGGATCAGCAAAATAACAACAGTACTTCTAAAAGACCTTTAACATGGTACAACATTCAAAGCACTTCATAGTAGTTTTACAAAGAAAAATAGACACCAAGCCACAAAAAAAAACATTTGAACAGGTGATCGTAAGCTTGATTAAAGAGCATCTTAAAAGAAGAAAAGAATCGTAGAAGAGAGGAGGTGGGCAAAAATGAGTTCTAGGGCTTAATGCCTAAATTGCAGAAGTCACAGCTGCCGGTGGTGATTAACATTGTGATCTCTATGCCTCTTCAACTCGGGTAAACTGGAAGAGACACAGAGTGTAATGGGGCAAGAAGAAGTTACAAAGATCTGCAAGACGAGGCCACGAAGGGTTTTGAAAACCTAGAATAGGAATTTTAAAATCAGAGTGTAGCCAGAGCAAGAGATAATGTGGGCCAATGTGCACAGGTCTCAACAAACAGAACTTTGTAATTCAGGCAGGGGTGTTTTGGAAAAGCTGATGTTTATGCAGGGTGGAAGATGGGCAGCTGCCCAGGAGAGCAATGGAATAGTCACGTCCAGACATAACAATGACAAAAACCATGAATTGAATCTGTAATCTTCTTATCTGTATAACTATTCCTAAGCCTTGCACTAAGCCATCAAAGCTAAGCACGAGTACTTAGCTCTGGTTGGTAGTATATGGATTAAGTACCTTAAAAGACTTCCATCCACAGTAAGCTGGTCCAAAGATACTCCTTCAGACAGATTTAAGCTGAATCTTTTATTCTGATCAGGGCTTTTGGTTGTCAATTCAATCTCATGTTTTCTTTGATCTGATGCTCCTCTGTATTCTTCTTCAATGCATCTCAAGGGGACAATGCGATTTATTGGATGAAAAATTATTGCTCCACTGTCCTCGGAAATTGGCTTGCGGTTTCCTACGTAAAACCGCACTAGTGCTGGGAGGTTATCAAAGCTCTCCTGTTCAAACTGGAAGAGCACACGGGTATAGGACTCCTTACGCCGGAGGACCACACGAATGATCTTGAAATGGAGAGGTTCATGCTTCCAGGTGCAGCTTAACACGTAGTCTCCAGGGCTGGAGTGAGATTCTCGAATGAGGAAGTCTCCATCTCTTTCCATTAGTGCCTCTGCTACCTAAATTATTAAGAGAAAATCAGTGTCCACCTAGTACACAGCAACTATTGCTAATCAATTTCTTGCCTTTTTGAAAATTTATCTTTTGAGTCACAGGATTTTGGCACACTTTTGGAGTGCTATCCCATTTCAGGCATGCATTGTCAACATGAAATGATGCCTGGTCAATCTTGTGAAAGGACTAGATAGATTGCTTGCCCCGAAACAATCCAAAGGAGGCTAGCAAAATGGGATTCCTCACAAAACACCTGAGGGGCATTACCAGAATAACAAGATCTGAAAGTGGGTACTGTGTCACCACCTTCAATAAAACCCTAGAGTGGAACTCCCAGATGGGATCTCCAAGCAGACCTCTACTCTGATCTCCAAATTTTGATTCCAGAATGGGCCCTACTTACAATTCCTGATAACTCAAGCAGGCTATTGATATCAACTTTACCATCTGAAGCCTCTTACAATGTCATGATGGAATTCCCTTGTCAAATATTGCTATTTGATTACACTGGTAAGCCTGGTACACCCTTTTCTATTTCTCAGGTCTTTTCCCCTTTGTCATGAAAATATCAAACACAAACTATTGATTTTTAATCTCACTGTCCGAGTTAATAGCACGAAACAAGGGTCTTTTTCCAGGCTGTATAACTCTGACTCAAACTGTGCATTCATCTATCTTTTCTTTCAACAGGACACTATCCCCTTTCAAATTTGTGCACATGTCCATGTAGGTCTGCCAAAGGCTGTATACTTGAAATTGAGTCTTTGTTAATTTTCCTCAGGTGTAAGCAGGTAGTGAAACTAAATGTTTTTAAAAGAAAAAAAAAATTAAGATAACATTGTGATTGATTCCTTACTTCTACAGTAGAAATTAGTTAGCTACGTTCTAACTTGAAAGAGGTATAGCCTTGTGTTAAAAAGAACACACAAACCTGGAAGATTTTAAAAAAGCCAATTCACCCCAACTCAAGTGGTTATAACATATTCTTCCTTTGGCTGAATATGCCACCTTGTTATAGCTCTGAAGTTTTTCCTCTTATAAAGTCTTCCTAATACAAGTTGTTGACTGAATAGGTGGAGGACCACAACACAGGGCTGTCCATAAAGAATCACAGAATGGACATTCTGAGACAAGACCAGGTTAATCAGCGTGGAAAACTGAAATGTCACACTTGAGCTGTAACAGTACATCATTGGGTCTGGGATCAAGGCAGTGGAAGGAGTGACTGTATATTTAACTCATACCATACCCAAAGATGGGAGGATAGGAACAAATGGGGAAAGGATTAAAAAAAATCCTCATTCAAATATATTTTATTTCAAATAATACTTTTCAGTTGGCAAGTTATCGAAACACTGAAGCTTTAACATGGCAGTTTATAATATGATACAGTGAAATGGCCAGAGAGGTCTAACCTGCCGTGGAATGGGACCATGAAACCAAGCGTGGCTGCGAAGATCATCAGTGCTCAGTTTTAATTCCTCCTCCAGCTCCTTCATCAATGGATCTTTTTCAGAACTCATTATGAGTAGATCAGTAACTGACTGAAAAAGAGCAAATTAATTAGGTTAGTGTCAAGTGTTTCTAACACAACAGCCCAGCTGGCTCTTATGCACAGAGGTAGAGTCCGTATCCCTGAGCCAGGAGGCCTGGATCAAGACCCACTTGCTCCAGAGGCACAAACTCTGAACAGATTATTTAAACAATTTGTCTAATCAATTAAAAATAGCCCAGCTGCCTGAATTTGATTTACTGTTGTCACATGTACTGCAATACAGTGTTTAAAAAAAAGTGTTGTTTTGCACACTATACAGGCAGATTGTACCATACAAAGTACATTAGGGTAGCAGAACAGAGTGCAGTATACAGTGTTACAACAGCAGAGAGGTCAGAATTAACATTTGAGAGATCAGTTCAAAAGTCTGATAGCAATGGGGAAGTTTGTTTATAATTGAATTGTATCGTGTTGAAGGCGGCTTTGTCATAGCAGTTTTTTTGCCTATGAATCAGAAATTTAAGACAGTTAAAATCCCCTGCCAGAGTCTCGAGAACAAAACCTCAGCTGCACTGCCAGTGGAAGACAGGCAGAGCGCTACACTAGTAAAAAGTGCAATTATTTGGATGAGATGTTAAATCATTGTCCCAAATACCCCTTGAATCTAATTGAAAAAAAAAAGGAGAGGAGAGATGTCCATCCTAGTGTCCTGGCCAATATTCATGCCTCAAACAATATCACTAAGACATCTTTTAAGTCTTTACTGTTCATGGATGCCAACTGTGCATAAACTGGTTGTTGTGCTTTCTACTTTGTAACACCGACTCTACCTTAAGACATGCTTCATTGTTTATAATGAATCTGGGACATCCCATGGATGTGAGAGAGGTACTATAATCATACAAGTCAGGCACAGATCAGGCAGCAAGATTTAATATTTATTCTGCATCATCCCTTTTATGGACACAATTTATACCTCAGAACCTATACGCAAGACTCCAGTAAAATACCTTGTGTGTCATCAGCTTAATGAGGAACCAATGACTCCTTGGAGCACAGTCCTACTAAATTATAAAGTAGTAGTTAGGCAGTTTCTAGTGCTTATACTCATGTCTACCATTTTGTTAAAATTAATGAAGGAGAACAAAACATTGCCTTAGATTGGAACAGACAAATGTATTGGTGCAAGACTCAGCACAATTCTAATACAAATCAGAACACTCAGGAGGGTGTGTTTATTCAGTATTTGTTTTAACCACTTGACTCATGTGTGACTTTGCCATTTTCTCGACTAAGTTCAACTATTCTCACAGAATAGTACAACATATCTCATCAGCAACCCAGCAGCCTCAACTAATACAAATCAGTCCAGATGACAGGACAATGACACAGGGAATACTTGCTTCACTGTTCTCAGTGGGGACAGTGAAACCTATACATACTACACTTCCATGGCAGTCCTTAACCAGCAGCTTCTGAATGAAACTCCCTACCACCCCAAAAACAACAACATAGCCCCTTTATAAAGGCAAGGCACAGTTGGCAAGTGGACAAACAAGTCATCTGCAACAATTCATTCACAAAAAATAGAATAAATGCTGACTGAAGCTTAAGTGACACACAAACAAAAAAACTACAGGATATTCAAAAATTAAGAAGACCTTCATGCAAAATTCTCTATTACAGAACAAAATTTACATTTTCCACATGACTGCACAAGGGCCTGAACACGCTATTACTGGTTCATACAAGTTTGTCACAACCTCTCCTCCCTGTAACAGAATAAAACCTTACAGTATCTTCATCAATCACATTCCAAACATTTTTTGCATAAGGTCTTGGTTTAAAGTGCTATTCTATGGCAAAAAGAGCTATTATTTATTTTATCAATAGCAAAACCTACCTTTTCAGCTCATTGCTCCTCTTCTAACCCATTAATCATGGCACACAGCCATTAACTTTGGTGGTTTGGTTCACTATGGCAAAGAACACCTCAATTTAGCCCAAGGGAGCTGCACCTCTAGGTGAAACTATTTGCTTGAAAGGTAGAAGGGGTCTATAGACAACTAGGCATAACAGCTAACAGACAAAGGAGGTGCCACATCAATGACATAGCAATGCCACTCATTTTTCTGACATGATTGAGTATCAAACAAAGTGATAAAATGTGTTTCTATTGAGTTTGCTGATTTTGTGAGTGGATTGACAAATACAAGCAGAGCACCCCTACAAAATATGGAATATTCCAGTGCACCACTCCACCCTTAGCACACTTGACAGCAAATCTGTGAAACTTTATTGCTTATCATTCAGGCCTGTAATTGGTGAGACTATGTGATCTGTACTTCCCCTCTCTCACATCACAGCTGTGTAATCCAGAGTCACCAACCCTATAGTATTGGCCTGGGGTCTCCAGGAACAAGACACTGATCTCCAGAATACTGCTGTGAGCAACATCCCAGGAGAAACAAAAATAGTAGGGCCATTAAACTAACAATTGTGCGTGCGTTTCATTTTCTTTGAACACTTTCCTTGTGAAAATAAGGGGGAAGCATATTTTTAAAAAGGCTGTTTCAATCCAAGATGTTTGGATCTAGGAGGTCATGTGATAAAGTCTCCAAGAGTTGACAACCCTAGGTGGAAGATGGTGAATGTTAGAATTTGTTTCACCCTCCACCCCTAGATGTTGTTCTCATCTCTCACTGCTATTTAGTTCAAAGGATGTCAGTACCTAACCGCTTCTAAATGGTCAGTTTTTAAAATAATCTCAGTGTATTGGCCAACACTTGTTGCCAGGTTCTAATGTCCTGGAGAAGGTGGTTGGTGAACTGCCTCCTTGAACCACTGCAGTCCTTAGGGTGCAAGTACATCCACAGTGGGAAAGGAGTTCCAGGATTTTGATCCAGTGACAGTGAAGGACTAGCAATATAGTTCCAAATCAGGACAGTCTCTGGCTTGGAGGGTAACTTGCAGATGGTGGTGTTCCCATGCATTTGCTGCCCTTGCCCTTCTAGGTATCGAGGTCATGGGTTTCAAAGGTGGTGTTGGAGCAGTATCGTTGAGTTGCTGCAGTGCATCTCTTGGATGGTACACACAGCTGCTATCGTTTGTTACTAGTGAGGGGAGTGAATATTATTTTTAGTATAATGATAGCAGATTTTCTGCTTCAACAGTACTGTACCACTCCCCTATATCCCTTTTTTCCCCCGGGAGACCAAAAATCAATCTCAAATATATACCAGATGGAGCTCCCACAATCCTCTGGGGTACAGAATTTCAAAGATTCTGTTTCCAACCCCCTGAGTAAATAAGTTTCTCCTCAGCTTCGTCCTAAACGACTGGCCTTTATTCTGTGACCTCACATTTTAGACTCCCCAAGCAGGGGAAACAACCCCTCAGTGTTGACAACCTGTGAAGCCCCTGCAAAACCTTACATGTTTTAGTAACATCACCTCTCATTCTTCTGAACTCCAGAGAATGTAGGCCCAATTTATTCAGCCTCTAATAACAGGTCAACTCTGTCATTCCGGGAAATAAATTAATGAACCTTCCTAATACCACTGCCAAATCAAGTTACACTCTTCTTTATAAATAGAGACCAAAATGCATACAGTACTCTGGATGTGACTTTATATCCATATAATTAGAGCAAAATTTCTATTTCTCGTGTCCAAATCGCCATATAATAAAGGCCAACATTTCAGTTGCCTTTTTAGTTGTTGGATATACTATATGTTAACTGTCTTATCGATTGAGTACATGCCAAGTCTCTCAACCATTTGAATCAGCACAAGCCTGTACAATCCTATAGTCAACTGACACACAATCTGATACAACACGAGGTATTATATACAGGAGCAAATCGAGGAGATAACTGAAAAGCAGAGAAGCTACATTAAACTACAGTAGTATAAAACCTTGGTTAGACTACCCAGGGTAATTGTGTTCAGCTCTGCTCTCTACATTACTAAAAAAGATATAAAGGCATTAGGAAAAGTATACAAAATATACCAGAACTGAGAGGTTATGGCCATCAGACGTAAGAAATAGGAACAGGAGTAGACTGTTCAGCTCCTTGAGCCTGCTCTGCCATTCAATATGATCATGGATCATCCAATGTTCTGCGCTTTCATTTTCCCGTGTTTTCCCCACAACACTTGATTCCCCTACTGATTAGTAATCTATCTCAGCCTTAAATATACACAAGAACTATGCCCCAGAGCTCTCTGTGGCAAGTAGTTCCAAAGACTCACAACCCTCCTCATCTCAGTCTTAAATTGGCAGCCCCTTATTCTGAGACTATGCCCTCTGGTCCTAGATTCTCCTAAGTGAGGAAACATTCTCTCAGCTTCTACTTTACCAAGGTCCTTAAGAATTCTATGTTTCAATGAGATCAAAAAACATTGAACAGTCTAAGTTTCTTTTTCACTGGAAAAGAGAAGACTGAGATTGTCCTGATAAAAATTCTTTAAACTATTGAAGATGTTTCTGTTTGCAAGGGAGTTCAAAATGATGGACTATAAATATAAGGTAGTCACTAGACTCAATATGGAATTTAAGGGAAACTTCTTTACCCAGAGTGATTAGATTGCGGAATTCACTACCCGAGGGAGTAGTTGAGGTGCATGTAAGATATAAATAGGAGAGAAAGAAATAGGGTTAGATGAAGGGGTAGGGATGGCGGGGGTAGAAGCGAAAGCCAATGTGGAGCATAAGTGCTGGCAAGGTCTAGTTAGGCCGAATGGCTTATTTCTGGGGTGTAGAGTCTATGTAATTCTATATAACCAATACAATTTCAAGTGTTATGATCCCAACTGATGTTACTATTTGACAAGTCAGACCTCAGAATGAAATCTAGCTTGATAGATCATTTTAATGTGCTGGATTTTCACTGAATCATAATGACAGAAGGCTGCTGATTTGGTATTATCAATGAAGCAGAGATTTATTACACAGAGGAAATAAAATAAAACAAACCAAGCTTATTATAGTTTGGTTGAAAGGTTTAACAGCATGCGGCAAAACAAAATCACATCTACTTCCCAACATCATTACTTTACTTTGAATCAAAATCCAGAGAAATTCCTCACCGATCAAATCTGTTTAATTTAACTTCTTCTTCTCAGGTTCCATTCCAACTGCCTTTTTGTTGAATATGCTCAGAACTGAGCGAATAGACTTTCTCAGCCCTGAATAATCAGATTGTGTTACAACCAAACACTACTGGTCTGGAAGTTCTTACAAACTACAACCCTTACATTGAAGTACTATGTTTCTTTAACTGCTCTGAACAATCTCCTTATCTTAGAGAGACTATACTTGCATCTGACTTCAGTCAGGTCTCCTTCAAACTGCCCAAAAGCTTTTGAACTACATTTTATAGAGCTTGTTCATCTTAAACTCTCCTAAGCTAATGGCTTAATGTTTTCTCTCTTAGGTGTAAACCCCCACAATATAAACAAATGTCCATTGACATATCAGAGGAAAATACTGGTTTAAAATCATCGTTTGAGAGAGATTGACCTAGTTAATTTTTAAAATCCTTAACAAAAATTGGTCAAAGTCCATATGCTACTAGTTTGAAATCCAAATTCTGAAAAAAGTGATAGTAATATATATGAATCACACTAGCAGAAGAGAAGCTACTTTATAATCCTTAGCATCTGGAAATCGTGGCTGAATTTTCCTCCAACAATTGACTTTGAGGTCAAACAACTCACCGTTGACCATTGATAGAACCTGCGACCCTCCTGGTAGCTAATCAACCTCTTCAGAGATTTTATTTCTTACTCCTGGAGCAGTTAGGACTTGAACCAAAGCCTCCTAGTCAAAAGGCTGGAACATTATCGCCATAAGAGCTTTGGAATGCCTGCATTACAACAGGTTCAATTAAATTCACCTGGTTGTATCACCTCAGGTTGAAGCCTTGTCGGCACATCATAGAGCCGTACAGCATAGAAACAGACCTTTCGGTCCAATTTGTCCATGCTGATCAGATACCCTAAATAAATCTAGTCCCATTTTGCCAGCATTTGTCCCATATCCCTCTAAACCCTTCCTATTGATATACCAATCCAGATGCCTTTTAAATGTTGCAATTGTACTGGCCTCTACCAGATCCTCTGGCAGCTCATTCCATACATGCACCACACCCTCTGCATGAAAAAGTCGCCCTTAGGCCACTTTTGTACCTTTCCCCTCTCTATGTCCTTTAGCTTTGGACTCCCACACCCCAGGGGAAAAAAAACTTGTCTATTCACCTTATCCATGCCCTTCATGATTTCATAAACCTCTGTAAGGTCATCCCTCAGCCTCCTTTGCTTCACGGAAAATAGCCCCAGCCTATTCAGTTCAAACCCTCCAGCTTGGCAAAATCCTTGTAAATCTTTTCTGAAAGCTTTCAAGTTTCACAACATCCCTCTTTGTTCAGCGACACTCCCCAGGACCTTACCTTAAGTGCATTAGTTCTGCCTTGAGTTGCATGTCCAAAATGCAGCACCTCACATTTATCTAAATTAAACTCCATCTGCCACTCCTCGGCCCATTGGCCCATCTAATCAAGATCCCGTTGTACTCTGAGGTAATCTTCTTCGTTGCCCACTACACCTCCAATTTTGGTGTCATCTGCAAACTTACTAACCATATCACTATGTTCACATCCAAATCATTTATATAGATGACGAAAAGCAGTGGACCCACCACATGTCCTTGGGGCACATCACTGGTAACAGGCCTCCAGTCAGAAAAGCAACCCTCCAATACCACCCTCCGTCTTCTACCTTCGAGCTAGTTCTGTATCCAATGGCTAGTTCTCTCTGTATTCCATGTGATCTAACCTTGCTAACCACTCTACCATGAGGAACCTTGTTGAACATCTTACTGAAGTCCATGCAGATCATGTCCATCACTCTGCCCTCATCAATCCTCTTTGTTACTTCTTCAAAAAACTCAATCAAGTTAGCGCCACATGTTTTCCCACGCACAAAGCCATGTTGACTATCCCTAATCAGTCCTTGCCTTTCCAAATACATGTAAATCCTATCCCTCGTGATTCCTTCCAACAACTTGCCCACCAATCGATGTCAGGCTCACTAGTCTATAGTTCCCAGACCTTTTCTTACCATCTTTCTTAGAAGTGACATCATTTTAGCGAACCTCCAGTTTTATGGCACTTCATCTGTGGCTATCGATGACACAAATATCTCAGCAAGAGGCCCAGCATGGGCACTTCCCTAGCTTCCCACAGAATTCTAGGGTACACCAGATCAGGTCCCGGGGATTTATCCACCTTTACGCATTTTAAGACATCCAGCACCTCCACCTCTGTAATATGGACATTTTTCAAGATGTCATTATTTATTTCCCCATGTTCTCTATCTACCATATGCTTCTGCACAGTGAACACTGATGCAAACTACTCATTAGTATCTCCCCCATATCCTATGGTTCCACACGTAGATGGTATTGCTGATCTTTAAGGGGCCCAATTCTCTCCCTAGTTCCTCTCTTGTCCTTAATGTATTTGTAGAATTGCTTTGGATTCTCCTTAACCCTATTTGCCAAAGTTATCACATGTCTCCTTCTTGCCCTCGTGATTTCCATTTTAAGTATACTCTTGAGCTGGATTACCTCACTTCCAGTTTTCCTTCGCAATGGAGTGTATATAGTGTCAAGCTCTATGTATTTATTGATGGCTTTCTTAATGGAGTACCAGGCTTTTAGGAATTCCCGTGCTTGTCTCTGCTTTGCCTGTCCCAGGATCCTGGTGTTCTCCCAATCGAATCGGTGGTTCTCCTTATCCATGTGGTTGGAGATGAGTGAGTATTGGTCGTGCCTTTTTGTTGCCAATTGATGTTCATGTACCCTTGCGGTTAATTTCCTTCCTGTTTGTCCAATGTAGTGTTTGTTACAGTCTTTGCAGGGAATCTTGTATATGATATTGGTCCTGTCCATAGTGGGTAGTGGTCTTTGGTTTGGGTGAGCAGCCGGCATAGGGTTGATGTGGGTTTGTGCGCTACTCTGATGCACAGTGGTCATAGGAGTCTTGTGGTCAGTTCAGATGTGTTCCTGATGTAAGGTTAACGTGATGAGTGTGTCGGGGCGTGTAGTATCTTCCTGGTGTCTTGCGTGTGATAGGCATCTTCTGACCCAGTTTTTCAGGTTAAAGTTGTCTTTGAATACTTGGAAGAGGTATTCTTCTTCTTCTTGGCGTAGCTCTGTGCAGCAGCAGTGTGTTGTTGCCCATTTAAATAATGTTCTCACGCAACTTCGTTTGTGTGTGTTAGGGTGGTTGTTGATGTCCAGGATTGGGAGTTGTTTGTTCTTCTCCTCTTCTCTGGTGAATCTAATCCCGGTGAGGGTGAACACCGTCATGGTGGAACGCAGGACAAATGGGGAATTCCTAACAAAGGTACACAGGAAAGATACACACACTGACCAAGTACTGAATTTCAACAACAACCACCCTAACACACACAAACGAAGTTGCGTGAGAACATTATTTAAATGGGCAACAACACACTGCTGCAGCACAGAGCTACGCCAAGAAGAAGAAGAATACCTCTTCCAAGTATTCAAAGACAACTTTAACCCGAAAAACTGGGTCAGAAGATGCCTATCACACGCAAGACACCAGGAAGATACTACACGCCCCGACACACTCATCACGTTAACCTTACATCAGGAACACATCTGAACTGACCACAAGACTCCTACAATCACTGGGCATGAGAGTAGCACACAAACCCACATCAACCCTACACCAACAGCTCACCCGAACCAAAGACCCACTACCCACTATGGACAGGACCAATGCAATGTGCAAGAGTCCCTGCAAAAGCTGTGACAAACACTACATTGGACAAACAGGAAGGAAATTAACCGCAAGGGTACATGAACATCAATTGGCAACAAAAAGACATGACCAATACTCACTCATCTCCATCCACATGGATAAGGAGAACCACCGATTCGATTGGGAGAACACCAGGATCCTGGGACAGGCAAAGCAGAGACAAGCATGGGAATTCCTAAGAGCCTGGTACTCCACTAAGAAAGCCATCAATAAACACATAGAGTTAGACCCTATATACACTCCATTGCGAAGGAAAACCGGAAGTGAGGTAATCCAGCTCAATGGACACCAGAGTTTAAATAACAGGCGGGAAAACACAACAGCGCCTCATCGGAGGCTGCACTGATGATGTTACCCAGCAGGGTAATGAAACGTCTTCGCAACAACGAACCAGTTCGGCGAGCCAACCAACCACAGGTACATACTGTCTCCAGACTCTTATTATCTCATTTTTGAAGGCTTCCCATTTTCCAGCTGTCCCTTCACCTGCAAACATCCAATAAACCCTTCTTTCATGATATTGCTACACTGCAGGATTTTTTTTATTGTTCATTCTTGGTACTTGGACATCATTGGTAAGGCTAATATTTATTGTCCGTCCCTGAAAAGGTGATGGTTGGACTTCTCCTTGATACTACTGAGCAGCTTACTTGGCCACAACAGAGGGTCATGTCACTTGCATGGGTGTGGGATTGCAGTTACATATCAGTACTTACATGGTAAGGATGGCAGATTTCCTTCCTTAAAGGACACTAATGAGCCAGATGGATATTTCTGACCTTGTTTAGGATGTCACTAATGCCAATTTTTTGTTTCCAAGATGCCATGGTGGGGTTTGAACTTGCATCAAGTTGTAAATTATAAGTTCAGTAACATAAATACCAATGCTATTGTACTCCATGCAGGTAAACATAATTGCTTGGTCTTTCTTGCTTTCTTGGAAAAATACATATCCCAGCCTTGGTGGTTCTCGTGGTGATGGGGGTATCAGTTTTTGATGTTTTTAGGAGCTACCATTAGTTCCATTGGTTACACTATCTGGTGCACTGGATGGACATTATAATTGCTCAATAAAACCTGTATATGACCTGTAATGTCATTATCACAATGGGCAGATAGTCACAAAATGCATTTCCATATTCCCAAACTGCAACTATTAGGAAAACATTACAAAAACAGCAGAGGTCAACACCAAGAGTTTAGTTTACTGCTTGCCATTCAAACTAAATAGTGTTCCAGCAGTGAGCTTTGAAAGTCCTTAACGCCACCAAACATTCAGGACTGTGTCACAAGGGAAGACTGTGATGACTCCACAGAGAATTATTGGGCTCACCCTTTCCTGGCATTAGGGTATGGCAGCATGCATTAACTAACAATATTGATGCACCTGATAATGATTTATTGTGCCTCACTTTTCAACATTGCACTCAAATAAACATCTAGCAGGTATCTTGTGGGGATAGCAGCCATTGCCAATGGCAGAGAAGAGTTGCATAGCTCAGGTGAGGAGGGAAAATGCATCTGAAATTCATCCAACTATTACCCTTTCATCTTACACTTCACCTTCTCTTGTAGTCAATGAGCAGGTTTAAATATAATGCAATAATGCTCCCCTAATGATTAGTATGAAGGTGCTTTGTGTAGGATGGTCCTGATGCACACAGACCAGAATATCAGATGTTTGATAACTTTGACTTAGGTGGTCCATGTTTGAGCAGCAATGAAACAGCATACAACTCAGCCTAGTGGCTCCAGACTAGGCACAATCGAGAGAGTTCCAGTCACTTTACTGAAAGCGAAACCACATGGCTTATCAGAGAAAGAAGATTGGGCTGGCTATAATGCACATAATAATCAAGTAGCCAATCACAGTTTGCTGCCCAAGTTAACAAATGAAGAACACATTGTTTTATATTGGATGAGTAGTGCCTTTAGTCCTCTAGGTTGTTCTGCTCTTGAAACCTTGGTATCAGTGTCCACGAATTAGCCCGACTTGAGCTGCCCTGTGTTAGAGATGGATAATGGGAAACAATTTAGAGAAAAAGACAGCTACACTCATAATACAGCAAAGCAGAGTCAAGGTGACAAAATGGACAATTTAAAAAAGCGTAGAGACAGTAACAGAAGAAGACAGTAGAAAACTTCTGAGGGTAAGATGGAACATAGAATCCATTGCTTAAACGATAATTATGATGGAAAGAGTTTACCGAGCTGTGGGTATAAGACTTAATTTAGGGAAATCATGAAAATGGCTTACAATATATATTAGACCGTGAAAATCTGGAAAACATCTATTTTGCCTCGAGAAGATGAGAAATCTCAAATTAGGCTACATAAGATGGGAAACCTTTTTTGGCTGCAAAAATGCATAATTAAGTAGTACAGTTATACGAAAAAGACTTTTGAAGGAAAATAATACAGGCTTTTTTAGATGCAGTAATGGGCGATGACGTAGGATTAATAAGCGACCTCATAGTAAAGGACCTTCAAGGGGATAGTAATCAAAATATAGTAAAATTACAAATTATGTACTATGTTAATGACCTGCAGGAGGGATAGAGTGTAGTCTATACAAATTTGCTGACAATACAATAGGTGTGAATGCATGTTGTGAAGAGGACCTGAGGAATCTGAAAGGGGTATAGATGGGTTGAGTGAGTGGGCAAAAAAAATGGCAGATGGAATTTAGTGAAGGAAGTGTGAGGTCATGCTCTGTGATAGGGAGAATCGAAAGGCAGGACTACTTTTGGAGAGTAATGCAGGACAGAGGGATCTGAGTGGTTCTTGTGCATGAAACACAAAAAGTTAGCATGCAAGTGCAGCAAGCAATTAAGATTTCAAACTGAATTTTGGCCTTTATTGCTGGAGGGTTGGAGTTTAAAATTAGGGAAGTCCTGTAACAAGCAGATGGTAAGGCTGTATCTGGAGTTTTGGTCCCCGTACTTAGGAAAGGACAGAGCGGAACTGGAAAATTTCAGAAGTGATTCACTAGGCTGATACCTAGAATGATGGTGTTGACTTATCAAGAGCTATTTAGCAGTTTATTAAGGTTTTATTTATTAAAGTGTAGAAAATGAGGAGTAATCTTATTGAAACATACAAAATTTTGAAGCGGTTTGACAATTTAGATGCTGAGCTCATATTTCCACTGGAAGGAGAATCTCACATTAGGCGGCACAGCTTCAGAATAAGGGGACACTCATTTAAAACTAAGACGTGAAGGAACTTCTTCTCTCAGAAGGTTGTGAATGTCTGGAATTCTCTATCCCAGAGACTTGTGAGAAAGAATCTATTGACATGATATATGTTGGCATCATAGAATGGTGCCATGCTGTCAACAGGAAGGAAATTTGCAACTAAACAGGAGTGGTGGAAATGTTTCCCATTCCTATGATCACTGAAGAACCTTCAGATGACAGAAATCAGCAAAATTTGTGAGCAGGAGCATATACTGACAGTAGAATCCCATTGAGTTAATTAAGACATTTTTAACTGAAGTTGTTGTGACAGCAAAACTATCTGCAGAACATACAGTTACTGCAGATTTGAATTCGATGTCAGATGTTGAGATGACATATCAAGGGGCACATTTCAATTTATTGTCTTCCAAAGCAGAATTATCAGTACCAGTGACCAAAATAATGTTAAGTCACCAACAGTTCTCCAGTACCATGATTGAGGAGGGGGAAATGTTTGGCTTACTAGGTCAGTGACCATAGAGGGTGAATGAGGAAGCTCAAACTAATCAACAGATTGAAATAAGCAGTTTACATACTTCAACATCATCAGATTGAGAATAAAGATTTGCTGGTACAAAATTACAGTGGGCTGCCTACAACTCCATGAAAGCAAGACTAATGTTCACTGATTCAGGACGTGGTCAGGAAGGAAAGAAATGACCTATCTCAAAAGTACAGGGTACTGTAAAGACAAAGTACATGTTTCTCCCAAGCACCTATATTCTTTCATGAGGTTAAAGGTTTCCCCAGTTGTTATTATCGGGCAACTACCTGATCCAGCAGGAAAGAGTTCCACTGCGAAAGAAATTCAGGAGATCAAGTATCCTCAAGGGAAGATAACAGTCCATGCAGCTGGATTGGTAGGAACAATGTCTTCTTCAAAGGACGTCCAAGAGATGGAGAGACACGCCAATATCTGAATTAAGGTCAACAGTTCTCAAGCCAAAGATTTACCAACCTTCCAACACCAAAGAGAATTTCTAATGGAAGAATTGTGAAACATCCAGATCACCTGAATTTGTGAAGTCAGAGACTTGGGGGTGGATGGAATATGATAAATATAATTATAGGTGAATGTACAGATGTACTTTGGGGACAATAAAACTTGGGGAGAGATGTTATAGAAGGTGATGGTTCTGAAAGAGTTAATCTTGGAGATTACATTAAACTCAATGTAATCTACTGATGTCATACATTCTTCGGTGGGGAAATTAAGAGATTAGTTCTTGATTTTGAAGGGAACAGATATGCCATCTATATCTCAGTAACAAATATTTTCCAAATAATCTTTTCAGAGATGATATTACACACTCCTGGAGCAGATGGGATTTGAACCCAGGTCCCCGGCTCACAGTTTAGGAACATTACCACTGTGCCAGTATCCTAAGATCAATGTTTAACTTGTCAATATGACTTGTACCCAATTGCTAACATACAAATCATTATTTCTTATCAAGATAAAATGGTGGTTATTTCTCTACCAAATAGGTCCTTAGACCCAATCAAGGGACAATGAAGAATGGCAGCATCCTTTTCCTTGCAAATCCACAATCCAAAATCAATATATCCTTCCTAAGGTGTGGTTCCCAGAACAGTACACAATTTGTTAGATGCAGTTTAATTAGAGCTTTGCTAGCTGTAGCAAAACCTTTCCCCACTTACATTCTTATCAGTTAGCTGTAAATGCTAACATTTCCCTAGCCCCTTGTTTTCTTTATACTTGACTAATAGATTTTAGTCATCCGTGTATATAGTTGCAGAACCAATACAGCTGTAAGTAGTTCAGACTGCTTGTGGAATTGACTGACTCCATTGAGGCTGAGAAGGTATTTAAGAAGATAGACACTTATAACATAATTAGTTAACATAACGTAATGTCATAATTATTTTCTCCTTGCAGTAGTATCATAGGGCCTCTCTGTCCAGTCAAGATGACTTCTAGATGTGACCTATGGCCACAATTGGACTGGCTAGGTCTAATTTAGCAACGGGATGGTACGCTGTCCATTGGGATGGGCTTCTGACTGTAAAGACAAGCTCATACTCTAAACTACCAAATCAATTCCATGGGCAATCTATGACAGCTATTCATACAAGATGATGGGTTTGTTATTTTTCACTATCCTTTTCACATTTCTGTTTTTGTTGCGAATGGAAGAAAAGACCAGGAAACACATCTTACCTAGCCAGGATTGCAGGTAAATCTGTACCAGGGAAGTTTAAGTAGAGTATGTGTCTGGGTGAACCTTCCCCATTCCCCAAACGACCATCCACCCCTCTCTGCTGGAACACTGTTGCTCCAACTAATGCTTGAGCAAGATATTTTGACTTTGGAAATGCAAGTTACAATAATAATGGTTGTGTTCTAAATAAACCCTGTACAACTTACAGAGCTTTTAGCTTTCAGAAAAACCTGCTGGAGAATTAATAGACATATTAAAGCAGTTCTGGCATCTACTGCACTGTTGCTGCATTTGGGCTCTAGTTTCACAGATGAGTACTAGGCAGGCATTTCTATATATAGAAAAATGTTACAGGCTACTTTTACTTTGTTGTGTGCAAGGGTAGCAATTTTGATAAGATTTCATTTTGCTTTAGTAAATATACATTTTTTGTTAAATTCTTTGATAGTCTAGGAATGGAATTAGTTGATTAGGTGTCCTTAAATTCAAACGGGTTGGAGGCAACGTGTTAATACATTGTCCCACATGCCATTCATAGTTGGCTCACAGGAATTCTGTAAAAACAACCAGATAATCAAAGCTGAGTTACCTGCAAGTCTAAACGAGGCAAAAATGAGGCAGCCGTGGTTAAACACACCTGACCTGAGTTAAAGGGCTTTGATTGTAGCTGGCAGGACCTCATGGACGTTTTTCTGGAATCAGGCTGATTAGGGACCTCTTAATTTTCCGTTTGTTGACCAGTTACTGAGGGAGAGGTATCAGCATGGATTGTGGAATGTTCTTTGAATGGGATTGAGGGACACAAGCCAGTAGATGTAAGTACAAAATAAGAAAAAAACATAGTATATGTTGTCAAGGTATAAATTCTTCACCTGAATGCATTGAATTATGAAGATGTAAAGTACCACAGGACTGAAGAAATTATTTGAATGTTTCAGTTGGCATAGCAACAAGCACATAAACCTTAGATATCCTTAATCTGCTTTACAAAAAATGCCAACTATTAGTGTTTAGAAACCTTTATGTAAAGAAGGAAGCATTTTCAAATCACATTGCTCTGCTAGATAGTTGCAAAGAAGAAAAAGCTTAAAACGATAAAAACAGGAAATTCTCAGGTTCAACCCTTGAGCTGATTGAAGCTATAGCTGCAGCAGGGGCTGTTGCTTTTCATATCAGCACTTCCTGAGATAGAGATTGGAATCCCTTCAATTCCCCAGGTGCCAGACCTAATTTATAAAGCATTACAAAGAATTTACGGCGTATAAATAGTTCATTTAGCCCAGGGGCTCCATGCTGATTTTAATGCACCATGTGAACCACCTTCCATTGTCCTTCACCCAACCCCTCTCACATATCCTTCTATTCCTTTCTCCCTCATGTTTATCTAGCTTCACCCTAAATACACGTATCCTATACTTCCACATTCTAAGCACTTTCTGGGGAAAGGAGTTTCTCTTGAATTCTTGGTCAGATTTTTACTAATTAAATTATATTTCTGGCTCCTACTTTTGTCCCATTTGCAAGGGACAACATCTTCTCAACTTCTATCTAATCAAATTCATAAGTTTAACTACCTATAATAGCCAAACCTTCTGTCGTCTCCTTTCTCGAGAAAATAGCTCCAGCTGTTTGATATGTCCTGAAAGACATGACTTTTCAGTATTGATATCATTCTACGGTGAGCATATGTCCACGTTTTCCAGTGACAGTCCCCAAGAGAGGTAGCACCTCAAGACAGGTAATGTCCACAGAATAGTTCTCAATTCATAAAGCTCATTCTCAAATATCCATTTTTTTTTACAAATTTCTCATGCTGAATCATGCCTAATGCTTTAATGAGGTACAGCATCTACTGTAAGTCACCATGGAAAAAGATAACTACTAGATGTCTCATTAATAATAAATGTATATTTGGAGAGAAGTACCTAGCACATTTCTATTCTTGTTATTATTGCCGTTAACTATAACACAAATGGTGCAGGAATACTGCAGTTGCCATAGCTACAACATTAACTGAATACAGATATGACATATACAGTACAGAACACAGGCACGATTTGAGATTCAGTATTAATGATTTTGAATGGTCAAATACATGTAATTGCTGCGTTCACAGCCAAATTCTAAAATATTTTCTGTATTAATGACCAACCAAAAGAGAAATATCTGTATTATGTTCAATGCGCTGGTTCATATTTTCCAAATTAAATGGAGGCAGAATATCTATAAAATAGCATAAAGGTAGCACCTAACAACATAAGGCAGTACATGCTAGTTCAAATTCTGCTGTGCATTTCCTTTCGGCAAAGTTCAGCCAACGTAAACTAGGCTACCTTCAGCAGGAATGAAAACCTGAGTTCCTGAGCCTTTATTGTTTTGTTTATAAGTGGATTCTGAATGTGGATCAACAGTGTGACATCATATCAGTGGTAATTATGTGCATATTTGTTTTGCATTCTTATTTATAAGTGCAACTGTTACAATATGTAGGACACTAAAAGAATTTTGCCTCGTGATGCACCTTAAACTATGTTATCCTTCTTAGCTACTTTGCTACGTTCCATTCTGTGTAACGGAATTCAATTTAGAAAATATGATCAACCTAATATAGTAAATTGATTTTGCACCTACTCCAATGTGCCCTAACCTTTTGGCCATCATCTCATCTATTGTGGGTAGGACATTGATGGGAAGTGGGGACCCAGAGGCTGACAGTCAGTATCAGGTTATCGGGGCATCTTATCTGTGGCGGGAGCTGGGATAGATGAAAGGGTTAAGCGAAACTCTTGCGATTAGGAAAATTGGATGAGTTGGTGGCAACAGAGGCCTAAACTTATATTACGGGGGTTGAACCCTGTAGTGATTGGAACCAGCTGGATTGTATTGACTATGATTGGGGCTGTTAAGCTGGGCCAATCAGGAAAGCTCTGGCTGACCTATATGAACAGAAGATTTAGCATCTCCTCAGTTTAGGGGATGTGCTCTAAGTTGGTCAGCTATAACCAGTGTATTGTGTACAAGTAAATAAGGGGTGACTTGATGATGGGATACTGGCCTCTGCAATTATTTCAGTGGCAATGGGAGAAAACAGAAAGTGCCTGAAGAACATTTCCTTGCAACAGTCATCTTGGTGTTAGGGTAATCATTTCTGGCATCATGCCTTTATTTGGGAAGCTTGAATTGTTTGATCCTGCTGTTGAAGATGGGGCCCAGTATATGAAAAGAATGAGATATCATTTTCTGGGCAAATGATATTGGAGGAGATGAAAAGCAATGAATAATCCTTCTGGCTACTTGTGGACCTGCAGCATTTTTGGTTATAAGGGGCTTAACTTTCCCAAAGGCACCAGACACTGAAACCTTCTAAGAGTTGACCTGAGATGATTAAGGAATATTACAACTCCAAACCTCATGTAATTCTGATATGTTATTGGTTTTACTTGGCTGTTACAGAACCAGGGGAATCTGTATTGAGATCTTTGACAAAGTTGAGATGACTGGCAGAGGCATATGATTTTTGGGTTGACCCTGAATGAGATGCTGAGTGTTTGTTTGTTTGGTATGTGGGGTTAATGATCTAATGATATAGAAGTGCCTACTAGCTGAAGCCCAACTGGACTTCAAACAGGCATTACAACTGGCTTTGTCATTAGAAAATGTAACAAGTGGAGCATGGGAGCTACAGGGCATCCCAATGGAAGTGGACTCCCTTACCTGTCTGACCATGCTTTGGGAACACTACTTGAATGTAGGCAATTGCAGTGCCTCATGCAGGCTGTATCCTGAGCAGAGGGACCCTAGAACCTCACAACAAACCTGTGCCTCAGCCAAGTGGCTAAAAAGTTCTTCAGGATCTGGGCCAGCAAGCCATTGTAGTTGCTGCTGGTATGTAGACTCAACAGCAAAGGAGTCCTACAAGGCCTGACTTGAGTAAGAAAACTCATAGGCTGGCACTTAGGAGAGTGTACACCCTGGAAATTTGCCCCTACATGTGGGTTGAAACAACTAAATTGCTTAGTGACATCCAAACTGGAACAAATTAAAGTTAAATATTTGGTTAAATGGTCCCCCAATGCCCATGGAGGTTAATACTGGCACAGCCATTCCTGTGGTTGCAGAATCTGCCTTTAACAAGATTTGCTTGGGACTCCAAGCCCTAAGTTTGTACAAGACCTCTGTCAGACTGAGAACATATACTGTGGAACCATTGCAGATTAAGGGTACGACTTCAGTTCCGGTCTCCAATAAGAAGCAGTTGGTGCACTTACCACTGATGGTCATAAAAGGCTTGGACTGAAGTCTATTAGAGCAGAATTGGTTGAGAGAGAGAGATCACCTAGATTGGCTCAACATTTTTCCATTTGAAAATGGCTGCCTCAGTGATGTCCTAGTGAAATACCCTGGAAATTTTCAGGAAAGGACTGGGACTATCAAAGGGACCAGACCCACTTTACATGTTGACTAGGAAGCAATTCCAAGATATTTTCAAGGCCCACCTGATGCCATCTGCCTTCACTGGCAAAAGCAGACGTGGAAATGGGGAGGCTGGAGAGCAAAGGAATCATCAAACCAATTTGCAGAATAGGCAGCACTGGTCCTACCAATTGTGAAGCCTGATGGCACAGTTTGCCTTTGTGGAGATTTTAAGCAAATGATAAGCTGCTTCTCACAGCCAGATAAATATCCAGTCTCTTGCATGAGGACCTGTATGCAAAGTTGGCAGAGGGGGCTGTCCTTTACAAAGCTGGACAATAGCCATGCCTACCTGCAACTGCGACTGGACGAGGAGTCTCAGAGGTATGCTACAATTAATACCCATAAGGTTGTATACCAATATACAAGACTACCATTTGGGATATCATCAGCCTGTGCTCTTTTCCAGCAGACCATGGAGAATATTTTACAAAGGCTACCCCAGGTTGCCATTTATCTGGATGACATACTAATAACAGGGAAGACCAATTACGAGCACATGGAGAACTTGGACATAGTGCTTAAATGTTTCTCCCAAGTGGGTGTACACCTTAGAAGGGAAACATGTGTGTTCCAGGTGCCCCAAGTGACCTAAATGGGTTAGAGTCGACAAAACTGGGTTACACCCTTTGGGAGACAAAGTGAAGGTGATCAAAGGAGCAATGGCTCCCATGTCTGTACTGGAGCTTAGATCTTTTCTTGGGTTAGTGAATTATTATAGAAAATTCATATGTAACCTAGCCTCCATCTTGGTACCTTTACACCCGCTATTAAAAAATGCATCAGACTTGGAAATGGTTGTGTAGCCAAGAAGTATCCCTTGGAAATGAAAAAGCAGCTATTGTTTTCTAAAGGTGTTGGTTAACTATAATCGAAAATGAGAGATAGTGCTGTCATGTGATGCCTCCCCATGCAGAATTGAGATAGTGTCAGCTCACTGATGGCCCAACAGAGAGGAATAGCCCAATAACATATGCTTCATGGACTTTGATGCTGAATGTAAATATGCTGAGGTAGAGAAAGACGGTTTGGTGGTCATCTTTGGTGTAAGGAAGTTACACCAGTACCTTTACAGAAGGGAATTTGTCATTGTAATAGATCACAAACCCCTGCTAGGACTACTGAAGGAAGACAAGGCAATGCCACCTATAACTTCCAGTAGAATCCAGCATTGGGCCCTTATTCTCAGCATATGCAAGTACAAGTTAGAACACCATCCAGGAAGCCAAGTGGCTAATGTGGATGCCTTGAGCCACCTCCCACTGGCAGATACTCCACTGGTGGCCCCCTCTCCAACCTCCCAGCCTTCGGAAGAGCCTGTTTTGGTTTTAAACTTCCTGGACACCCTTCCAGTCACCACTGACTTTCTGACTGTGGACACAAAAAGATCCTGTCCTAGTAAAACTAAAACAGCTAGTGGCAATGGGGAAACAAAAGGGCGATTGAAACCTTTCTGGACCCAACAAGACCAGAACACTGTAGAGAACAGTATATTACTATGGGGAGCAAGAGAGATTGTCCTGAGTAAAGATTGGCATCAGATACTGACTCAACTCCCACCGGGGGCTTCCAAGATGAAGATGCTGGCAAGAATCTTTGTCTGGTGGCCAGGATTGAATGCTGACATAGCTCCATTGGTGGGGTAGTGCCCAGAGTGCAAACAAGGGCAAAAACTGCCACCAGCAACGCTCCCATGTTTGTGGGAATGGTCGGGTAAACCCTGGACTTGGTTGCATGTCGACCAGGCTGGTTCTTTCATGGGCTCTATGTTTCTGGTCATTGTAGATACCCATTCAAAGCGGTTGGACATGCCTACAGGTCATTCAGCAAACTCTGGAATGACGATTGATAAGCTACAATCATCATTCGCAACACACAGTCTCCCAGAAGTATTGGTCACGACAATGGGGCATCATTTACCAGCAGGGAATTCGAGTATTTCCTAAAGTCAAAAGGCATTCGACACAAAAGGACAGCTCCATACCATCCATCATCCAATGGTCTACCAGAAAGAGGTCCAAACATTGAAATCAGGCTTAAAGAAGCAGCCTACAGTGTCCCTTAATACCAAATTGTCCTGGTTCCTGTTTGATTATAGGGCCACCCCTCACGCAACAACAGGGATGGCTCCAGCAGAGTCGTGATGAAGCAAAGACTCTGCACCCGGTTAAACCTGATACTTCCAGACCTGGGGCCGGGGGATGAAATAGCAGCAGGAACGCCAATGCCAGCCACATGCTTTCTCTAAACGAGAGAGGCAATTTAATTCAGGACGAAGTTTGGTGTCGGTACTAGAGAAACGGTCCTGTATGGGTACGAGCGAGGTCGATACAAGGTCTGGTCCCGTGACTTACAAAATTTGGATAAGTGATACAGTCCTGAACAAACACATGGATCACCAGAAAGCTGTTACCTCTCAAATGGGGCAGGTGCAAAACATACCAGGCCCCTCAGAACAGCTAGAAGGCCTGTCAGAAGCTGTAGATTCTCCCCCTCCGTCTACTGTCGAGGAAACTTTGGAGTCCAAGATGGATGCAGCCTCTATTACCACTGGAAGAAGTGGAGGAAATTCTCGGGAGATGCTCCAGATGCAAGAGACAGGCTACAGCCTGGTACACGCCACCTGTGTCAGAGTCCAAGTCAGAGGAACTGGACCTGGGGTGAAAACGTAGCAAGAAAAGCTACAAGAGAAAGAACAGGCCTAGATCTCTGGACTTAGGGGATAGGAATATAGTGATTGACTATAATGTTGTTAAGATGGGCTAATCAACAAGATCTAGCTGGTTCCAATCAGGAAAGTCCTGTCTGACCAATATTAACAGGAGATTTAGAATCTCCTCAGTTGAGGGGATGGGCTCTGAGCTGGGTGTCTACAGCCAGTGTATTGTGCACAAATAAATAAAGGGTGACTTGGTGACAGGATACCAGGCTCTGTGCTGTTTATTTCAAACCACAACCGTCTGAATCAGATGATTTGCGCTATCTGGTATCACCTGTTAGAATGGTGTTAAAAATGATGGAAAAGTAATATGTATGCGTATGTTTTCAGTTAAATCAATTCCATAAAGCTGATTTTACATTTAGTATTATCTTCTTTTGCCAATAATAAAACTCCAATCTATTGTCTATTGATATTATACTTAGTAATCCACCTTTCCAGCTAAAAGGTACAGTTAGCATAGTTGTCCCAAGACCATAGGGCTGTTCTCTCATTAAAGAGTGATGACTGGTGGTGGCTTAACCTGAGGGTCACCAGGCCCCAGGCAAGGAGAGAGGTTAAGAGGGAGACTCCTCCATGGTAATCTCAGCCAGTGTGGGAACTGAACTTACATTAGTGGCATCACTCTACATTGCAAACCGACATCCAGCCAAGTGAATGAACTATATTCATTACAGAACCAAAAAGAGGATCACAAGTGGAAAAGTTATTAATGTGCCACATATCTTTCATTCTAGTAAGACACTTGGGCTCAGTAGGTGTGGCTCTGTAATCAAATGGTTAAAAGTGAAAATTGGAATCTGCTCAGCCAATCTAGTCCACTGAAATATTCTGATCCCAGTTCCTAACATTTCAAAATATTTAACCTTGTCCCCTAAAGGCTTAAAATAACTGGTGGTGATCGAATGCTTAAGAATGAATGACATTCCTATGTCAGCCATTCCATTTCCATTGGGAGTGGTACACGCTTACTAATTGTTTTGATAATATCTTTCTCCTTCTCTCCTGATTAAAGAGGTTTCAGATTCTACTTGCCTTCTCTCTTTCCAAACAACAATAATTTGCCTCCTTAGCCAGTCTGTGGGGTCCCTTTTGCCCGACCCGTCTTCTGAAGCCAAAGCAGGAAATGATGTTCAGTCTTGTTCTTCTGTTACTGCCCTTACTGTATGAATTCCTTGCATCCCATTTTCCAAACGCTCTGTTTGTCAAGTGATTTCAATGACCAGCATTCCTGATGGAAACAGACAAAGTAGGGGTCAGAAGACGCAGTCAAGCCCCCAACTCGATTTTTCACGTCAATCTGTGACTTCCTCAACTTTTCTGACAATAGAATGGGTGGTACGGGTCATTTCCAGTGCTGCTTAAAGGGATCCTTGTTCGGTCTCATTTAAAATGCTGCAATGATTTTGGAGAGATTTTTGCTGGTAGTTTATTTTGACAAACTAATTGATTCTAAAGCCTTTGCAGTGAATCAGTGAAAGAATGGCTTCTGTGAAGTATCTATCATTGCGTTCGTTATGCCTTTGTGAAAGTGCTATCTAATTAGTCCCATTCCCCTGTTTTTCTTCATAACTCTCCAAGTAGTCAATGGAGCTGAACTTCTTTGCCTCTGGCAAATTCCAGGCTTCAAAGAACAGGATATTAATCATGTGACTGCTTCCAACATATTATTCATGAATAACTGCATATAGGTTTGGACTTTGGGACTGGCACAGATAGCATGTCTCCCCCAAGTTCAGGGCCTCATTGACTGCACTCACGCCACCCTGCCAACCTACTCAGGCAGACTCTCAGGATTCAGAAATGAAGGGGAAAAATTTGCAGGGCTATCAGGATAGACAGAGCGCAGTGAGACTAATTAGATAGAACTTTCAAAGAGCCAGCACAACCATGATAGACCGAATGGTCTCCTCTTGTGTTGTATAATTCATAAATCCCAAGGTTTAAACTCCATTAATATACAACCGGTGGTTGATCAGCACTAGCATATGAAACAGGTCTGTACCTGCTTTCCAGGCAGAATATATAACATGATTGTTGCTATGCCAACTGAAATATTTAAATGCATTTCCTTCCTCCCCAGGGCTGTTCTGCTCCCTGGCAAAAGGAGCAATGCAGCAAACAGTGACTTCCACTGAGTGACTGCTGTGATACACTTTCCCGAAAGTTCATTTGCACCCTCTGCTGGAAGGATCCCATCTCTGTACTCAAATGAAGCTTTTCCATAGTGCAGAGCATGCAACAAAGGAATTTTTTTCTCTGTGGGAATATAAAAACTCGAGATGGCCATGAGACTGACATCCTCTGGCAATATGGCATAAGACTGCAATCTTGTGCGATACCGTTGAAGTTCAAGAGTTCGTAGGCTTGAAAATCAAATAAGTATGACTCCCCTAACATTTTATATATGAATGTCTTTGTTCTAATTAGGTATTGCCCTTTTTTTAAATCTCCTGTTCTTGATCTGAAAGGAATTTGCCATGTTCCAGATGCTACACAGTTTTTGTGTAATTTCAACAATGCAATTGTCAGATTGTAGTTTTTTTTAAATACAGCTACAATACAATAACATAAAACTGGAACACTTGAATTCTGGGAGAATTGTCCCTTGCCCCTAGAAAAGCAGCATCCTAACGGTTCCCTGATTATGATCTTAAAAATATCAAATATTTTAACTAGTAGTTTTGGATTTGTTAAATTTACAGACATATTAGGATTTAATCAGATTTCGGACAAACACATGACTGGTTTCTCTATTTATCCAATATTTTTGTCCCAAACTATTGAGATAAATGAGGGAAGGTATTTGGGACAATTCATTTTTGCAGGGTAACAACATCCAAAATGTCAAAATCCTGATTTACGCTGTTTCAAAATGGAAGTCCAGAGAACGAGAACTAGAAGGTCTAATGGATCCTGATAATTGAGTGTTCACAGGGAAGAGACAGCAAATAGTATGTTGGCTTCACAGTGAGAGAATTTAAGCGTGGGAGCAGGGATATCTTGCTGCAATTATATAGGGCCTTGGTAAAACCATATCTAGAGTCTTGCAATTTTGATTTCCTTTTCTGAGAAGGGATAGTCTCATTTATGAATGAATGCAACAAAGGGTTACCACACTGATTCCTGGAAATGGCAGGACTGACTCATGAAGAGAGAATAGACCAGTTAAGACTAGGTTTAGAAGAATAAGGGGTGATTTCGTAGAAGCCTAAACAAAATTCTAACAAAACTGGGAAAGGTCAAATTGCAGGATGTTCTTAATTTCAAGAAGTGCAATTTCAAGAAGGGGTCGCAGTCAATGGGTGCACGGTAGGCCATTTAGGATGGAGGAGGAGAAATTTCTCCAGCCTGAGAGCATTTGAGGTCAAAATATTGAATGTTTTCAAGGAGTTAGGTATAGATTTTGGGGCTAAAGGAATCAGTACGTGGAAAGAAACATGTATAGGGAACAAGGTACTGAAATGGATGATCAGCCATGATCACACTGAATGGTGGAGCAGGCTCAAAGGGCCAAATAACCTAATCTTGCTTCTATTTTCAATGTTTCTACATGGTCTGGGATGAAATGGTAAACAGTTTAAATTATATTAACTGATAAGAAGATATAGAAGCAAGAGAAAGAACTGGTCACTGAAAGCTTAGTCAGAAAGATGTGCTGTGACAAGATTTTTAATGATGGATAGAAAAATGGAGGTGTTTAGAAAGAGACTTGTGGAGAATTTCAGTGAGTTTGCAATTAGTGTGCTACTCTGTAACATGCTGATTCATAAAGGGACATAGAAAGCAGGAAACTATAGATCAGTTAATTTAGCATCTATTATTGGGAAATTGTTGTTGGAATCGGTTATTAAGGAAACGGTAACAAGACAAACGGAAAGTCAAAACACAAGCCATTAGAGTCACCTCAGTTTTATGAAGGGTGAATCAGGCTTGACAATTTTTTTAAAGAGTTCTTTGAAGATATAACAAGCAAAATTGTTAATGGAGGTCCTGTAGATGTTCTGAACTTCCAGAAGATATTTGATCAATTGCCACACAAAAGGTTAATACACATAGTCAGATCACATGGCATAAGGAATAATAATATATTATCTTGTATAGAGGATTGGCTAACCAATAGAAAGCAGAGAGTCATGATAATGGGTCTTTTTCTGATTGGCAATCTAACTAGTGGGGTGCCAGAGGGTTCAGTCCTTGTGTCCCCAACTACATAATATAGATTGTAATAGCCTGGATGCAGTGATAGAACATACTATAGCCAAATTTGCAGATGACACTAAAATAGTTGGGAATGTAAGTTGCATTGAAGAAATAAGAAATTTACAAATGTATATGGATACACTTAGTGAATGGGTCAGAATTTGGCAGATGAAGTTTAGCATGGGTTTTGATTGGAAGAATAAAAAGGCAGCGTTGGTGTAGCGGGACCTGGGTGTCCTCATACATGACTTACAGAAAGCTATTATGTAGGTACATGGGATAATGAGAAGGGCAAATGGAATTTGGTACTTTATTAACTAAAGGAGTGGAGCATAATAGAGAAGTGTTGTTGCAATTGTACAAGATGTTGGTGAGACTGCATATCAAGCACTGCATAGTTTTCGTGCCTTTACTTAAGTGAGAATGGAACTACTTTGGAGACAGTTCAAAGAAGGTTCACTAGATTAATTCCAGAGATGAAAGGCTTCCTTTGAGAAGGGTTTGAACAGTTTAGGCCTATTCTCGCTAAAGTTTAGGGAAAATTGAAGTAGGTTGGTATGGGGATTGTCAATCTACCTCAATGTAGAAGAAGCCTACCGTAAGTGGATTTTTTCTCTTTATTAGAGGAACAGGCAACAAAATGGACTTGAGACCAAGGTGAGATCGGCTGTGATGGTTTTAAATAGTGGAGCAGGCTTAACGGCTTGAATTGCCCCTTCCTAGTTCTTACATTCTTTGTATTCAATCACCACCCCTTCACCTCATCTTCAGTAAGACTGAAGATGCAGCAGGAGATTGAGAAATTACTGCGGACATTCAGCAGGTCTAGGACCATGTATGGGGAGAAAGCAGAGTTAACTTTGAATACATTTACTCTTCTTCTGAACTTCATTCAAAGGGTCACTGACTTAAATGTTTAACTCTGCTTTCTTTCTACAGATGCTGCCAGGCCTGCCCAGTTTCTCCAGCAAGTTCTGTTATTGTTTCAGATTTCCAGCATCTGCAGTTTTTGTTAAACAGGAAGAATAGCTGCTAAGCATATTTGTAAGAAGAGATAATAGGAACTGCAGATGCTGGAGAATCTGAGAAAACAAGGTGTAGAGCTGGATGAACACAGCAGGCCAAGCAGCATCAGAGGAGATGGAGCATCAGAGCAGCAGGAAGGCTGACGTTTCGTGCTTTCTGAAGAAGGGTCTAGGCCTGAAACGTCAGCCTTCCTGCTTGGCCTGCTGTGTTCATTCAGCTCTACACCTTGTTTTCTCATATTCGTGAGAACCTATTTTATGGAGCTGTCACATCACATGGTACTGGGATGGGAATCTGAACCAAATCCCCTCAGGTCGAGGAATAACGAACGAATCTGGTCAAGTCCCAGAACATCTGGGAGCCAGTAGTATGTGGAGTTGAAGCTCAGCCCTTCACCTGACAAAGGGGCTATGCTCCAAAAGCTGGTGATTTCAAATGAACCTGTTGGACTGTAACCTGGTGTGGTACGACTTCTGACTTTGTCCATCCCAGTCCAACACCGGCACCTCCACATCATGATCAAATTGGAACAAACTTTATTGGCAGTATGGGCTACACACGGCCCTCTCTAGATTCCTGATTACCAAGGGGGTGAAAGATCAGCAGAAACATGCAGCAACCTGGGAGGCGGTGGCAATCACCCATTACCAAGTACGATTGCTCACCCAGAAAACGTAAGAGTTGAGGTTAAAATCAGACCAGCCATGATCCGAGATAACAAGGTTTGGAGCTGGATGAACACAGCAGGCCAAGCAGCATCAGAGGAGCAGGAAGGTTGACGTTTCGGGCCTAGACCGATCTTGTTGAGCTAGAAGAGCAGCCCTGAAAGGCAGAGTGGTTTACTCCTGCGCCTTGTGGTTTATTTATGGTGGTTGTTGGCGCACAGAGACCTTTTGTTTTGCAACACAAAAAATCTTTTAAACGAACTAATCCTTTAAACAAATTGAAGTGTTCAATAGAAGTCACCTTCTTAAACCCCCACACCATGGGTTGGGACGATTTCTGATGAAGGGTTTAGGCCTGAAACGTCAAGCTTTCCTGCTCCTATGATGCTGCTTGGCCTGTGTTCATCCAGCCCCACACCTTGTTATCTACGATTGGGGGGAGGGGGGGGAGGACCTTTGTCCCCGGGCAACGCCGGCCGCCATTTTGAAATTCCCCGCCACGCGCACCAACGGCCGCGGCACGCGGGACCATCTGTTGGCGCGAGCACGGGCCGGTGGGGGGAGGGGAGGGTAAGAGTGGGAGAAGGGGGGGCCACTCGTTGCCCGGAGTAACGGCTCCTTTCTCCCTCCCCAACCACCCGGGAACAAGCAGCTCCTAGCGGTGGAGACGGGTATGGCGGCGAAGTCATCCATCTTCTCTCACCGTCGTGTGGAGAGAGAGAGAAACGCGTATATACATACACACACACACAGAGACAGACACACACGCACACATAAATAGAGAGACGGCAACAGAAAATAAACGGCGGCTGAAAAGTGACGGCGGGCTAGACGTCCATCACGGAAGGTAAAATTAAACAAACTCCGAGGCGTGTAGAAATGTGAAGATCGCAGTGTGTTTGGGTATGAATAGTCTATTTCCACCACATATCCAACAGGTGGCTCCGTGGCGCAATGGATAGCGCATTGGACTTCTAGCGGTTGAAGGGATTCAAAGGTTCCGGGTTCGAGTCCCGGCGGAGTCGGTAATTTTTCTTTGTCCCTTCAATTGCGAAATTAAAATTTTCCTACGATTTATTACCCTCACGGAGAGAAGCGAAAAAACCCCCCCTCATCTCCCCCTGATCTCCAGCGAATGTTGGCGAATGAGCCCCCCCCCCGATTTATTCGGTTGCTTCATTCACCAAATGTCAAATTATGAAAATTAATTTAGTTTTCCTTAAAAGAGAGAAGTAAGTCATGTTCTCAGTGTGTAGTGCTCACTTAATTCTTATTTATTGATGGATAATGAGCAGTACACTCAACATTTTTAAAGGTGCTCCACCCTCCCACACACAAAAAAGGGAATTTAAATGTGACAAACCTATCAATTTACAATTTATTAACTTCACGAAAAGGGAGAGAAAAAATCTATTTCCTACTGATCTGCAATGAATGTTGGCCAATTAACTATCTGTTATTCACTACTTTGTTGCTGCTCCATTCGACAAAAATCAAATTATGAGAATTATTTAGATCCCCCAAACAGAACAAAATAATTACTTCCCCCAATATTTATAGGTCAATCAACCCTTACTTACTGAGGAATAATGAACATCAAATATTTTCCAACCCCACGCCCACAATCGGAAACAAAATATGAATCATGTTTGCATTAATATAGTCAGTTCTGCTATAACGTGATAGTTGCATTCCTGTGCACCATTGCATTACAGAAAATTGCGCTATAGAAATAACAGGGCCTATGGAAAAAGTGGGGTTAGCGGCAGACAAGTAAAAAAAACTCAAAATCGCACAAAAATCACTCAAAAGCATTACACAGAGGATGGCGCAACTTGAATAAGTGATTAATTCATATTTAATAATGAAATAAAAGTAAATTTGACATGTCACCTTGAAAAAATGTCAAGATGGGGGAGGAGATGGTGCTGTACCTCTCACAGAAAGCACTTCACGACAAAACCGGTGAAACGATCGGGCGATGTCGACGCATACTTCTCTGCACACCGATGGAATTGCGTTATAGCCAACTTAAGTTCGCGTTTTAGAAACAGCATTCCCCTATTCGTCAATCGCGTTACAGCCAATTCGCATTGACAAAACACGTATTACAGCAGAACAGACATGTATTGCTTGAAGCCACTATGAGGAATCACTTGCACCCCAGCATTTAGGAAGTAAAAATAAATATTGAACATTATTATTTCATGTAGAATCATAGAATCCTTACAGTGTGGAAGCAGGCCATTCGGTCCATCAAGTCCACACCGACCTTCCTAAGAGCATCCCACCCGCGCCCACCCCCCTACTCTATCCCTGTAACAACAACCCTTCCTTCTGAGCAGAAATCATTTTTGTTCTATGGCAATCTGTCAGTTGAAAATAATGTTTTGTGATCTGAAACGTCTAGCTCCAGCTGTCAGATGTTGAGCACAATTTTCACAGTTCAGGTTCAATCTTGCTGATGATGCTAATCCAAAAGGTAATAAATATCCTGCCACACAATAGATGGTTGATCACAATTGGAGCATAAGAAATTTTTGATCTGAGTTGGAAATGGGTTGGGACCATGATAAGAACGCAGGAAATGGAAACAGGAGTAAACCATTCAGCCTGTTGCGGCCCACTCAGGCAGACTATAATTGAGCTTCGACATCAGCCACCCACCAATCCTCCTTCAACAGCATCTTCTGAACTCATGGCTTCTATTATCAAGAATAACATGGGCAGCATAGATGCATCCAAATACCAACATCTGCCGGTTCATCTCCAAGTCATGCTCCACTTGGAAAGATGCTGTTGTTTCTTCAATGTTGCTAGGCTCAAAAGTCTGGATCTCACTTCTGAGCAGCTCTGTGAGTGTACCTGCTCCAGATAGACCAAAGGAGCTCATCACTACCTTCTTAAGGGCAATTAGAAATGGACTGCATAGTGGGGCGCCACGATGGTTAGCACTGCTGCACTGGTGCCTCACAGTGCCAGGGACCTGGCTTCAATTCCACCCTTGGGTGACTGTCTGTGTGGAGTTTGCATATTCTCCTCGCGTCAGTGTGGGTTTCCTCTGGGTGCTCTGGTTTCCTCCCACGGTCCAAAGATGGACAGGCTAGGTGGATTGACCGTGCTAAATTGCCTGTAATGTTCAGGGATGTGTAGATTAGGTGGGTTACAGGACGATGGGTCTGGGTGGGATGCTCTGAGATTTGGTGTTGGGCCAAAGGGCCTGTTCCACACTGTAGGGATTCTTCTATAAAAATTCTGGCCTTGCCAGCAATGCTGTCTCCCAATGAGCAAATAAAACCCAAAAAAACCTTCCCATCTAATCTGTTGAGTCTACCCAACAACTGAACATTCTCAGGGGTGGAGAGTCCCAAAGATTCACAACCTTGTCTGCACAAAGAAATGTCAACTAATTTCAATTATAAATGGCTGACTCTCATTCTGACATTTTGACTCATAGAGTCATGGAGCTGTACAGCATGGAAACAGACCCTTCAGTCCAACTCGTCCATGCTGACCAGATATCCTAAATTAATCTAGTCCCATTTGCTAGCATTTGGTCTATATCCCTCTAAACTCTTCCTATTCATGTACTCATCCAGATACCTTTTAAATGTTGTAACTGTACCAGCCTCCATCACTTCTTCTGGCAGCTCATTCCATTCACACACCACCCTCATCATGAAAAAGTTGACCTTTAGGTCCCTTTTGAATCTTTTCCCTCTCACCTTAAACCTATGCCCTCTGGTTTTGGATTCACCTATCCTGGGGAAAAGACCTTGGTTATTCACCCTATCCATGACCCTCATGATTTTATAAACTCCTATAAGGTCATCCATCAGCCTCCGATACTCCAGGGAAAATAGCCCCAGCCTATTCAGCCTCTCCCTATAGATCAAATCCTCCAGTCCTGGCGATGTCCTTGTGGATCTTTTCTGAACCCTTTTAAGTTTCACAACGTCCTTCCTATAGCAGATACGCATATACTAGATCCCCAAACTAGAGGTAACTTCCTTCCAGCAGCTACCCTTTCAATCCTGTTAAGGAAGGAGATGGAGGTTTGGGATAATGGGTGCAGGAAGTGATAAATGGTGTTCCCCAATGGTGTTCTATTTTACGTCTTCAACTTTGCATCATATTCATCAATGACTTGGACCAAAGGGTAGATTGTCCAATATCCAAATTTGTAAATTATGCCAAATTGAGAGGAACAGTAAGTGGTCAAGCTGGGAGCAGGAAATTGCAAAGAGCCATGAACAAGTTAAGTGAGTGGGAACAACAATAGCAAGTGGAGGTTAATATGAACAAGTGTCAGGCCATCCGCATTCAATCCAAGAAAGGTAAACCAGAGTGTTTTCCTGAAATGATGAAAATCTAGGAACTGTATGAAAGCAACAAAAGTTTGGGAGACTCAAGTACATAAACTCTTTAAAGTTGATGCACAGAGACAGGAGAAGCTGGAAGTCAAAGGGCCTGAAGTTACAGCTTCATTTGTGTAGAGCATTTAGTCAGATTCCATGTATTCAGCTTTGGGAATTTCACTTCAAATGATATATTGGTTTTGATGTGAGTGCAGTGCAAATGCACCAAAATCATCCTTTTTCTCTGTTTATAATTTCCATAACAACACACAAGTTCGTATAACTGGGTTAGTACAAGGCCAACAGGATCTGCAAATGGAGGGGCAGAATTAGGAAGCAACCGATTTTGGGACGATGCCTTCAGCATGTGGCATGTGATCGGTTGGCTCATTGGTGTACAGGTATTGCTGATAACATCTGCACTGGTTTAGTCAAATATGATAGATGATGGTATATACCCACGGATTGAAGAGTGAACTGGCTACCAAGTTGCAGCCTCAACGGTGCACATATGTCTGCTACAAGGATACCAGCAAGCAAGCTATGATGTGAATGGATATTGATACTAACAACTGGGAGGCAGTCATTGATGGCTGTGACTTTTGGAGCTTGACTATTTGGAGGGGAATCTGAAGAGGCGAGCAGAAACGGAAAGCTGAGCTGGCTGAGAAGAGAGCCCAGCGAAAACAGAGGTCAGAAAACCATGCACTTTCTCAGCCAATGTCTTTCACTGCCACAAATGTGGCACAAGTTGCCTGTCAGATGAGCCACTTCAGGTAATGCTTAACATAGAATTGACCAATTCAGTGCAGAAGGCACCCACAAATTGGCTAGCTGTGCATCTCACTTCTTAGCAAGCTCATGGCAACTAATCAACTAGAGGAAATGAGTGTTATGTTATGAAGGCCTTTGTGGTGCCTGGGTAGTGTACCTGCCTTTGAGTTAGAAAGCCTTGGTTCAAGCTCCCCCCCACCATTCCAGAGGTGTGTAATAGCATTTCTGATAAGATTGACTAGAAAATATCTAAGAAGTATGTTCTTTGACGTAGATAACACAGTGTGGAGCTGAAGGAACACAGCACACCAGGCAGCATCAGAGGAGCAGGAAAGTTGACATTTTGCCTCTGAAGAAGGGTCCCGAACCAAAACACCAACTTTCCTGCTCCTCTGATGCTGCCTGGCCTGTTGTGTTCCCCCAACTCTACACCATGTTATCTCTGACTCCTGTTCTTTGACGTATCTATTTGCAGCTTTATATTAAAAAGTGATGTGAAGCAGATTGACTAGAGCTATTTTATATCAGCAGGCAGTTCTAACATGAAGCACTGAATTGCTACAGCCAAATATTTGCCCTATTTGATTTTTTTCTAATTACTACTGACGGTGATTCTCACTTAGAACATAGAACATAAAACATTATAGCGCAGTACAGGCCGTCCGGCCCTCGATGTTGCGCCAACCTTTGAAACCAATCTGAAGCCCATTTAACCTACACTATTCCCTTATCATCCGTATGTTTATCCAATCACCATTTAAATGCCCTTAAAGTTGGCGAGTCTACTACTGTTGCAGGCAGGGCATTCCACGCCTTTACTACTCTCTGAGTAAAGAACCCACCTCTGACATCTGTCCTATATCTATCACCCCTCAATTTAAAGCTTTGTCCCCTCGTGCTAGCAGTCACCATCAGAGGAAAAAGGCTCTCATTGTCCACCCTATCTAATCGTCTGATCATCTTGTATGTCTCTATTAAGTAATTTGAAGCTCATTCTCAGATGGATAGTTTATCAAGCCACCTTTCAAGCAACAAAACAATCAAAGAGCTAATTGTACATGGCCTTTAATTAGTGATTGTAATAACACAAACCTGATGAATGATCATTTTCCATTTAATGTAAGAACAATACAGTTTGAAACATTCAAAAATTATATCCGATATTCAAATGACCTGGAAGTTACACAGGAATCCTGATTTTGCACATGCTTGTTACCTAATTCACATAGTTAATGTTTGAGGGCACCTAAAGGATGAATGATTGCGCAAACTGTAACTTATTTTACCTTATCTTTTCACCTACTCCTTTTAAACCTGCTGTACAGGTTTTTGACAATATGCCTGCAGTTGTCAGGGCCCATGTAGTGCAATGGTAGTAATCCTACCTCTGAGCCAGGTGCCCAAGGTTCAAGTCCCACCTGCCCCTGAGATGTATAATTACATGCCTAAACAGATTGATTAGGAAACTATCTCCCTGCTGTTGGCAAGATGTAAGGTGAATGTGGGTCTGTACATTGGTGGCCAAATATGATTGGTTTTTGGCTGATGTGTGTATTCCCAACCAGGCCATGAGGGGGAGCCCCATCCCTGCCACAAGGGGTGGCAGTTGCTCTCTCCTCTTCCCAATAGTCTCAACAACAACAACTTACACTCGTAGAGCATCCTTAACCTAATAAATGTCTCAAGGTGCATAGTACCTTATGAGAGGACAGCCAACTCTTGACTGACCTCACACAAGAATACTTCTGTACTTTCCTGTTGAGTACCATGCAACAATCAAAAGTGAAATTATTTTCCTTAATTATAAGTAAGTTCTGTATGTTGTTCAGCTTGTTAGAATTCAAAGTTCTTTCATACTGAAGAAATACTGTATTTCAGGACCACAAGGGGCCAGCCCTGTTCAGATAAGCTGAGATAACAAGGTGTGGAGCTGGATGAACACAGCAGGCCAAGCAGCATCATAGGAGCAGGAAAGCTGACGTTTCAGGCCTAGACCCTTCATCAGAAATGGGGGAGGGGAAGAGGGTTCTGAAATAAATAGGGAGAGAGGGGGAGGCGGATAGAAGATGGATAGAGGAGAGGATAGGTGGAGAGGAGGCAGACAAGTCGAAGAGGCGGGGATGGAGCCAGTAAAGGTGAGTATAGGTGCACCTCCCAGTCGCGAACTATTTCAACTCCCCCTCCCATTCCTCAGACGACATGTCCATCCTGGGCCTCCTGCAATGCCACAGTGATGCCACCCGAAGGCTGCAGGAACAGCAAATCATATTCAGCCTGGGAACCCTGCAGTCCAATGGTATCAATGTGGATTTCACAAGCTTCAAAATCTCCCCTCCCCAAACCGTATCCCAAAACCAGCCCAGCTCATCTCCGCCTCCCTAACCTGTCCTTCCTCCCACCTATCCCCTCCTCCCACCTCAAGCCCCACCCCCATCTCCTATCTACTAACCTCATCCCGCCCCCTTGACCTGTCTGTCCTCCCTGGACTGACCTATCTCCTCCCTACACTCACCTTTACTGGCTCCATCTCCGCCTCTTCGACTTGTCTGCCTCCTCTCCACCTATCCTCTCCTCTATCCATCTTCTATCCGCCTCCCCCTCTCTCCCTATTTATTTCAGAACCCTCTTCCCCTCCCCTATTTCTGATGAAGGGTCTAGGCCCGAAATGTCAAGCTTTCCTGCTCCTATGATGCTGCTTGGCCTGCTGCGTTCATCCAGCTCCACACCTTGTTATCTCGGATTCTCCAGCATCTGCAGTACCTATTATCTCAGAGAGGCTGAGACCATTTTCACTGGAGCAAGGGAGTTTGAGGGTGACCTTTCAGAGGTTTATAAAATCATGATAAGGTGCATAAATAAGGTGAAGCATAGATAATAAGCATAGATAAGGTGAATAACGAATGCCTTTTCTCTAAGGTGGAGAGTTCAAAATTAAAGATCATATATTTAAGGTGAGAGGAGAAAGATTTAAAAAGCATATGAGGGGCAACGTTTTTACACAGAGAGTGGTTAGTGTTTGGAATGAACTGCCAGAGGAAGTGGTGGATGCATGTACGGTTACAACATTTAAGAGACATTTGGACAAATACACGAATAGGAAAGCTTTGGAGGATATAGGCCAAACAGAGGCAGCTGAGACTAGTTTACTTTGGGAACATGGTCAGTGCAGATTAGTTGGATCAAAGGTCTGTTTCCACACTTTGTGACTCTTAAACTCAAAATATGACCAGAGGTTGCATGAACTCCTGACTGGAGACTCCAGGGTAATTCTAAAAAATTGACAATTCAATGACCCCATTTTCTGAACTGGAGGGAGGTCTGACACAAGCTGACAGTGATTTAGGTTTTGTAAAGAGGAGATTTTATAATCCATTGGTTTAAATTTTCCTCCCTCTCATTTTTTTGCCCCCATTCTCCCCATCTACAGTGGAAAACACTCTGTTGGTGGCTTCAAAGGAAGGGCAGAGCCTCCTGATACCTCATTCATTTAGTAATTCTCCACAGCTAAGTCTGTTATCAGTCAACAAATAAACAGCACAGAGAAGGCAAGGTATCGAGATGAAGTCCAGTCTTGTCCTCATATGCTCTATTTATCAACAGAGGGTCAATAATAATCAGGACCATGACATTGGTCAGTCCTCTCTTCTTTGATCCACTGTGTCACGGAATCATAGAATGTTACGGCATAGGCCATTTGGCTTGTCTTGTCTGTGCCTGCTGTCTGCAAGAACATTTCACCTGGTACCACTCCTCTACCTTTGCCCTATGACCCTGCAAATTTTTTCAGATAGCTAAGCAATTTCCTTTGAATCTGCCACCACCCCTAATTCAGGGTGTTCCAGACACTAGCTAAGGACAAGTGACGCCCATGCCATCGACTTCCAAATCTGCAACTAATCTTTGGACTGACAGGTTTGTATAACTTGAGTATTTACTGAAGTTACCAAACAGAACCATAATGTGACCTGTAGAACTGATTTTTTTTTACATAGCAAATGAAACTAAAAGTTTTGTTCAGCTGTAATTTCAGTAATTCTCTAACATAACATTTTTCTATGAACTGTAAACTATAAGCTTAAATGGAATGAGTATGATTTTGGATGTTGGCTGCAGACAAACTCATTTGTGGCATCTTGTGCTGCCAATCAGCTCACACTGCCTAAAGCTGAATAGTCCATCAGCAAGAGTAATTTCCAAGAGAGAAGAGATTCTATATAGTGTTCCTGGTATCTGGCCTTAAATTTGATAGCACAGAGGAAATCACAGTGGATCTGCATAAATGCTATTAATCGCTATTTGTCTGGAATCTTTCTCAATTCTTGCTAGAATCCCAACCCTAAAGCCTTTCCAGGTATGTGTGTTCAACAATTTACTCAGTGAGTGAATTATTAGTATTTAATGAGCGTTAGTTGGAAGTGTGTCACCAGATCAGACTGATAGTACAGCTGTGCTGCCTGATCACCTTCAATGCTTTAGACACATGTGGTCATGTTCCTCCTCTTTAGTTGGTGCCTGCCAACGTATGTATGGGTAGCATCAGCTAAACCAGGCATGCGCTGCTGAAATGGCAGTCCCAATAATGAAAATTTTAAAATAAAAATATTCTAATGTTTATTCTTGAAAGTTTCAAATGATGTGGCTGTGACTATTTGCTTGTTTCATTGTGTGCTTGCCCTTGGGAAGAAAGATTGTTGAAATTCTTGGAAACAGATGGTCTTTGTTTTTTGTTTCAGTGGCTGCCTCATATTTTCTTTTTGTCAGAGGGCACCAGGTACTTGTTTTTGTTCCCACTAGTTCATTCTATATGTTATAGAACATGGTCAGTTTTTCTCCCTCCTTGCGGTAGTGATTCCTGTCCCATATCTTTGATCAAGGATGTAACATTTCCATGCAGATTTGTGCAGAACTGAGCAGCTCATCTTCGAATTTCTTCGAGTGTATTTATACTTCTTGTCATTTAAGGATCTCTTAACTTACGTATTCCAGGATTGGACGAACAAATGTTTGATAAGCTGTAACATTGACACTTTTGTTGTAATACTAAAGAATTCTCATCAGAAGCACAAGACTCTAGTTTGCATTGAATGTTGTCTGTTAATCTGGGTGTTCATATGGAATTTCCATTGAAGGTAATTTTTAACATTGAACCCCAATTATGATTGTGTACCTCTTGGAGAATTTGATTGAAGACCTTAATGATATCTGTTGGTGGATTATTTTTGATGGTAATGCACATGACGTAGGATTTTTTAGCATTGATCTCCATCTTCCTTTTGTTCCGCCACATTTTGCAATTCCAGAAGACCATCATGCAGTGAATCGATATTAGTTATTCACCCAAATGCATAAACCACACAAGCATCGGCAAATAGTAATATTCTGTTTTATAATTTGTTGGGAGGGTTGTTTATGGATGTCAAGAAGAGTAAAGGTCTCGATACAATTTCCTGGGGCAGTCCAGGGAGGACATCTCTAGGAAAGAGTGATTTCCTATCACACCTTGTCCTCTGTTTGTAGGGAGGGACTGAAAACAAGGCTGAGTTCTGCTTGCATTTAATCTGCTTGCTGCAGGAAAATGTAGCTGGTAAAGACCAGGAAACTAAGAACCTGCACTTCGGGGCCCATTCATAAATAAGGGCTTTCTCCCCTACTGTGAATGATATTTCTGGAATCCACCCAGTTGTTCAGCGCACGTTATAAACAAGTGCTGGGAAAAAATAGTTAAAGGGTCTAAAAGTAGCCGTGACCTTCCCTTGGGGCCATTTAGATTAAGTGTAACTACAGAGTTGAGCCTGAAAAAGGTGTTGTTTTCAGTTGACATTCATCTTCGCCCTCAATGAGATCCTGCTGCCTTTAATGCACCAGAAACTGTATATGTGTTACCGCTGTTGAAAATCTATGCTGTCACTTTCCTCCTAAGACATAAAAGAATGAAATAAATACTATTGTGTGAGACTGGAGGACTGGGATTCTAGTTGTACTGGGACTACAGTCATACTGAGGCAGTGGTTATAGTGTGTGAGTGGTCATATTGATGCCACTGTGCCAATGTTGGCTTAGCTTTCTATCCGTGAAGTTTGCTTGCATCTCTCCTAGCCCAGTTCAGTTCCTTCGTATGAATCTCTCTCTGTACCTCTCCCGTCTCTATGAATTTTACCCTATTTTTATCTTCTATATAGACAATAAATGTTTCCCAGGTTTTTAAGACACTGGACATGGCCAGTCTCCCAGTAAATTTTAAATAATAACCAAATGTTATACTTATTAAGCTTCAGGAAGAGTGATTCTAGTAACACTGTCATGCTGTGGTCAAATGAATTTTGTACTGTAGTATTGGATGACCAAGGTTCAATTAAACATTTCAACAAAACAATAAAACTGTGAAACACTTACTGCCCATCTTCCATCTTGGCACCCCATATGGAGCAAACTTCTTGAACAAGATCTATCAATAAACATCCTTTGGCTCAAGGAATGGGACATGGGAAGTTATTATTAGTTCCTTGTGACAAATCCTATCTGTCAAATGGCAAGCCTTGAACTACGAAAGCCGGAGACTCACTATTATCATCCAGATCATGGCGCTATCCACAAATGTGGTAAGACCAATCAGCCTATGAATTCCTGGCTCATCCCTTTTCCTAGTTTTGCCTAAGGTAATGTAAAGGTAAAGTCAGCCAGAGGATTCTTAGGCTGCTCTCTAATTAGAGAGGGAGATGATTGCTCATGAGTTTAATCTGAGGGTCATCACCACTTGGGCTGAAGGCTGTGGTTTAGAAGACATGACTTTTGCGCTGACCTCGAGTGTAACATTTGCTGTCTTTCAGTCCTTCCACACATTTCCTGATTTTTAACATTTTCATAGCTGTACACTGTCCTTCCCAGCCACCTGAACCTTCTACGCTTTTCCACTTTCAATCCAAGTAACTTTTTAATACAGATTTTTTTTTGGCAATTAGATTTGAATCTGGAGCTATGAATGGTAAGTTGAACTATTTTCAGTTAACTAAATAAAACAAGCATCGTACTTTATTTTGTATGCATATGAACTTAGACACTCCACTGAAGGAGTGGACGTTGTTAAATCCATGATCCAGATATCACCAGAAAGATATTTCTGAATCAGATATAAGTATCCCCTTGTTGTCTCAATGGGTCTGGGTCTAAAAGTACATTCAGGATGGTTCTATGTTCCATCTTCATCCAATCTGCTGTTTCCTGATTTCAGCCACCCCTCTATTTGGTTAGTAGACCAAACATGAGACAGTTAACCAGTGCTTATGACTGCAGTCCAGTGACCACTGCCAAAAAGGTCATGGGGGTCATTTTGATTTCACATAATATGGGTGATAACTGTTGTGATATCACTTCAAGAGAATGTGCAAATACTTACGTGTCATCACAGAACCAGGATGTAAAACAGCATGTGTCAGAGATAATAGGAACTGCAGATGCTGGAGAATCCGAGATAACAAGGTGTAGAGCTGGATGAACACAGCAGGCCAAGCAGCATCATAGGAGCAGGAAAGCTTGACGTTTCGGGCCTAGACCCTGCTGGTGTTGTGTACTTACCAACAGCAAAAGCACTGATTCCCAGCGCCGTGGCCATATTTAATTCCCAAGTCAACCACTGTTAGCCAGAAACTGCCCTTCACAGTGCATGAAGAGGGAGGGTAATTAAAACTAAATGCTTCTGAGAGCACATAGGTAGCATGGGTAACACTTCATTGTATAAACAAGCTCACAAACATAAATGTATTGCTAATTTACAATTTCATCTGTCTGATGTATTGTCATTGTAACTGCACCAGAAAAAAAATCAGGTTTATCCATCCTTAGCACCACATAATCTTAGAACTCTATGTAGGGGAGTGCTGCTCTTTCCTTAATGCCCAGGATAGCAAAACTTCGCTTTGTCAGATGTGGGAGTATCACATGCTGAAAAGCCATCAAATGGTTGAAAACATTAACTTTTCTTGAACAACAACAATAGCAAGAAAATTTAAAAAATCAAAAAATATGTTTGTTTATTTATTGGAAATAACAGCGAATGCTTGGCTTTGAACTGCAGCAAGTTTACAGTCAATGAATATTCACTGCACCCAGCTCACATCAGTCGGAATTGGGTGTCAGTTAAGTTCCTGACTGGCTTGTTGCACCTGATGCTGCAGTGTGCTATGCTATATCCTAAGTGGATCTTTAGCTGCGATTTCTGAGGGTTGCTGCTGGTGCTGGGTTTTCTGGCCTGTGCTCCTTGTTCCATTTCTGTGTACCTTCACAGCACTGAAGCCATGGCAATGATAATCCATACTGTGGCTGGATCCATTGATCACAGTACAAATGAACCTGCGTGGGCAATATCAGAGACAGATCGCATTCTTAGTAATGTGAAAATCAGCATTCGCAGCACACATAAATGATGGCTCAGCATAATCCACACTTCAGTGGGTCAGGGAGGACTGTGGCAGGGCAGGCTATAAAATGCTTCCATGTGATTCTTTGATATAGAGGACCTTATTCCAATGTGTACAGCATTAGCTATGCCATGCAAATACAGTAGGAGATTGTAAATGCAATAGGATTACAGAAACCTTTTCCCCTCAACATTATCCAAGAAAGGCAGCGTTGAATAAAGCAGTATTTTGGCAAGTACTTACAGTTCGAATTGAGGATATCAGCTTTGTGCTCTCATGCAGGCTTAGATTGTCTTTGTGAATTGTGGCCTGCAGATGACATTTTTACGGTCATTTGATTACCTCTGCTTCACAGAAATGATTGTGATCAATCTGCAATGATCAATTATAATGGTCAAGATTGCTTGTGACTAGGATTTGTGTCAACACGTACAGGATGCTATGATTATTGATGTCTTCACCCTGTCCTGTGTGAGTGCCTGATTAATGCAATTACCCCTTGAAAGCCCTCAAATTGCTCACGAGCACAGTCCGTATGCTTAGATAGAAAAAAAACTCTGCCAACCTCAAGTGTGTTCACAGCCATTTTCAATTTCCGTTGTGAATTTGTGATTCGATTGAGGACAGAAGGCAATACGGGGGAGGTGATGGCGTAATGGCATTATCACTGGACAGTTGATCCAGAGACCCAGATAATGTTCTGGGGTCTTGGGTTTTGATCCTGCCACAGCAGATAGTGGAATTTGAACTCAATAAAAAAATTCTGGAATTGGAATGCTGATCATGAAACCATTGTTGATTGTTGGGAAAAAAAACCCATCTGGTTCACTTCTGTCCTATAGGGAAGGAAACTGCCATCCTTACCCTCTTTTTTCCTTTATTCATTCACAGGATGCAGGCATCAGTGGCCAGGCAGCATTTATTGCCCATCCCTAATTGTCCAGAGGGCAGTTGAGAGTCAACCACATTGCTGTAGGTCTGGAGTCATACATAGGCCAGACCAGATAATGATGGTCGTTTTCTTCCCTACAGGGCATTAGTGAACCAGATGGGTTTATCTGACAATTGACAATGTATTCATGGTCATCATTAGATTGTTAATTCCAGATATTTATTGAATTCAAATTCCACCATCTGCCATTGCAGGATTCAAACCCAGGTCCCCAGAACATTATCTGGATTAATAGGTCCAGTGATAATACCACTAGGCCATCACCTCCCCTTCCTCTGACCCCAGACCCACAGCAATGTGGTTGACTCTTAACTGCCCTCTGGGCATTTAGGGATGGGCAATAAATGCTGGCCGCCAGAGATGCCCTCATCCCATGAATGAATAAAGAAACAAAAGGTCACATTTGGCAGAGGAAGTTGTAGGCTTAGATTTTTAATCAAGGCCCCTATCTGATCTTCCACATTCCTTTCTTACTTGCATTTCCTGTTGACCTTATCAGTACTGAGGTTCCACATTTTCCCACCCAACTCCATTTATGTCTTCGCCTCCCAACGTTATCTTTGAGTCCCAGCACTACAGCTCAGCCATGCCAATCTTGTGCAGCACTGTTCACCCCCATCAACCCACACTCAGCAGTAATCGATGTTCTCCAATCAACTATCATGATTATGATTCTGAACAGACTCTTGCAAAATTATCGACTAGTAAATTGTCTGTGTCTGCTTTGACTATCTTGCAACCAAGAAGCTGAAGATAGCCTGAAAATAATTTTTACTTTATTATTTTATCTTTACTATGACGCAGCCCTAACAATTGAACAGGCAAAGCAAGGGGAAATTTCCATTGCTGATGAAGGGTCTCGGCCCGAAACGTCAAGCTTTCCTGCTGCTATGATGCTGCTTGGCCTGCTGTGTTCATCCAGCTCCACACCTTGTTATCTCGGATTCTCCAGCATCTGCAGTTCCTATTATCTCTGATACAATTTTAACCACACCGCGAAGCCTCTTCTAAGGATGCCTACCCTGAAGAAGTCACCCTCCTCCCTCCGGACAAACCTCAGGGGATCTCTCTCCCACTGCAACTCTCTCATAATCTCTTTGGCCTTGAAACTGCTCGACCATGTCCTGAAGCAAACCAGGTACTACAGCCACATCACCTTTCTTCGTACCTGCCTACAGAACCAGATCATCCCCAATGGACTACAGTCCACATTCAAGCCTTCCCAATTTGGCCCCAACCGTGACAATACTACACTTCCGGGACAGCGAACGCCATCACTGCTGAAGCCACCGCCTCCTTTTCCGAGACCAACACCACAGACACTACCATCACCGCTGCTGCCGCCGCCGCCTACCCTGCTCCGCCCACCGCCGACGCCACTCCACCCATCCATTTCTGATGAAGGGTCTAGGCCAGAAACGTCAAGCTTTCCTGCTCCTATGATGCTGCTTGGCCTGGTGTGTTCATCCAGCTCTACACCTTGTTATCAAGGGGAAATTTGTTTGTTTGCAGGGCACATTGATGGCAAAATGCTTTGCCCTAAGGGCATTAAAGTAATCTGGATGAAGAGAGAAATTACAGTTGGTCGTGTTGGTGCGGGGAATGGAGGGTAGTGTGGGGCCGGTAGAGAGAGGATGAAGTGGATTGAGACTGTCAGGAATATAATATGGACAGACTGTAGCATAGTGAGAGACAATCGATGCAGTGTGTTCCTCCAGCACCTTGGCAAATACTTTCAGACTGGCATCTGCAAACAGGCTTGTTTATTATCTTAATAAGGTGCGTGTGACCAGTGCTCGACTGCAGTGACCTGGTTCCCATCCAAGACTGCCATGCTCCTCTGTGAAACAGTGCAATTTCTGCCCATATAGGCAATGCCTTTGTAGCACGCTACTGCTGTCAAATTCCTGCATTTTCCTACTTTTACTCATTGTATGAGACAGAATGAAGACAGCATTCAACCTCCCCCCCAAAAAAAACAACAGCACAGCCTGAGCTGTCAAAACCAATTACCTTTATGAAGACCATTTGACTGTCAGACCACATTAAAATGGGTCACTGCCCATTGGTTCCCAACCCAGAATATATACTCATTTCAATTTGACATCTCATCACTAAGTAACATGGTCCTGACAGGATTGCAAATAAGTAACAGAAGTTGTATGAATCTTGATAAATATGCATCCAATCAGATAAATTCCATTCAACCAGAAGGGACATTTTCTTACTGTTTACCAAACCCAAATTCATCAGGTTATTCATCTTGAGACCTAAATACCAATTACAGCAACACAAAGTGCAAGTTTTAGAATAAACACTTGTTTAAAAGAAAAAATGATTTACAATGAATTCTCAGCATTCAGTGAAATCCCCCAACAGAAAATTAAACTCCCTATTTTTGGGATTTCTGTTCTCACTGCTGATACTTTACAGAGAGCATTGAGCAGTGCACCTTACAAAATGAGTCTTTATTAAACGTTGGTCACAGCCTCATTATATTTGTAATTTTGCAAGGCAAAATTTGGAGGAAATACATTTTTGAACGATGAAAGAAGAATTGAAATGGTAATAGTGCTATCATTTTAATTTTGGTGGTATGATTCTAAAATAGCTTTGTATGTAAATCAAATTATTGGATGATCAAATTAAATTCAGATTGTTACAAATATTATTATAAATTCAGTGAGTAATGGCAAATCAGATATTTCATGGTTCCTTCTCCAAGCCTGAGTAAAATAGGACTTAAAGGTGACTTTGATGAGAGTGCGATGTATTAAGGCCTCTGTACTGAGTGACCACCTCTGATCAGGAATATCCTCGCGGTTTTATCACATGACCTCCTACCTCACTCTACCCTGTCCAGTCAAACAGTCTAATCTCCAATTTTTTCATAACTAATAGACTAAAATTTTTGTTTTAAAACATGTTTAAAATCCCCTAAGATTTCTCTCTCAGTTTGTACATGGTAGTCCATGACTTCAAGCTTTAATTCATGAAAACTCCAGAGACTTGGCAGTCCTATCTCTGTGTTCCTGGTGGAAAACTCTGCAAAACCTAGGCTAGATTCCATTGGGAGCACTTGTGAACAGCCCTGGTCTCCATTTTATCAAGAGGATATGGAGGAACTAGAGAATGTACAAAAAAGATTTACTAGTATGGTACCGTAACTAAGAAGTGCATATACCTGGAAAGATTGAGGATTAAAAACCAAAAGAACTGTGCATGCTGTAAATCAGGAACAAAAACAAAGTTACCGGAAAAGCTCAGCAGGTCTGTCAGCAACTGTGAAGGAAAAATCAGGGTTAACATTTCGGGTCCGGTGACCCTTCCTCAGAACTACAAAGCTTGAAGATTAACCTGATAATCAGTGTTTAAGATTATGAAAGGATTTGATAGGGTAGATGTTTGCACTTGTAAGGAGCTGGTCACCGTAAATATAAGATAGCTATTAAGAAATGCACTCAGGATTTTAGAGGTCTCCTCTTTGGCCTGGCAGTGGTGAGAATCTGGAACTCTCCACCACATGGAGTGGTGCAGATGAATGGCATAGATGCATTTAAGGGGAAGCTGAAGGAGAAAGGAATAAAGGGATATGTTGATGGGGTTAGATGAAGAAGGGTGGGAGAAGGATCGTGTGCAGCATAAATACCAGCACAGATCAGTCCGGCTATCTGTATCTGGGCTGTAAACTCTATGTAACTAAGTTAAATGAAAAAAACACTTGTGTTGACTGGCATGCATTTTAACTAAATTAAAATAGCTCATTTATAATTTAGTACCTACAGTTATTACAGAAAATAATAAGGAATATAAATTCTTTAGCGTGACTGTCTTCCATTGTATTATTTTTCTCTCTCTGATATTTTCCTTGATGCAAAGCTTTACACACAGTCATTCCTGCCTGTGTGACTCTTTTTACAGATTGTGGTGTCATTACATCAATTTCTTTGATACAAATTACAAATGTTGAGTAACCATGTCTCAGTGTGGATTAGCTTTTGCCCTTTTTCCATGTGTCTTTTAAATCCTTGGGATTAACCTTTATGCATTCTCTCAGTACCTGGTCCTCATGTGCGTTTTGGAATCCTTGCCCATTTTAAGTTACTGCAGTATCTGTGTCACCTACTGGTTAAATCCCTGAGGCCTTATGCCAACCTAAGCTTAAAGTGGATGTTATATTATTCTTAAAGAGCCATTAAAAACAAAATGTTTTATGAATATATATTCTATGATGCCACACTTTACTGCTGCACTGCATTCACTTACTGAGTAACAATGTGTCAGTGGATCAGGCCACCAGCCCCATGGAGGCCTGAAAGAATTAAGCAATGAGGTTCCAGCACTTCGAGACTGAAGTATGATCATTTCTAATTTATGAGGACGAGAAAGCATAACTGTGGGCTTATATCGTGACAATTTCATGTAGCAACAAAGCAGGGGCTTTTATTAAAATATGATTTTATTTATTTTGGGCAAGAAGTTTACATATTTTCTCACAGAACATTGTTCAGATAAATTTGAAGTAAATCCAAAACAGCATTTCTTGGATTTTATAGTGTATTATGGGGTCTAGATCTAGGGTATCCATCATCTGGGATATGAAATTTGTCAAGATTTTCCTGGAAGGTGAGAATTTAATATGGACATAAATATGTGTGTGTGTGTGTGTTTTAAAATTTTTTTTACACCTCTTGTCTATCTTTACCAGATTATCTCAATTTCTTGCAGATGCCCAAATTAAAATGTCAGGAAGTGATTTACTGGATGTACTCTTCACAGAAGTGTGAACTGAGTGATTGTCAGGCAGGTATGTCCTCCATATTGAGTGCACATCATTACTGAGATCAATGCAGGGACTGCTGGAGTCTGTCTCACATTCTCACCACACACACACACACACACACAATCTGTTGTCAAAAATAAGCTTCGCAGTGAAAGAGAAAAAAACCAGAAGGTGAATCCTTTTGGGACCTGCACAGAGAAGGAAGGTGCTAGAAAAATCAGCAGTTTAGGTTGTTGGCAGAAATCAGCCAAAGCAATACTTTATGGGAGAGACGGAATAAGGACTCAGAATGCTAGACCCTGATGGGTATCCAGTAACACCTGTTTGAAAATCTATAACTCTTAATAGAAATTAAGAGAGGAGAGAACAGTGGAGGAAAAATATTCATGCCCAAAAATAAATGAGCAGACAGTTCAGTAAAGTGAGCCAAAATTTGATAGCTGTTTGTGGTGATAGACAGAACAAAAGGGACAAAGTTCCATTCATTTGTGTTACTTATGTTTTGCTACTGATATGCACAAACTGTGGAACTTTCTAAACTAGCTTCTGTAAAGAACCTTATGGTAGGATGTTAATAAGTGCTAAAGCTGTTCCCAACGTGGAATTGATGCTGTATCTCTAGGAGTGTAACTGCAGCCCATTGTTTCTAACAGAGCTGTCAGCACTAACTCAGACATCTACTGAGGCTGACCTCTGCTGCAAAGGTCAAAGAGTGCACTTCTCCAGTCCACTCAGGCTGTCACTCTGAGTTTATTGAGTGTCGACAGAGTCATCAGGAGTCACTGGTATTTTTAATCCTTGTAAAAGCCACTGAAGTGAAACAGTTCTGCTCTGTCCTGATAAGTGGTTTATTTTTCAGCCTGGCGGGGTCTCTATAATATATACATTTTAAAAATAAGCAGTTTCTAAAAGTGTCGTCCAAGTTCCAGTAGATAATTACAGATATGATGCAAATGCAGTACTCAATCCCATTTAATCGGGACTTGGTTACAGATGGTATTTTTGGAAGCACCCAGTGGATTCCAATATATTGAAATGAGATACATGGGCTGAATAAGGGGAGGCAATGCCCTAGTGGTATTAATGCATTGTTTGTTAACCCAGAGGCGCAGGTAATGTTCTAAGGACTTGGGTTTGAATCCTGCCATGGTAGATGGTATAATTCCAATTCATAAAAATCTGAAATTGGGAGGCTAATAATGATCATGAAACAATTGTCAGGAAAATCTTGTATGGTCATTATTGTCCTGTAGGGAAGGAAACTGCCATCCTTACCAGCTCTGGCCTACATGTGACTCCAGACCCACAGCAATGTAATTGACTCTTAACTACCCTCTGGGCAATTAGGAATGAGTGATAAATGCTGACCTTGCCAGCAATGCCCACATCCTGTGAATGAATTGAAACAAAATTATGCTGAATTGCACAATGGCGTTTTAAAGATGGCACAGATGCCAAGGATGTCAGTCTTTATGCAGATATTAGGTGAAAGGTGATTTGGACCAGAAACAATGTGTGGTAGGAAGGGATTAGAAGAGAAGACCACCATGGAGGGCAGGGTAGGTAAGTGAGTTGGTAACTTAGAGTGAGAAATCTTGCTAGGCCTTGCCATTGAGAAACCCTCCATAAAACTCAACAAAATTGACGCTTAGCCAAAAAAGTAAGATTTCCAGCATTTGCAGGATTTTACTTCTCATTTTTGCACTGAGACTTGTTCATTCACAGCTTGGGAGATTGATTGCATTTTTACGCTACTAAAGCTAGCCGTCTTATCCTGACAATACTGTGTCTATAATGTGTCCATAAAACAATGAAAATAACTGCAAACTAACTGTATGTTATATCTTGTTTCTCTGTTATTATCACTTCCTTAAATAGGTCTAACAAGGTAAATGAGGTGAAATTACCACACCAAAATATGTACCATGTTGTAAGACGAGTTTTAAGGGAGGTCACCCATGTAATAGACATTGGATTTGGCCCAGATTTTCAACTACATCACCTCAAAGGGGTGACATGGTGGCACAGTGGTTAACACTGCTGCCTCACAGTGCCAGGGACCCAGGTTCAATTCCATCTGTCGGGGAACTGTCTGTGTGGAGTTTGCACATTCTCCCTGTGTCTGTGTGGATTTTCTGCAGGTACTCTGGTTTCTTCCCACAGTCCAAAGACGTGCAGGCTAGGTGGATTGGCCATGCTGAATTGCCCATGTGTTCAGGGGTGTGTGGATTAGGGGGGATGTGTTTGGATGGGTGCTGTGAGGTCAGTGTGGACCTGTTGGGCCGAAGGGCCTGTTTCCACACTGTAGGGATTCTTTAAAAAAAAAGTCTCAGTTAGGTAAATCAAGCAAACACATTATTTGTCGATTGAATCATGAAAGCACATAGTGTACCAGTACTGTTTAAAATCATTCCTGTCATAACTCAGAAGCAAAATCTTGTTTTATGAGGACAGACTATTGCTGTTCTTATTGAAATCCTTGTTAATGTCATTGGCTCATGTAGTGGAACTTGCTGCAAACAAAACTAAAGTCACTGGAAAGAACTGATGGTTGATTGGGAAGACCTGTTTTCAGCCCATTTTGGCAAGTTTTCTTTGGGCACTTGCCAGCCACATGTGATCCTGCAGCTTCCTGAGGCCTTCAGCAATGAGATTAGTAAGATAAAGCCAGTTTATAAACCTGATTTTCTTGAAATTTTCTCCTGTTCACTCTTGATGGGACACAGCTCAACAAGTGCCCAGGGGCTTTCAGTACTTTGCCCCAAGTGACTAATGATTAAGACCTGGACAATGTCAACAGCATCTGTTTAAGTCCTCACCCAACATTCGGATATGCGTAAATAAAAGGAAAATACTATGGATGCTATAAATATGAAACAAAAAGAGGTGGTAATGGAAAAAAAACTCAGCAGATCTGGTAGCATCTGTCAAAAGAGTACAGAGGATGGAATCTCATAGGCACCGGATGACGTGGGCTATGATGAGATTCGGAGCCGATCTTGACCTTGGGAACAACTCGCTACATTTTTTATGCATTTGCTGAACAGCAAAGCAAGTCTCTCATGAGGTAGTGGTGAATTGCCAATTAATGTAGATAATAGATTGCTAACACCTTATTAATGCAATAATTCGCCTCACAAATATGCAGCTTCCAATCTTATCAAACATGCCGCACAAAATAGACATCAACTGTTCTAAACGTCAGAATGATTTCAGCTCGCTCCTGGCTGCAACCTGCCTACATGTTGTTCAGCAGCAAATAGCTTATCAAGGCAAGCTCCAGGGCCACCAGCTGCACGCACTCCTCATTCACCGATTTTACCATCTGACATTTGCCAAACCCTCGGTATCTACTTTACACCTTTCTGATCCACCTGCAACCACTAAAGAAGCACCGGTTTGCATTCTAGGGTGCACTGCAACTTGCATTGAAAGGCAGCTGCAAGGACACATTACAAGCATGGACAAGAACCCAGCTGATGCATTGGACCAGGCTTCTCATTTCCTTTTTTAGTGCTCACTCACCTGGATGTTCACAACATGGCTGCTTTGCCAAGTAGCTTCAATGGGGTGTACATCTTACTGTATATCAGTATGCTACGTCAATCTCTAGTGCACCATGTGCCAGGAGCTTACGCAGCAAACACACTGCATCTGCAACAAGTATGCAGCCATGCCCAATAGTTTTAAGGTAATAATCAGTGTATTTAATGATGTAAGTTTGGTAAGATATGGTGTCAAGTCTCGCAAGGCCTCACAGTGGAAATCCTTCCAACAAACTCGAACCAACTCACACGTAACCAAAAAAAAATCTCCAGGATTAGTACTCTTAATCCAATATGGCTGTTCTTCAGAACTGAAGCAGAACAGTAACAAGATGGATTAGATGCTGTCATAAGAGTTTTAGGAGGAAGACCAAAAGGGAAAGAATGGGATAAGGCAAAAGTTGGAAGAGATAAAATGACAAAGGTATCATGGAACAGCTGACAGGTGAAGTGGTAATTGTTGTAGCATAGCAGTATTGTCACTAGGTGAGTAATCCAGGGACCCAAGTAGTATTTGAGGTCGTTTGGCTCAGTTGGCTGCATGGCTGGTTTGCCATGCAGAGGGATGCCAGCAGCGTGGCTGAGGTTACCGTGAAGATCCTGCCTTCTAAACCTCACCTCTTGCCATAGGCATGGTGACCATCAAGTTAAACTCACCACCAGTCTTCTCACTCTAATAAGGGAGTGGTCTTATGGTCCTCTGGGACTATGATGATTTTAACCAATGTGCTGATACTATGGCTTTAAGAGGTTATTTTGACCTGCATGTTTTTTTAAAAGAGTGGTTTTAAGACAGAGGTAATGAAGGTGCCTCTTTGGGCAGCCTATAAAGTAAACAGCTTTTGAGACCTTGGGATTTGTTTTTAAAGTTGGAGCAGTAGAAGTAGCCTGAATGGGTGTGCTCAAGCTCCTACAGAACCAGGATTTTTAATTTCTTAGTTTTTCAGCATTGTTGCTGGGTCTGATGCTGTAGTACATCTCTCCCTGCTACACTCTCTTAGAGTTCTTTTGATGTTTCTTCTCCTGGGCTGCTGGAGTTGCATGTGATACAATCTGTTTTCTGAATTTCCCTTTTGCCAAGTATGTGCTTATGGAATGTTACTATTTTGGAACAGTTAATATTTAGTAGCTAACTAATCTATTATTCTGTTAAATTTTCCAATAGAGTTACAGCTAAGCCAATTCGTTTTTTTTTGTTGTATTTTGTCTAGAATGTATGAATAAAGGGTGTTTTGCTTCAAATCTGGTAGTTTGACCAATTGAATTGCATCCGGAATGTAACATCTTGCACTTAGCTTTAAGATAAGAAAAAGCTAAGGTCTAGGCTATTTTGAGGGGGCCTGGTCTGGTCCATAACATCAGTATAGAGACAAATCCAGAGAGTGTAAATGCCAGAATGAAAAACAAGTTTCAGACAGGGTGCAAAACAGTGTCCAGCAGGCTGTAAAGTTCTAATTTGAAAATGGGGTACTGTTCCTTGAGCTTGTGTTGAGTGTCACTAGAATTGTACAGGCTGATAACAGAAATGTTAGTCAGTGAGCAAGATGATGAATTAAAATGATTGGAAGCTCAGAATCATGCTTGAGAACTAGGTGCCGGTGTTCTGCAAATTGGTCACCCAATTTGCATTTTATCTCCCTAAAATAATGGATTCCACATGGTGAGCAATGAATGATAAATTAAAAGAAGAACGAGTAAATTGTTGCTTCTCCTGGAAGGAGTGCTTGGGGCCTTGTACAGTAGGATATGCGCTAGCTGACAGTCAATAGCAAGATCAATGTCTCAATTCTTCACTAGTTCAGGGGAGCAACCCAGTTACTTCTTGAACTCTAACATCTAATGGAGAATGGAACTGAAATCAAACCTGGGACCTTCTAGTCAACATGGTTTAGTAGATAAAAAGGTGTAGAGCTGGAGGAACACAGCAGGCCAGGCAGCCTCAGAAGAGCAGGAAAGAGCAAGAAAGCTGATGTTTTGGGTCTGGATCCTTCTTCAGCCCCGATGCTGCCTGGCCTGCTGTGTTCCTCCAGCTCCACAAGTTGTTATCTCAGACTCCAGTATCGACAGTTCCTACTCCCTCATGGGTTAGTAGATCATTGCTCTGTCCATAATACAAGCTCAGTTTTCAAATATAACCCTCTTTAATCCGTCTCATTGCTGTAGAGCAGCTCTGTAAACCAGTAGGCTCAAGTAAAGCTCGTGGTTGAATATTCCTGTTCACTTGGCAATTCCATTCTTCCATGCAACATTTCTGCTCTGCCCAGCTGTGCTTCAGGCCCTTTACAGTCAAACAGAAAGAAAGTTGTAACTAAAGACTACGGGATGATTTTTTTAAGAATGCCTTTAATTTTGATTTCACATTTCACTTGTTGGTGCACAGGTATTAACATAATCAAATTAACAGAGACTGCTGAGGGAGGGTCAGGTTATCACATTGGAAGCCAGATTGTTCTTAAACTGAACTAAATTTATTGGGACATTTGTTTGATTTCTTTCGTGATATTAATATAATGTGAGCCTGATTTCTGTAGTAGTCCAACAGGATATGAGTTTTAGATAGCTTTGCATTTAGGTGACCCAGATCTGATTCAGGAATAAATCCTGATTACATCTCAAACTCCAGCACATTCTGTGATATTGAGTTATGTTTACAAACTACTCAAGCGTTACTTTTGTCATGGTTTGCAGTAGTACCTGAGCTCTTTGACTGAGTTACAGATTGACACCACTTCCTAGTCATTCATTTTGCTACGTGCGATTGAAGTGGCTTGGTTACTAATAGTTTCTATTGCTTTTGTTGACAGAATGCATTGAATTGTAAAATTGGGCATTAACTACACTTGAATTAAGCATTCTAGATGGGAAGTATAACAATGTGCTTACTAGTGGTAATGCACCTGTTTATAATTCAACTGAGGGGAAGAAATTTATCTGTGTAACTCTGCCATGCAGACTTGTGTTGATCCTCCATGGGAAGGCAGCACATAAGCCTCTATCTTCATGGCCTGCACACCATTTTTCCATTAAATAATTGTAAAAACAATGACATAACAGATAGGACAGGCCTACCTGCTCCATCTCTGGGATCATTCCCTGCATCAATTCATGCTGGAACGCCAGTGCTATCCAGTCTCTCCCCTTAACTGCCATTAGGCAACCCGGAGGCAGTTGAAAGGTTGACTGAAGTGGTGCAGAAAGAGAACTGGATATCATTAGTTAAAACCCGACTCCCTGCTGCAGATGATGTTATCTCATATGTAGATAAGAAAATTGATGTTAAAATCTGTTTTCTCCAAGAGAATATGAATAGGAAGGGTTTAGAGGGATATGGGCCAAGTGCTGGCAAATGGGACTGGATTTATGTCAGCTATCTGGTCGGAATGGACGGGTTGGGCCAAAGGATCTCTTTCTGCACTGTATATTTCTATGACTCTATAAAAAAAAGGCTCTCTTTCATTTTGACGCTTGAATGATCCAGCCGTTTTTGGCTGAGGAGAGAGAAACAAAATCATTCCTGATCCAGTCAAGCCAGGCTGAGATTTTGATGACTGAATCAGATGTGAATATTTGTGCTTGTGTTGTGTTGTGTTGACTTGATGAAACAAAGATGGCCACTATATTGCGGGAGCAGTATGCGCAGTAAAAGGACAAGTTCTTGAAGATAAATCTGACATCAGAATTGTTAGAACATATGGAGGCGAGGGAGTTCGGAATTTGGAGTGAACAACAGAGGAAATCCAGAGGAAGTCTGTTTCCCTTGGTGAAAGTTGTGGAATTGCAGGAAGATTATGGACCTGAATGGTAAAAAGGATGAAGAAATAGTCAGAGAATACTTGGATGTAGAGGTAAAGTTGCCGTAGTGCCAAAGAATCATAACGTTCCTCTCTCATTTGAGGTGGATGCCTAGTGGTGGTTTAACATAAAGGTTACCATGCCTCAGGCAAGGAAAAGAAGGCAGGATCTTCATTATGATCTCAACCATTGAACCCACGCTGTTTGTGTCACCTGCACCACAAACCAGCCATCCAGCAAACTTAGCTAACTGACACACACATGGATGTAGAAACAGTGCAATGAATGACAAGGATAGTTTTGGGGATTTTACATGAAGGCTTAGAATTAAATGTAAACTGTTATACCCTGTTTGGGTACCCATAAAAGTTTACGAAACTAAAGTGAAATCTTTTCTATCACATATCTCCTAACACCATATTTGTATCATTTCATTACAACACTGTTTCAGAGACTTTAGAGTACTTTGATTTCTGTCTTTTACTATCTGAATGCCACTTTCCTAAATTTCACCTGCCCCCTCTGCCAGGGTGGACCCCCTTCCTTTTCGTCCTTCTTAAGATCGTAGGAACACACAATAAGCAAACCTAATCCCTTTGATTCTGGTTTGTCCTTTAGAGAGGCAGAACCTTTGATGTGACTTCCCCTTTGCTCATATACCTAAAACAAGAATAAACATATCAACTCAATGTGCCCAAAGAGTTTTTATTTGGCATATGAATGCCACACACATTTAAATATCTATAGTGACAGTCTGATGGTTTGTCAACATATTCATTTAGCACATAAATTCTCCAAATTAATTTGTGATTGCAGGTTTCTTGCCTCTCTAATCTGGTAGACATTGACAAAGTATGTTCTTAGTCACGTGTGGGTGTATTACTTGTGACTGATAGTGGAGTATATGGAGTATCAGATGCCCTATTTGCAATGCCACATTTGATCACACAGGATATGAGCTTCTCAAGACTTGGTAACATACGATACTGAATCCTACAGAGCAAAAAAGATTCAAAGTTTGAGTTCTCATCTGTGCCTAGGCAGCAGTCAAGCTGTTAGAATTGACTTCATTGCTCCTGAGCCAGAGACACAAAAGCAACCTTCCTTCCTGGAAGATCAGGGCAAGAACAGCCTTTGTGCAATTTGTAATAGCCTGCAGTGAAATTGTCTGACACTCATTGTTTAGGCTCACACCTCAAGAATAACTACTTAGGCCTGGAATACTGTCAACATGACTTAGACTCCCTACAGTATGGGAACAGGCCCTTTGGCCCAACAAGTCCACACCAACTTTCACAGCATCCCACCCACCCCTATAACCCACTTAATCTACACATTCCTGAACACTATGGGCAATTTAGCATGACCAATCCACCTAGCTGTCACATCTTTGGACTGTGGGAGAAAACCAGAGCACCCAGAGGAAACCCACACAGACACAAGAACAATATGCAAACTCCACACAGACAGTCGCCTGAGCGTGGGATCAAACCCAGGCCCCTGGCACTATGAGGCCACAGTGCTAACCACTGTGCCACCCACTTCTTTGGAAATAGCTATGACATGAACTAGTCACTTCAGGCAAAGAAAAGATGGGTAATAGAAAGTGATGAATGATAAGCAATCGATTCCCCCACCCCTGAAAAAATGTTGGCCTTAACAAATATAAGCCATATTCCAGCATCAGCATGAATGTAAGTTCAACATAAATTTAATTCGGTCTTCCCATGAAGTGAGAGGTGGGTTGTGGTAGTACAGAAAATGATTGATGTTAGTGGCCTGTGCAACAACGTGTCATCTAATAAATAATTGCCATGACAGAAATAATGAGGTTCCACTATACTCCAAACAGAGCAGTACTGCCAGAGGCTTCAAAGCAAGTCACTCGCCTGCCTCTGCAGAAAGTGCTTGGTGTGTTACATGCTTCGTGGGGAAGAACAGAAGGAAAAAAACTAATAATATTTTTAATAATTAAACCAGATAATAAAAACTCCCAACTAGCTGTGACATATTCTTTTCACAATCCAAGATTCTGATCTAATTGTAAGTATTTTTGTGATCTCATATATTGTGATTCGAGAAAATGTCAACTCTTTCCCAAGAATACATGCATAGTATCTAAAAGGAACCATGCTTTGCACCATACAATTACTGTGCATCAACTTCTAATCATTCCCAGCAGTCTCATGTCTCTTTCACAACACTCCTGAGTGTTGATATCTATCTTATCTTGTAAGCTCTCCAATACTGCTTGTTAGATAGGATGAGATGCAGAATATTCAGAGGGTCCAGGATGATATAGTTTTCCCCCAGGATCAAGTGCTCCTGAAGTGGCCTGATAAAGGCAGAGGTGCCAGCATAGCACTATGATAAGTTAAACCTCTTCCCAATCTGTACCTCACTCCCTGGAAGCAGTAGGATATCTTTTCATTTGAACATTGACAACAATCACATTGAAAGGAAAAGTTACAGAGGGAGCGTTAATCAGTTCTAAATGTAAAGGCAGTTGTTTGCTGGGTCCTCTATTTAATACTTTATTTATGACTTATTTTAAAAACTCTCTTCATACCCAAGTGAGATTATCCAGTTAGCAACTAAAACCATACAATGTAGACAGACCCCAGGTTCATTTTGAATGGACTGAATGAAACAATCCTAGCAAGCTGTGGTAGTGGCACTATCATGACTTTAGCATTGCTATAGAGAGGGTCATCACTTTACAGTAACTCCTGACCAAAACTGCTTATGAAATGGACATGGACAATGACACAATCTGTCCAAGCTCTCATGCTCATTTAGCCTCGGTCAAATAGTTGCTAACACTCATGAAAATAAGTCATTTAGTTAAACCAGAAAGAACATTTGATGCCAATGAATCTGAATAAGTAATGAATGCTCCAAGAAAGTAGGAGTCAGGAGAAACTTGACAGAAAAAGAAGGCAGAAGAAAAATAATTTTATTTGAAGTGAATTTTTCTTAAGGCCAAGGATGGCAATGTTGGGATAGAGTACATCTTCACGTAGCAACCTGTGCAAGTTTTGCTACAGCTGTTCCATGATGTAGAATTCTGATTGAAGTAGTGTGCAATATTAGGCTTAGAACTGGAGGTCAATGTCATTTTGATAATGGGTGGAAAACTAATGATTAGATGTTAGCCAGCTGTTTTGCGCTATAACCAATTCTCCTTTCAGCAGACTGGACATTATGAGGGGTACTGCGGTTATATCATGGACAGCAGATCCTAAACACTGGATTTTTACCCACACCCAAAATGAAATTAGTCCCAATCTCTTTGTTACTTATGCAACATGGAGTTCCATATCCTACTTTTTCATAACTTTATTCATAAATCTCCCTACATTTCTATGTTTGTGTATCTGAAATTCTCTGCTTGAAAGTTTTCTTTTATCTGGCATTGAATTGCCTACACTATAAACAACTTGCCCATACTATATTGATATCTTCCTGAAGTTGATTACTGTGTTCTTCACAGTTATAATACTCTACTTTGTGTCATTTTCAAATCTTGATACTGTTCTTGCACTTTCAAATACAAATCAGTCTTCAAAATATTGAGAAAAGCAATGGTATCAAAACTGGCGTACCACTGCAATAGATGGTGTTGTACAGTGTAGATGAATACAAAGGCAAATCAAAAAGATGTCGTACCAGTAATAAAAAACGTAGAATTACTGGCAAATAGATCTAAAAAGGACAGAACAAGTTAATTTCTGATTAGCAAGAAACTAGAAACAGTGGGTAGACTAACTTTTGAATGTACAAGTGATTAAAATGTTATGAACAGTTAAAGAAATATTCAAAAGGCAAATGAAATGTTGGCTTTTATATCCAAAGGATCAAAATACAGTGGGGTCAGTGTCATGCTTCCAATATATCAGTTCCAAATTATACCACACCTTGGAGTATAGTGAGCAGTTCTGGGGACATTAAGAATGATATATTGGCATTGGAGGGATTGCAACATAGATTTGCTACAATGATACCTGTACTCCAAGGATGATGTTACAGGACAAATTAGACAAACTAGCGGTTACTATTTCCGGGACAAAAACTGAAAGAACTGCGGATGCTGTAAATCAGAAAAAAAACAAAAATTGTGGGAAAAGCACAGCAGGTCAGGCAGCAACTGTGGAGAGAAATCAGAGTTAATGTTTCAGATCAAGTGACCCTTCCTCAAAACATTCTGAGGAAGGGTCACTCGACCTGAAAAGTTAACTCTGATTTCTCTCCACAGATCCTGCCAGACCTGCTGAGCTTTTCAGGCAACTTCTGTTTTCGTTGGCATTTCCTGGAATTTTGTGGTTTAAATATTTTATTTAATTAATTTTTTGAAGATATTAAGGGAAAAAGAAATAGCAGATAGGGAAAAATGTTTTCTGCCAGTTGGGAAGTTTTGATCTAAGGGAATTTAATAAACAATAAGTTAGGGGTGAAATCAGAAAATGTTGCTACACATTAGGATGGCAAAGTTTGGAACTTTCTTTCTTTCGCAAATAGCACCTGATGCTAAATCACTTACCAATATTAAGAGTTTGATTGTAATATTTTGCTAGCTGTATGTGTGAAGATATTTGAGGTAAAAGCAGGTATATGGAGTTAGATTGCATATGAAATAAAATCAAGGGGCATGGTCCAATTTTCTTGTGTTCACCATTGGTGCCAATCCAGTATGAAATGTACATAGTACTTTCAGGTGACAAGGCAATTGAGTAATGTTATATCTATTTGTGATCTTGAAGGGAGAAAAAGCAGAGTGCTGACATGCTATTTGTTTTATAATGGCAGTGTCCAAGATGGTACGGGTGACCTTTGTGTGTTTTCATATGCCATCTAGTGGCTAGATGGAGGGCCCCCAGCTGGAGCTTGGTTTGTAGCATGCATTTTCTGTCAGTTCAGGTTGGTGCTTGGCATGGGCAGGATCACAGGAGCGAAATTATCAAGACCAATCAATATAACCCTATATGAGACTCTATCATTTGATTCATAAATCTATTTAAAAGTCTACAACCATACTATCTAACCAAATTACATCACTGCCATCTCAAACACGTAGCTGCTTGTGTATTGGAGTTAATGATGTCACGGGAAACTATTTTTTAGGGTCAGGGAGACAAAATTCTTTTGGTAGATATTCCCAAATAAGGTTTGGAAAGTTTAAGTCTGATATGACTTGTTATTTCTGGCGTTGAAAGTAATATGTACATAAATATCCAGAATATTGGATGAGGATGTTGGTCATTCCTGTGTGCAATGTGTAATGGGAATAATTGTAATGGGAACAGCTAGTAAGTACCACACACTGTGTCTGCCTGGGGCCACATTACAGAGGAATTAAAATCCAAAGTGGAAAGAAGATATTAACTAAAATGTTAACAGTGTTTGAAGGGGCAGCATGGCTTTTATTGTTAAGTACTTTTTTCCACTGCATAACAAGAACCGTTTATGGTATTGCTGACTAAAGAAACATTTTGTTGAAGCTTTTTGCCTTGCACTCATCAGGAGAACACACAAGAATGCCAATATAAATTGCATTTGTATGCAATAAGAGAAAAGTATACTGATTTCTTGGCAAGTGGAATCTAATTGTTAAAGATGTTGCCAAGGAAATTGTGCCATTTAGTTGAGGACTATTAGTTAACTGGGCAACAGGCCCTTCTCTGGTTCATTCCTTCGGGCAATGCCTCGATCAAACATGGTCCACCTGCCTGGTTTAAATTTAAACAAAGCTTGGCAGATCAGTCATCCGCTAGCCGGTACATTCTACATGGCAATGCTTCTACTAATCTGAGACAACTTGTCAGCAATCAGTATGCGATTTGCATACAGTAATAAAAATATTATTCCCATTGGTATTTTTGCAAATTATCCTGAAGAATGCATGACCAAAAGGTTAACTAATTTTTTTTCTGCAATTAGTGCAACACCAAAAGACCAGCAGTTATTGCATAAAAATAATTTGTATCAAATGCGTGACAATTCATTAATGTGTAAAATGAGTATACATGAGTTCTCATATTGGTGGAAACTCTTCTTCATACCTGAACTGTTCACTATTTTACAACATCTTTTCAAACACTGACTACATGTGGTATATTTTCGAAGTATTCTGATTTCATCACAGATTACCTTTTTCACCAACTTTTCTTCTCATCTTCACCAAGAGAATAGATGTACATGTTCAATAGTTCATTGCACAAGTGCATCATGAGGCACAGGTAAGGTCTGGTGGAGCATTCTGGATAATGCTACTCAATGCTGCTCCAATAATGTGACATAATGTAAAGAAGTTGGAAATTTTCATCTGGCTTTCTAAACAGATGGCATTTCTCAAACACTGCTCCTTCATAGTTTCCCAGAGCGTGGATCTATTTTTGTAGTTATTCACTAAAAACAATCATTTATGTATTATTTTCCATTTCTTTCCAACTGCCCTTATCCCTTCTCAAAGACATGTCTCTTTGTTACAGTATAATCAGGATCCTGTATCCAACTGTCCATTCTTAACGTGTCGACCTTATCATGGAGTATTGTTGGGAAATTTTTGTGTTAAGGTCATTATCACCTTGCCCAATGCCATTGTCATTCGGTCTGTGCTTACATGCAAATTTACTGCAAGTTCAACTGGATGACCATCAAGAGTGGCAAACCTGACTGATCTTTAATCTTTCATTCCCTAGTTCAGGATACTAAGACAAAATGTGATGGCAGTGGCTTGGGTATGATCAATTAATTCTTGGGAGACCAGGAATTCAGTCTGGGAGGTTTTGATTTGCAATGTTTTTGAAAAAATATTCATTCATGGGATGTGGGCATTGCTGGCTGGCCTGGCAATTACTGCCTATCCCTGGTTACACTTGAGAAAGTAGTAATGAACTGCCGACTTGAACTGCTGCAGTCCATTTGGTGCAGATAGACCTAGATTGCTACATTAGACAATGGCTTTGCCAAGTTCAACCCCGGGGAATTGTAAGTATTATTTGGAAAAATAATTTGGTTCAGACTTTGAGTAAAGGCTGAGTGTCCAAGCCAGATTCACCACTGGACAGAATACACTTTAGTTGCAGTATATCTAATTCCAGCTGATCAGGAATTTTAGTGGGAATTTACACTGGGAAGTATTCCAGGTTTAGACTGAGAAGTCTTTTAGTAAGGTTATTGAGAAGTAGACTCCTTTCCTGCTTTTAAGTGAACAAAATAATATGAACCAAGGGGTAGAGATAACTGGTGGGCATTGATGTATGGAAAGCACATCACGTTGATGTAGGCACTTTGGCAGTCATGCTTGCAGAGTTGGTAGGAATTGCTACACGTTGCAATTTTTTGTTCTCTCCCCCCTCATTTGTGTACTTTCAATTAATGTGATTTTGAAAGAAAACGGTGCTCCATAGCAATGGGCTATGCTATAATTTTCAGTCAGCTTTTGACCTTTTCCTTAATAACTTGATTCTCAAGTTCAAAATCCAAGGGGTCTGACATTAGAATTCAATTCCAGGTCACAGCCTGGTCAGATTACCTCTCAGGCTCTGTTGTAATGTCGTTTAGTCACAGATGAGTGCAAGAAATAATCCAGCCCAAATGAAAATCTCAGTAAACTCGTACTCATGCCTTCTTAACAAGTGACCCCTGGCATTTGATACTCAGAGGAACTTGAAAAATGTGCAGTTTTCAGAATAGTGTCATTAACTGTCCAACTATCTCTGTTGTTGAGAATCAATGTAGCATTTCTAGCATTAATAATATTCGAGTCTTGATGGCTGTGCAATTGCTGATTCAGAACAACTTGGATGACTGCTATTTCTATTTGCTAGTCACAGCTTTTTATATTCATTATGCATTAACCATTATCTGACACTTTTCTATGGTCAAAGGTACTTTATGACTACATAAATGTTGTACGAACATCGCCTTTTCTCATCTATGCTCAAGATGTGCCCAACAAAATGTCATCAGATAACCTTGTTGAGGACTGCCCTGGCAAGATAAAGGAAAATTAGATTAAGGAAAACTTGCAGCTTCCTTAAGAAGTTTTAATAATTGTCCAACTCTTGAGAGCGTATCAAGATGCCCTCTCTTCACACGACCCACACCCGAAGATAATTGTTGGAACTGGTTTGAGGGTCAGGCTCCCCATTTATAATCCTTAACCATATGTACCCCTCCCCCGCAGCCCCACTAGCTGTGGGGAGCTCAAATGATCCTCTAAGGTTTCTTTGAACTGCAGACATTCTCATATACATTCCCACACTTACACTTTCTCTACTACTGACTCCCAACTTTGAGCCGATTGAAATGAAGCTGTGCCTTTCGCTTTCAGGATCTCCTACTTTGATTTTTATTCTACTTGCTCCAGTACAGCAGGTGAGGAAACACGAGGTCTGAGTGCTGCTCAGCTTGAGGGAAGGCCCAGGGCTCAAACAATTGAACAAATAGAAAAGGAGGAGTAATTCAGTCAAGTGTCGCCTGGGCACAGATCTTGAATGTGGCCCTTATGAGACAACAAAAAAGATACTGTTTTCAGTAAACACTCTGCCCGGTGGGAAATATGGAAGTGCTCACTCAAAGGAGAAGAACATTCTGTCTCAGGCTGAGGGGCACAAGGCTAACATTCTTCAAGCTGTTTCCCAGCACTGCCTGCCACTTGGTTTTGCCTTTGTATTTGTGGCTAACTTGATACTGGTTAAAAAGGGTCAACCACTTCAGGCAATGCGTGTTTAATGCTGAAAAGGAATTTTTAAAAAAATACTTAAAGGCTCTGTATAATAGCATATTTACTGTTTAGATGATTGGAAATGCATGGGGGAAGTGAATGTTTCAAAATCTTTGGGTTATAATTACATGGTCGCAATTGGCTGGAGCTTTGCAAACTGATGATAGATGCACTATGTTAAATCTTGATGTGTTTTTACAGATTAAAATACAAGATTAAACATGAATGTGGGAGATCACATAAAAATTTTTGATTGATATAAATTTTCAAGATGTCAATAGATGTGGAGAGAATCTGAACTGTTCCAACTCAGACTATGGTAATTTAATCTTTTTAAAACGTGTCTATTTTTGTCTCTGTCATAGTATTGCACCTAATTACACTTGAAGCTTAGTTAAAGGCTCAATCTAGTAACACTCATCTGAGATAGCAGGAATTGCAGATGCTTGAGTCAGAGTCAATATAGTGTGGAGCTGGAGGAACACAGCAGGTCAGGCAGCATCAGAGGGTCAGGAAAGTCAATGTTTTGGGTTTACACCCTTCATCAGGAACTCACCTGAATTAGCTGCATTTTCACACCATTACCAGACATCATTCTATTTCTGAATAGTTGCCTTGTATCTCTTCATCCAAATTTTTCAAAAGCAAGTTATTGTGATGCAAGAACTAGTATCAATGTCCTGAACCCCAATGATGTCTAAAGTATGTCTTACATCATGTTGTTCTCAAGTGATGGCCAAGGGTCCCGAATAGCTGTCTAAAACCAATGTTAGGCTTCTTGGACTGTATTAATAAGGAGGTCTAATACCTATTAAGGAAAGTTTTTATGAAACTTTGATGATGTCGAAAAATAGAAGATGTTGTACCTACTCCATTTAGTTCCCAGTGTGGCATAATGGTAAGTATGGAGGCATCAGGTGATGAAAACTCCAGGGATAAGCCCAATGATGTTGGAGATGCAGTCCTAGAATGAATTGGTTTTTTTTTATATAAAAGCTGAAGTGTGTTATTTTGGAATCTCTCCAATGGAACAATGGGTGGGCAAATTTCTCTTCATCCCCTATGAAAGCACACCAACATCCTTCCTTCTACAATCCTCCCAGTTTGCAAACAGAAATCCATCAATTCTTCGTCACCAGGCAGTGCCAAAGCTTTATCACTATTTTGAACATCAATACAGACCTGTAGTAAAATCATGATAAGTCAAATTACAGTGGACCCATCCACAAATTTGTGTGAAGCAGAGCATGAAGAAAGCCCCAAGGCTTTTACACATTAAAAAAAAGTGAAACCAGTGACACCGTAGATATGTGAAAAATTATTTTTAAATTTGTTCACAAGAACAATGATCTAACCTTGTACAATAAAAGGCATTGCCATATATTGGGAGTCAGGTCTGGATAAGCTCGGTGTTTGTTTTTTGTTTAGTGTACAGTCCTCAGACAAATTCACCATGTCATCAATCCAGTCAATTATTTTTTCATGTTTTTGTGCTACACGGTGAAATCCAGAGCATATTGATGGCCTTTTACAGTTTCAATTTGATGGGTGAGTGGGCGGGCACACTCTGGATTTTTCAGGGTCCATCAGGGTCTCTGCATCGAACACCTCGGTAGTTTTAAGTCTCTTGTGACTTCAGCATTCAGGCTGGAACTGCACAGTACAGGAAAGAGATAGACAGCTTAGTGGCATGGTGTAAAGACAACCATCTCTCCCTCGATGTCAGCAAAAGAGTTCATTGACTTCAAGACGTGGAGTGGAGGACATACCCCTGTCTGTATCAATGGTGCTGAGTTGGAGGTGATGTAGAACTTCAAGTTCCTAAGAGTAAATATCACCAACAATCCATCCTGATCCATCCACATTGATGCTACAGCCATGAATGGTTCTACTTCCTCAGAAGCCTAAGGATATTCAGCATGTCCACAAGGACTCTTGCTAATTTTTATAGATGCGCCATAGAAAGCATCCAATCCAGATGCATCACAGCTTGGTACGGCAACTACCCTGCCCAAGATCATAAGAAACTACAGAGTTACGAATGCAGCCCAGTCCATCATTAAAATCAACTTTCCTTCCATTGCGTCTGTCTACACTTCCCACTGCTTCAGGAAAGCAGCCAAGATAATCAAAGACCCCTCCACCTCAGTTATAATATCTTCCACACCCTTTCATTGGGCAGAAGATACAAAAGTTTGATAACATGTACTGTTGCAAAGTTGGGTAGAGTACTTGTGGATCAGAAGGCAGGATGTTAGAATTTGTTTGTAAAATGAAAGGTGGGGTGGCGGGGAAGAGTGTATGGTCCCTTTAAAGGATGGTATGCTTTTTCTAGGCTTGGAGTTTTAAAAAATGTCTACGAACAGCAGCAGGCACTGAGAGTTCCTGAAATTGAAACATTTGTATCAAAAGGCTGTATGGTTAGCAACCCAGGCACTTGTTTTGTTATTAAGGCAACCAGTTTGAATATCGGCCAATTAATTTAAACTGGGCATTTAGAGGCTAAAAACCAATTAATTTTTTTTTAAAAAATCTGTTGATTTTGACAACCTAGGACCAATCCCAGTGTAAGAAATTGATAGGTCATCAAAGGTATAAAAGAAGAGGGTATTTGACAGTTGGGGTGGGAGGAACTGCCATTTGTTAGATTTAATAACTAGCAGCCTTAAAGAGAAAAGCACTGGCTCTCACAGAATTCTTTAAGCTCTCAGGGTAACCATCATCTGACTAAGCAGCACTCTTAGCTAATACTCCTGTCACAAGAATTTGATGGAGAAAGACGTTCCTGACTGAAGGTCAGTGGAGGAGGCACAGAACATTCCAGAAGACATACACTGGCTGTAATTTCGAGAGACTAAGTTTTAAGTTTTTTTTTAAAATTAGCTTGGTTTATATAAGTAGTACTTATATCTATTGGAACAGCATGCCATTAGAAATATGTTTTATTTGGGAATAGTCAGTTGTTAAGGGGGAACTGTTTGGTTTATTAGTACTGTTAATTTGTTCACTGTTTGAGTTAGATAAATAAATTGTTACTTGTTGATTATAGAGTGATTGTCAGGAGCTCAATTCATTTAACCTCCTCTTTATAACAGAGCGGAGGGTGAGAGACAGGTTTTACCATTTTTCACACTTCCTTTGACAGATTATGAGGTGAGGTAAGCTTTTCTAGGTGTTTCAGTTTAGTTATCAGAGAGTGGTCGATCTCTGCTTCATAACAGTACCAACAGATTTAAGAATATGAATAGATCTCTCATATATTAGAGTTGATCTTTCTCTGCACCTTCTCTGTCATTGTAATATCATATTTTGTAGTCTCTTACCCTGATATATTTTGGGAAGGTTTGGTTTGTCTGGTTATCACACAAAACAATACTTTTCACTGTATCTCAGACATGAGACAATAATAAATCACATCAAATAAAATCAGATGGCTTCTTCTTGGAACTATCATACATCAGCTTAAATGTTCGCAGCTTTAAGTAGCTTCTTCAGGGCTTTATCCCAACTCTTCTGGTCTAGAACTGACCCTAACTCTTCACTCTAACAACCTAGTTCACTCTATATCCTTCTGTTTGCAGGCTCTTTATACAACCATCTATTCTGAAAAACTTCACTGGACAGCTCCAAACTTAAAATAAAAAAGCAACTAGTATTTCCCTGAAGCTTAAAAATTTCCAGAAGTTTATTACAAGCTCTTAAGACCTTATTGTTTACCTTATTAGGATGCAAAATAATCTAAAATAAACAGAAGTCTATTAGTAGTACACACAAACCCATTCATTCTAAGGCTTTAAAACTGTTTTTAAAATAAATCACCATGACTACAGACATACTATTACGATTATCAACTACAGACACACAGAAAATCTAATGGTTACCAACTAGAAAACCAGAAACCAAACTTAGGAAAAAAACATGGACATATAAATCTCACAGTTTACATCATACTTTCCAGTATGGCACATTGCATCTTTAAACACTAAAGAGCAATCTGCTAAAAGACAGTTTTTGCACCAAATTTTCACCCCAATATGCCAACATTTTCATGCACAAGTTTGAGCAATACTTCTTTGCTGCGCAGGACTTCCAACCAATGATATATAACAGATACATCAATGACATTTTCTTCCTTTGGACTCAGGGTGAGGAATCACTAAAACAACTACATTGCGATATCAACCCACCCTCAGACTTACTATAGACTGCCCTTCAGAATCAGTCTCAATATTGGACACACACATCTCCATCAAGGAAGGACACCTCAGTACCTCTCTCTACCACAAGCCCATGGATAACCTCATGATGTTGCACTTCTCCATCTTCTACCCTAAACATATTAAAGAAGCCATCCCCTACAGACAAGCCCTACATATACACAGGATATGCTCAGATAAGGAGGAATGTGATGGACACCTGAAGGTTTTGAAAGATGCCCCCGCAAGAATTGGATACAATGCTGAACTCATAGGTCGCCAGTTCCAATGTGCCACAGCGAAAAACCCCTTGACGTCCTCAGAAGACAGACACAGGACACAACCATTAGTATACCCTTCACCATCCAGTACTTCCCCGGAGTAGAGGAACTATGGCATGTTTTTTGCAGCCTTCAACATGTCATCAATGATGATGAGCATCTCCCCAAGATATTCCCTCTGCCTCCACTTCTCATATTTTGGACACCATGCAATAATTGTCAGACAGGAATGTTCCCTCCTAGTTGGGGAATACTTCAGCGATCCAGGACATTCAGCCTCCCATCTTCGGATAAATATCTTCCATTGCAACCTTTGACATACCCAACAATGCAGAATCACTGAGCAGAAACTGATAGCCAAGTTCCATACCCATGAAGGCAGCCTCAACTGTGATCTAGGGTTCATGTCATGCTACATGTGACCCCACCTCACTTCTGTATCTGTAAAATCTTCCTTACTGTCCTGTTTTGACACCATCACCTCGATAACTTGTTATGATCTCTCTACTTAAATTACTTTGTACAGTTTGGATTACTTATTACTTTGGTTAGACCCTCAGCATGCAACTCTTATGCCTATATTGTTATTTCAGTCATTTGGCTTGTCTCCAGTATCACCTTATTTTTAATTTTTTGTAATTATCTCTCTGATTTAATAAGATTATAGGTCATCTCTTTGCTTGTTATTCAGCTGTTGAGACTTTACTCATACTGTGTGACACTCTTGATTACCTACAGAGACATATTATTTGGCCTGTCAACACTGCATTCACACCATTTGTTGATCTTTTGATCTGTTTGCCCATTGATCCCTCTGCCTATATATTCTGTACCTGTGTGCTACTCTCTCACTTCACTTGATGAAGGAGCAATGCTTCGAAAGCTTGTGATTTCAAATAAACCAGTTGGACTATAACCTGGTGTTATCTGACTTCTGACCTTGTCCACCCCAGACCAACACCAGCACCTCCACATCAAAAAGACAGTAAAACAGTCTGGTTTCATCCTCTTCTTTTGGTGCATGTTCATTTGAGACATTACTCCACTTTGCTGGTATGGTCGCATGACAAGCATATGCGAGTTAAGCTAATCTGGAGTTACCAGTCCAGAACTTTGAATTGTTACAGACATCCTTCTATTAAATTTTCTATTCTGCAGGCCGGAATGGCTGGCAACTTTGCCTTTATCCAAATCTGAATTATTATGATTTCATCATATTTCAGAGGCCTATGCAATAGACTTACACCGGAGCGGTGGTCCTCAAAAAAGATTTCTAAAAGCAAGACTGCTAAATTGCCTCTTTTAATCTCTTATCTACTGTAACGTGACAGCAGCACTCCAGTATATTGCAATGACACACCTTTGGTTGACTCTCTGCTCACAGAACAAATGCCAGTACATGCCAGGGAGCACAAGTTCTAAACTGTGCGGTCACTGTGACCCATGCCTGGGGAGTCTTGCTTTCACTGTGTTGAATAGTAGAGTAATGCATGATGATATCAGACAGGCAGTGAGGGGCGTGCAGTCCAGTTAAGGTGTGGTCTAGTGTACAATGCGCTTATGTTGTGATTTCTTACCTGATGAATTCCATGGTCAGTTGGACGGTTGATATTTTGACCTGAAAGAGTGGTAAAATAGAATTGAGTCATGCTGGAGCTGCATTTTACATAAAACTAGTTCCCTCTCAGGTTTGGGTACAGTTCACCTGCCAATCCTCTAGGCTGTGTAGTGACAAATAGCATAGATTTTTAAAATATGAAACAATCGGTGTTAATTATTTCTGTTGGGTAAGGATATTGAGGATCATGGACTAAAGAGAATAAATTAAATTAGGGTGCAGTTCAGCCAAAATCTAATTGATAGTTCAAGGGGTTGAATGACATCCTCCTTTTCTAATTGCTGAATTACATGTCACACACATATGATTACACGCTCCTGTAGAATCAGTGCTAAAAAAGGAATCTAAAGACATTTTTATAGTTCTTCTTTTCCAATCACCCATCTCCATTTAAAATGTCCAGGTGAAACAGCATAGACTGGTGGAAATATACCTGCGTCGTGGAGACAATTCTGGCTCTGAGGAGTGTTAATTATATAGTTGTGTAACATATTTGAAGCCTGGATCATCCTTATAAGGAGCCAAAATGTGATCAGCAGGATTATGTATTTCTTTGGACATCTTTCTATCTTAGTTAACCTAAAACAGCCTGAGAAAATCACACTTGATGGAAAATTTATAAGTGTCTGCAGGGTTGTACCAGAGTTATCAGCATCAACAAAATATTAGCATTGAGATTTGATTCAGTGATTCAGATTGTAAATTCATTTAAACAAATAAAAATGTTTGTTTTTCTTCACTGAATGGCACACGTGACATTAGGTCAGATTTTCTCTGGATTAAAGCAGGGAAAAAATAGTATTTCCCCTTGAACCAATTGTTTGTGCATCTGAATAGGCCACTTCAGGGTCCAATTGATGTCAGTCACTCAATATGAATTAGAGTTGCATGAATAACATGAGGCATGGGAGCATAGTGGTTCCTGTTACTAGTGTAGTCTAAGTGTCCGGATCAGTTGACATCTCTGCTTTCCTGCATTGCAGTAAGACTTGGATAGTGTATCAGCGACACATAGTGTGCTAGAAAATTCCAATTAGCAATGCCTTTGTTGCATCCTGCAGTTTCAATGGAAGGACCATCAAGCAGATGCTTGTGTCTCCTTCAGTTAAAGTCCCTGTGAAATCAACTTTGACTGAGGGACTCTAATGGCTGAAAATCAGCTGGAGTATTGTTTACAGTTCTGAACGCTACATTATAAGAAGGATGTGAATACATTGGAGAAAGTGCAGAAGCAGTTTACAAAAATGGTTCCAGAGATGAGGAATTTCAGTTATGAGACTAGATTAAAGAAGTTGGGACTGGTCTCCTTGGAGGGAAGCAGGCTAAGACGACATCCAATAAAGGTTTTCAAAACCATAAGTGGGCTGGACGTAGTAGTTGGGAGATACTGTTCCCACTTGTTAAAGGAACAGGAACAAGAGTGTATTTGATTTAAAGTAATGTGCAAAACAAGTAAGGGTGAAGTAAGGAAAATCGTTTTCACTCAGTGAGTGTCTAGGTCATGGAATGCTCTGCCTGGAAGTGTGATGGAGAAGGGTTCAGTTGATGTATTCAAAAGGACAGTGTATGATTATTTGGATAAAAATAACGTACAAAATATTAAGAAAAAGCGGGAGATTGGCAATGGGTGATGGTGGTCTTTTAACAAGCAGGCACAGTGGGCTGAATGGCCACCTTCTGTGCCATAACTCTTCAGTGATTTTGAAACTCGCCATACTTTGAGTCACAGTATCTTAATTACTAGGCAAAGCAGTAAGCAGAAAAATATTTTAAAAAGGTGGTAGTAGTGCAGCGGTAATGTCATTAAACTAGTGATCCAGAAGCTCTGGCTAATGCTCTAGAACACACGTTCAAATTCCACGACAGCAGTTTGTGGAATTGTAATTAACAAATCTGGAAATCAAAAGGTAGTCAAATGGTGACCATGAAATCATTGTCATTTCAGTCATCAGATTCACCAGTAGTCTTAAGGGAAGGAAGCCTGCTGTCCTTACCTGTTCTGGTCTACCCATGGGTCCAGACCCTTAGCAGTGAGGCTGATTCAAAAATGCCTTCTGAGATATTCTGGCAAGCTACTCAGTTGTATCAAACTCTAAAAATAATTATACTGGATGAACCACCATACATTGAACTAAGCACTGGAAACAACATTTGCACTATTAACCCTGAAAACTCCTCCTCTATAAACATTTGGGGTTTTGTACCAAAATTGAGAGAGATATCCATCAGAATAATCAAACAATGAGCTTGAAATTATCCTGTTATAGCTGACAAAATCCCAGACATTACCATCATTATTTCTGTTTATCTCCTGTTTAAGCAGCTGGACAAACCCACTTTAGGTGGTGACTCAGTGGTATAGAGTTGGGAGGAAGTTGCCCTTTGAGATCTCGACATTGATTCTGGACCTCATGAAGTCTCATGGCATTAGGGCAAACATAGACAAGGAAACCTTCTGGTTGTCACCTACCAACTCCAATCTCATCTGATGAATTAGTACTCTTACATGATGAACACCAATTTTAAGAAGTGTTGAAGATAACGAAATCACAGAATTTACTCTAGGTAAGAAACTTTGATGTAAATCATGAGGATTAACCTAACAATCTTGATAAGCAATGGCATTGCCATTGCTGAATCACCGACCATCAACGTTCCAGGGGTTACTGTGGACCAGAAACTGAATGTGGAGTTGAGGTTACATTATTGAATGGTGGAGGAAGCTTGAGGGGCTATATAGCCTACTTATACTCCTAATTCACAATGTCATACGGTCCACTGTATACAAGGGACAAGTCAGGAATGTGATGGAATGCTCTCCACTTGCCTTAATGAGTGTACCTCTGACTCAAGAAGCTCAACACCATCCACGATAAAGCAGCCTGCTGATTAGGATCCTGTCAATCCCTTTAAACAGTCACTCCCTCCACCAATGGTACACAGCGGCAGTAACATTAGCCCAAACCTAAGTTAGTTATATACCATCTTAAAGATGCACTACAGCAACCCAACAATGCTTCTTGAACAATACTTTCCGAAGCTGTGAACTTTGCAGCCAGCAAGGAAAATCTACCACGTGTAAACTGTCCTCCAAGGCCACATACCATCCTGACTTGGAACGATATCACTGTTACTATTCCATTGCTTTGTCAAAATCCAAGAAATCCTTGCACAACACCACAGCCTACCTGCACTCACCTATCACCATCCTACCTATCTTCCCCAACCTCATTTCTGAAGAAAGGTTCCGACCCGAAACGTCAACTTTTCTGCTCCTCTGATGCTGCCTAGCCTGCTGTGCTCCTCCACCTCCACACTATGTTATCTCTGACTCTAGCATCAGCAGTTCTAACTATCTGTGAGTGAGTTACAACAGCAAGGTATGTGTTCCTGCACCACATGGAATACAAAGTCAGAAATCACATGACGCCAGGTTATAGTCCGACAGATTTATTTGAGCTTTTGGAGTCTTGCTCCTTCTTTGGGTGTTAGTGAGAGGTAGTATCAGAAATAGAATTTATAAGTAAAAGATCAAAGGGTCACACCACTGATGAGGATGTATGAAACAAACCTAACAGCTGTTAAATCTTTAATCCATTAGAAGGTTTTAAATGACAAATATGTATGTGTAAATCCCTGAATTCCTTTGAAGTCACTGCCCTGAGAGAGCTAAAGGTTTTATCAGTGTAAATAAGAGGAGACATTTTAGGTCAGACATGTTCGGTATGAGGCCTTGTTTAGAATCTGTTTGTGTTTTGGTATGGAGTCAGACTAGTTTTATTTCTAAAGTAGGAATTTATAAAATGCTGCATTGACTGACTGTCTTATAAGTTGTGTGCTTTTTGAATAAAATAGAATGTATCTGCAAAAACAAATTCACCTTATAGATTCACATGTTTGCATGCGTGTGTGTGTGCGCGTGTGTGAGTGAGAGACAGTTTGTGTGTAGGAGACACATCCTCACGTATCACCCTGTCAACCTCTGGATTCAACGCATCATTCTCTGCCACTTCCGCCATCTGCAATCTGACCCCACTACCAAGGATATATTGCCCTCCCCACCCTTATCTGCCTTCCGGAGGGACTGCTCTCTCCGTGACTCCCTCATCCGCCCCACACTCCCCACTAGCCCCACCACCCCTGGCACTTTTCCCTGCAATCGCAGGAAGTGCAACACCTGCCCCCACACCTCCCTCCTCACTCCCATCCCAGGCCCCAAGAAAACCTTCCATATTAAACAGATGTTCACCTGCACACCTGCTAATGTGGTATATTGTATCCGCTGTTCCCAATGTGGCCTCCTCTATGTCTGGGAAACCAAGCGGAGGCTTGGAGACCGCTTTGTGGAGCACCTACACTTGGTTTGTGACAAATGACAGCACCTCCCAGTCGTGAACCACTTCAGCTCCCCCTCCCACTCCTTGGACGACATGTCCATCCTGGGCCTCCTCCAGTGCCACAACAATGCCACCCGAAGGCTGGAGGAACAGCACCTCATATTCTGCTTGGGAACCCTGCAGCCCAATGGTCTCAATGTGGACTTTACAAGCTTCAAAATCTCCCCATCCCTGACCTCATCCCAAGACCAGCTCTTCTCGTCCCCGCCTCCTTGACCTGTCCATCTTTTCTCCCACCTATCCACTCCCTCACATCTCACTGACCAACCCCCACCTCCACTTCCTACCTATTAGCCTCATCCCCGCCTCCTTGACCTATCCATCTTCCCTCCCACCTACTTGCCCCTCCCTCCTCACTGACCAACCCCCATCGCAACTCCCTACCTAAACTCACCTTTACTGGCGTCATCCCCGCCTCCTTGACCTGTCCGTCTTCTCTCCACCTATCTGCTCCCCTATCCACCTTCTATCATTGCCTCCCCCTCTCTCTATTTATTTCAGAGCCCCCTTCCCTCCCCCATTTCTGAAGAATGGTCCACACCTGAAACATCAGCTTTCCTACTCCTCTGATGCTGCCTGGCCTGCTGTGTTCATCCAGCTCTACACTTTGTTATCTCAGACTCCAGCATCGGCAGTTCCTACTATCTCTGTGTGTGTGTGTGTGTGTGTGTGAGAGAGAGAGAGAGTGTGTATAGTGTGGTGGGGTCATCTGTAGTGTGACATGAGCCCAAGATCCTGGTTGAGGCCATCCTCATGGGTACCAAACTTGGCTATCAGCCTCTGCTTGGTGATTCTGCATTGTTGTGTATCTCGAAGTCCACCTTGGAGTACATTTGCCCGAAGATCCGGGGCCAAATGTCCTTAACCGCTGAAGTGTTCCCTCACTGGGAGGGAACATCACTGTCTGGCAATTGTTTTGCAGTGTCTATTCATCCATTGTTATAGCGTCTGTATGGTTTTGCCAATATACCATTTTTTGGGGCATCCTTGCCTGCAGCATATGAGATAGACAACATTGGCCGAGTCACATGAGTATCTGCTGTGCACATGGTGGGTGGTGTTCCCAAGTGTGATGGTAGTGTCCATGTCAAAGATCTGACATGTCTTGTAGAGGTTGCCATGACAGGACTGTTTTGTGTTGTGATTGGTGTTGTCCTGAAGGCTGGGTAGTTTGCTGCGAACAAAGGTCTATTTAAGGTTTGGCTGTTATTTGAAGGTGAGAAGTGGAGGTGTGGGGAAGATCTTGGTGAGGTGCTCATCATCATTGATAATGTGTTGAAGGCTGCAAAGAACATGGCGTAGTTTCTCCGCTCCGGGGAAGTACTGGACGACAAAGGGTACCCTATCGGATGTATCCCGTGTGTGCCTTCTGAGGAGGTCATTAACGGTTTTTTTCTGTAGCACATCAGAACTCGCAATCGATAAGCTGAGCTTCATATCCTGTTCCTTTGAGGGCGTTCTTCAACACCTTCAGGAGTCTTTGTTACACTGATAAGCCTTTTAGTTATCTCAGGACAATGACTTCAAAGGAATTTGGGGATTTATATATACATATTAATTAATTAAAACCTTGTAACTGATTAAAGATTTAACAGCATCTTAGGTTTGTTTAGTATGTCCTCATCAGTGGTATGACCCTTTCCTCTTTTACTTACGCATTCTGTGTCTGATACTACCTCTGTCACTAACACCTGAAGAGTGTTTTCAAATACACCTGTTGGACTATAACCTAGTGTCGTCTGATTTCTGACCTCGTCCACCTCGATCCAACACCGGCACTTCCACAACATGGAATGCAGTGATTCAAGAAGGTGGCTTTGTTAAGTCAAAGCTCCCCTCAAAGGGCTATGAGGGATGGCAACAAATGCTGGCATGCTAGTGATGTGTCCCTTGTAAGAATAAATAATTAAAAATCTGCAATCTAATCCTACTACTTACACTATGTGGCCAAATAACTGGGTTACGAATTCATCTTCAGCCACTTGAAGACACATGGTAGACACTCACGCCCCTGAGTAACCAATCTCTCCATTCACCAATTCCCAATGAAACTATATTACAACATGATTTACCACGTCTAGTTTCAAACCTTTTTGATGTCTCCCTTATTTACCTGCAGCATTTTGCAGGCGGACGAAGTAAGGAAGATCAGAGCATTTATAGAAGTTGCGCTATTATTGCCAAAAGGACTCCAATGGTATTTTAACCAAAGTTTGAGCTGGCAATTGGCAGTGGCTTTCTAACTATATTGAAGCAAGTCCTCTGCATGCACCAATTTTTTTTTTCTTTTTGTGGTGGATTACATACACACCAAGCTGTAAAACTCACAAAAGCTGATATGGTACCATACCATTGAATCTCCCCTGAACAAGGGAAATTAATGGCAACTCAAAAAGTAAACTCAGTAAAGGTGTTTGATCAAGGACATGACTGTAAAGTCACTTTATAAGTTAAAATCTCTTTTTAATCTCTTTGGATTTCAAGATTTTTAGTAGTATTGTATTTCACAACTCAGTTTGTTTTACTATGGGAACTGAAACTTGATGGCTTCACTTAAAAGGTGTAGTTAAAAGGGAATTCAATAGAACTTAAAGCTACAGGTATAAACCAAATATTCCTTTATTTTATGTTACAAGGATTGAGTATTATAAAGAAAAAAAAAAGCCCTGGCATCTAGATTTTACAGCGCAGGTCTATCAGTCTTTGATGTGGACAATGATGGAGGTGCCAAAGATGGTGCAAATTCTTTGACATGTTTTTGATCATTTTCCAGCACTTTGAGTGTGTGGTAATTCTACTTTTGAAACTAACAGTTTAATGATGGATTCAGTGGTCAGATAAATGCAGCAACAATACAGTGACGACCAACAAAGATGGCACAGTTCAGAAATGTCCAGAACAGATTCTCTGAGTCTGTCTCTCACAATAATATCCAACATGCTGCTGATGAAAACATCAAATAGGAAGGGTGATAGTGGACCACCTTGCCTGACTGCTGTTTGCAGGACCCTCTTTTGTACTGTCAAAGCTCACAGCTTCTTCACGAAGATCATGAGGTGTGAGTCAAAAAAACTTTTAAAAAAAATCAATGAAAGCAATGTAATTGGGTTCTCCTGTCTTCAGTGTGATCACATGAAGTTACAAGCTATCATTCACATTCTTGGTAAAAACAAGAGGTAGCTGATTGTATTTTGATTGCTCTCCAATGCATGTATTCAGTTAGTTGCATAAGCAGATAGATCACTTTATGAGACAGATATCACTCAGGCTCCAAAGTGCTTTAAGGTTTATGAGGATCCTCAGAATTTTAGAATTCTGCCAATGAGAATTAAAAAAAGAATAATTTTGGGATTTATAAAGGCATTTTTAACTCTTATTATACATTGTAAATATAATATATTAAATTTGATCCGCCACCTTTCTGAAATTGTCAGGTGAAATTAGCTTCAAGACAATTCAAAATAAATTTTAACTAGTCAGATCCTGGTTAAGCTTGGGTTAGCTTTGGTCTTGGTTGAGTAATGCAGTGTGTAGGAGAGTTGTAATGGAGAAATTGCTTTGCTGATACAAATCTTGAAAGTGAGCCCAGCATTGTGAAAGAAGAGGGGACAATGCCCAGACAAGAAAGTATTATATAATTTTTGTTGATGAGTGAACCCTTGACAGGTTTCATTTCCTAATACATGAGAAACAATGTCAGTTTAATGACTTTAATCATCTACAGCTGTTATAGTTTATTACTATATTAGATATAATTTTGAAAGCATTGCGTGTTGTAGATTGGATAAGATATAAAATGGCTAGTTGCAGCAGGACTGAAACTGACAACAAAGGAACAGAGAACATAAATTAGAAGGCATAAACATTTCCTGCCAGAAATCAGATTTCAGCTTAATGTTGTAAAAATGTGGGTACACTGCGTCATTTAAAAGTGGAATTGACAAGTTCAAGAGGAGATGAGGACATTGTGTGTGGGTTAGTTAAATTGTCTCTGTGGTAAGTAATGCTGGTTTTCTGGAGTTTATTCATTTGCTGATGGAGTTGGGAAGGAATTGCTCAGAAGTTGCCCTGAAATCAGTCACAGTTATTTACAAGAGGTAAATGACTTGGATGAGGGAAGTAAAAGTACTATCTCCCAGTTTGCAGATGACACAAAAATAGGTGGGAAGGCAAGAAATGAGGATGACACAAACAGCCAACAGAGATATATTGGCAGGCGCTTAGGCAGGATAAGTGAGTGGGCAAAAACTTGGCAGATGGAATATAGGGATTGAGTAGGTTGGGCCTTATAATCAATGAAGTATAGGAGAATGAGAGGCATCCTGATTGAAACATGTAAGATACTTAAGGGACTTGACAGCGTAGATTTGAAGAGGTTGTTTTCCTTTGTGAAGAGTCTAAAACCAGCAAGCATGATCTCATAGTAAGGGATCATTGTTCATTTAAGACAGAGATGAGAAATCTCTGAGGGTAGTGAATCTGTGTAATTCTTTACTGCAGAAGACTGTTGAGGCTCTATCATTAACTATATTCATGGCTGAGTAAGGGAATTGAGGGTTACAGGGTTAAGGTGGGAAAGTAGAGTTAAAGGTTCTCAGATTAACCATGATTGCATTGAATGGTGGAGCAAACTTGATGGGCCAAATGGCCTACTTCTGCTCCAACATCTTATAGTCTTCAAAATCTGAGAACTAAGCTAGTGTAAACATTACACCATGTTTGTGTGAAAAGGAGCTTAGACCCTGTTCTTAGAATAACACAATCTATTTAATTAAGTGAACAGAGGTTTGGCACTGATTGACAGAGATAGAACTTACTGATCCTTAAATGTGTGCATTAGATATTTGCTGGAATTTAACCAGCCATGTTATGTCACTCTTCATCTCAGAGCTCTGTAACAGTCCTGTAATTCATTCACCTAAGACCCACCCTATCTGTTAACCTGCAAGTAAAGCTGTTAATAGCAACTGAGTGGTGATAAAAATCTTAGCACCCCCATGGTGGGTCTACTCTAAGTGAATGAGATTTGCTAGTTTATCGCTAACATTGCCCTGGAGTCCTCTAAACTTGATTGACTCGGGCATTTTAGTCTGCCTCTGACTTTTGACTTGGTCCTAGAACTTTCACCTCACCGCGTGTCACCTTGGAACCATCTTGATTCCAAATACTGTAGACTCTTCATATTGAAAATTAGTTTGCTTTTTTTTAAAAAACAAGCATTTTTATATTGCTAAATTGAGTCGAACATGCAATATGGCTTTATTGCTGACTTGTATAAAAATATTACACTGTGGGAATGGGAATTGACCTTCAGAGTTAAAGTAACGGATGGTTTATATATTGCATATGTGAGGAAAACTAACTGACACAAGACCATGAAATATTGTGGAGTGAAGTTCAAACTTAGACTAAGGGATAATTCTATTCTATTGAATCTTTTAGCCAAATCTTTATGGCAGTCTTTCCCATTACTGGTTATAGAGTTGTAGAGTCATACAGCACAGAAACAGACCCTTCAGTCCAACCAATCTAGGCCAATCATAATCCCAAATGAAACAAGTCCCACCTGCCTATGTTTGGCTCATATCCCTCCAAATATTTCTTATTCATGTACATATCATAGAATGATAGAATCCCTACAATGTGGAAACAGGCCCTTAGGCCCAACAAGTCCACACCGACACTCAGAGCATCCTACCCACACCCATTCCTCTATAACCTACCTAATCTACACATCCTTGAACACTATAGGCAATTTAACATGGGCATGGCCAATGCACCTAGCCTGCACATCTTTGGACTGTGGGAGGAAACTGGAGCACCTGGAGGAAACCCACACGGACACAGGGAGAATGTACAAACTCCACACAGACAGTCCCCTGAGAGTGGAATCGAACCCGGGTCCCTGGTGCTCTGAGGCCACCGTACCACCCCGTACCTAAATGTCTTTTGGAAGTTGTAACTGTACCCGCATCCACCACTTTCTCTGGAAGTTCATTCCACACATAAGCCATACTCTGTGTTAAAAAAATTGCCCCTCACATCTTTTGTATATCTTTTTCCTCTCACATAAAAAATATGCCACCAATCTTGAAATCCCCTGTTCTCAGGAAAAGACACCTACTATTCACTTATCCATACCCCTCATTATTTTATAAACCTTTATAAAGTCACCTCTCAACCTCCTATGCTCCAGTGAAAAATGTCTCAGCTTATCCAGCCTCTTCTTATAATTTAAACCCTCCATTCCCAGAAACATCCTGGTAAATCTCTGATGAACCTTCTCTAGCTTAATAATATCCTTCCTATAATAGGAAGACGAGAACTGGACACAGTACTCCAAAAGAGGCCTCACCCATGTCCTGTACAACCTCAACATAATGTCCCAAATCCTGCACTCAAAAGGTCTGAGCAATGAAGGCAAGCTTGCTAAACAACTTCTTAACTGCCCTAACTATACATGATGCAAACTTCAAAGAATTATGTATCTAAACCCCTAAATCTGTTTGTTCAGCTACACTACCCAAGACCCTACTTTTAATTGTATAAGCCCAGTCTTTGTTTGTTTTACCAAAATGAAATACCTCACATTTATCCAAATTAAACTCCATTTGCCACTCTTCCGCCCACTGGCCCAGATCGCTTTGTAATCTTAGGTATCCTTCACTGTCCATTATACCACCAATCTTTGTGTCATCTGCAAACATACTAACTATATTTTCTATATTCTCATCTAAATCATTTATTATATAAATGACAAACAAAAGTGGACCCAGCACTGATCCCTGTGGAACACCGCTGGTCACAGGCCTCCAATCAGAAAACAACCCTCCACCATCACGCCCTGTCTCCTGCCATTAAGCCAATTTTGTATCCATTTATATCCAATTTTAGATCCATTCAATTGTGTATGGCTAAACTGGTAGCTTCACTCATAACAGAAATAGAAATTTCTGGAGAAACTCAGCATCTGTGGATGGAAAGCAGAATCAACGTTTTGGGTCCAGTGACCCTTCTTCAGAACTGACTGTTTTCTCCACAGATGCCGCCAGGTCTGCTGAATTTCTCCAGCTTTTTCTGCCTTTGTTTCAGATTTCCAGCATTCGCAGCTCTTTATTTTTGTTTTGGTAGCTTTAGTCTCTCGAGAAAGCATTTTCTCAAACTAACCCGACAATAATTTAGAATGCCCACCTATCAGATTACTGGTAGTGCTTGTGAAATTTTGTATTTGACGTTGCATCTTCCCTCCCATGTCAGAAGCTTATGGGTTCATGCCCCAGTCCAGGCCTTGGAACCTAAAAACTAGGATTTCACATCCATTCAGTATTGCAGGAGTGATCGATTTTTTAGAGGTACTTCTTTAGGATCAAAATTTAAATGAAGTCCATCTGTTCAGGTAGACATGAAAGATTCAGCAATAGTATTTGAGGAAGACATGTGGCTATAAATTTTTCAAATTTCTAGCTTAATATTTAGCTCATAAGCTAAAACAGATTAACTAGTCAAATCACTGATTTATTTGTAGGAACCTGTATATAAATTAGCTAGTGCTGTTAGAAGTGGTTGTATTTCAGCGAAAGGCAGCTGGGAAATGCTTTCAATGTACTGAAATGTTAAAAGACATTAGGTAAATGAAATATTACTAATTTATTCTTAAGAAAGAGAAGAAAAATGAAATTGTCTTACCACACCCACTGCAACTAAACAATAAGTTGAATATGGGAGATCCTGTAGCTCTGGAGGTAGTGTCCCTTGCCTCTTTTGGGACTTGTCAGCCACAGGAGTTATGTCTGTGACATGGCTCAACAGGTTGATAATCTCTCTGCTAATCCTTGCAAAACTTCCCCACAATTCCATGAAGATAAGACAAAGTATGAAAATGCAAAACAATATAAATTGAATTGGTTCAAAAGTTGTGTTTTGGTGATGAGCTGGATGCTTAATTTTTTCTGCACCATTTCAGAAGAATTTCAGAGGCCTGACATTGGGTGTCTTAATTGAAATTATATAATTTGATATAATTGGAATAATATGATCTGATATAATTGAAATGTTATAATCTGTTTTAATTGGGTGGCACGGTGGCTCACAGTACCAGGTATCTGGGTTCAATTCCAGTTCACCCTGTGTTTGTGTGGGTTTTCACTAGGTGCTCTGATTTCCTCCCACAGTCCAAAAATTGGCCATACCAAATTGCCCTGTGGTGTCTGTGGTGTGCAGGTTTGTTGGATTAGCCATGGCAAATGTGGTGTTATAGGTTGAGAAGCTGTTCTGAGGGTCTTTGCGGATTCAGTGGGCCAAGTGACCTCTATTCGCACTATAGGATTTCTATGAATTTGAGCGATATAATTTGAATAAACTGTGCTGGTGAACATTGGACATAGGATGTGTTTTATATATTACCTCCTTCGGTCATGGAGGAGGAGGGGATTGGTTACGGAGGTGGACCAAAAGGATAGGGGCAGGAATTTGCTGAGGTGAGGTTGGTTGCCCAAAAGAATGAAGAGTTGGAGCAACAAACATTCCTGACTCACTCTTGTCCACATCCTAGCAACCCTATCAGAGGTAATGGCAGAACGATTTGGGAGATTTGCTTGCCTTGTCAGTGGTATGGAATTGGATGGCTTATGAAGACCAAAGGGGAAACATATTTAAAGGAAAAGAAATGAAAAAATGAACACTCTTTGAACATTTTATTTTTAAACAGAGCTGGAGTTCTGATTTATTAAGAAGCTTACAAAGGAATAGCTTTCAGAAAACTCAGCAGAAAAATACCGCATTATGGATTCTGAATCTGTGTACTTGTGGCATACAGGAGTTATTTACATAAACATATGAATTAGAACTAAAAAAAAACAAATTGTGTCAAGAAAGTGGAAAAACTTGTCATTTGACCTTGGAAAAACTTTTTGTGTAATGTGAAACCTAAATCTTTAGAACTACCTGAAATGAACCAGATATTTTAATACTTGGCAGCTCTCATTGCCTGTCTCGGTCTGTTTTTCTATTTGGCAACTTCTTTGTTCCCAAGACCTTCAGCCCCCACCCCCCCACCCCGACCTCCTGCGGGTGAAGTTATCCTCTTGTCACTCATCTCTTTGACAGGTTTTTGGGTTAGGTGCAGTAAGTTAGCTTGGAACTAACCAGTTGCAACCCTTTGGGGTCACTATTGACTATTTTAAGCCTGTATGCTGTCATATTGTAATCAAGATCCTGTCTGTATCCTCAGGACATTCCACAACGCTTCACAGCCAATGCAGTGCTTTTGACGTGCAGACACTGTTGTAATATAAAGACAAAATTGCTTGTCTCATTATAAATCTATATGCTTCCTCATTTGATATAATTCAATCTGTTTACCATATAACTGATTTGTAAAAGTGTTGCCTAACTTCTTCCAAATAACTGATTTCTTGGTCTGGACAACATGATCCGCAGGCTTTGTTAACTTTAAAACTCCAATGACAATGTTGTTTTCAACAATCTTGCTCGGGACTTCAATGGAAAATGCCCAATTTTGAGCTTTTGTGTGAAACTGGTCGTGTGACAATATGAAAAAGAAAATAAATGAAAATAAGTTGAATGTTTGGACAGCCTGATGGAATGGAGCCTTGGGCCTACCAATAGAATGGTGGGACATGTTTAGTTTGAGTATTAGTTACACCAGTTCACCTGGGTTCTCACCAAGTTAAAATTAAGATTTAAAGAGCAACTCTTCACTCTGTCATCTCTCGTCACTCATCCCTCTCTGTGTCATTGATTTCTCTTGGAGTCACACTGGCATTCACTATCAAAACCCATGCTTGAATAACAGCCCCTCAGATGAGGTGTTGTAGGATGAGTCCTTGTCATGGAATGCTACCCAATAAGGGACTCGGCATCTGCAGCAGAAACTGGGAGAATTTAAGCATTTAGGGAGTGTGGGGAGGGAGGGGCACATGATGGTAGAGCATAAATTGAAGGAAAAAGGAAATCACTTGGTTTTAATTATTGCATTGCTGTCTCCCTTCTTTTAAACTGAATAGTGCACTCCTGCTGATGCATGCCATTGATTACAGACTGATATAGAATCATTTGCTTTGATTGTACCTATTATCTATTGCTGTGAAGGTCATTGCTAGCGTGACTGCCCTCTGCTACTTGCTGTTCCTACCCCAGAGAGGATGATTATGCTGAAATCTTAGTTATCATGATGAAATGAGTACTGGTGTAAAGACATATGATATCAAAATATTTGTTTCTGTAGAATAACAGTAACCAGGCAATTAACAAGATTTTGCGCCTAGCTGAATTTCCTGGAACACAGATAAACAATTGAACTACACAGAAAGTGTTATGGACCGCAACAGAAAATACTGCTGGGTTAATTTAAAGGGGAATGTGGGTGACAGTGGAGAGTGGCAGAGCCTTAGTGGAAGGTGGGTGCAGTCACAGAGATGGAGTGAGTGTGAAGTAGTAGAGTGTGACACTTGCCCTGATGAAGCAGAAATGGTCCTGGGTGTCGACCCCAGACCAGGCTTACAGGGTCTGGTGAAGCAGCCTGTTCTGCTGGTCCTCCAGGAAGAGGAACCCTCTGCTTTGCACCACTCGCTCAGCCAGGACCGCCAGACCCCTGTCGGAGAATTCTTGAGCCATCTATCCCCTCTCTGACATCTTCTGGAAACATTCTTGACTGAACAGGATAGTTTCGGAATACAAATGCTCATTGAGTTTAAAAGATGGCGCAGACTCAAGGGAAGCTGGCCTTTTGGCTGATAGCACCTGTGTGACGAGTTGTTCTGATAACGGTGTGTGGTAAGATGGAGCTGGAATCAGACATGATGGATGCCATGGGGTGGGGCAGGTACTTAATGAGGCAAATTTATAAGATGTGGCAAAAACTCTTGCACCTCTCTCAGTGGAAATCCCTCCTAGTAACTCAAGGCAACTCATACTTAACCAGAATACCATAAAATTCGGCCTAATGTTTCTCACTGCTGAAAAGCAAGTCAAACCAGCATGGCCACTATTGAAGTAAGCTGGACAAACTCTTGTCAGCTAACTGTAGAGCCACAACCGCTCAACTGTCAGAAACAGAAATTGCTGGAGAAAATCAGCAGGTTCGGCAGCATCTGTGGAAAGAAAGCAATGAATCTTCTCTAGAAGCAGATACAATATCTTAATCCTTAGATTAAGAGACATTTAGGCAGATACATGAACAGGCAGGGAATAGAGAGATACAGACCATATGCAGGCAAATGGGATTAGTTTAGAATGGCATCATGGGCAGCACGGACATGGTTCCTGTGCTGTACTATTCTATGTTCTAGTTGCTGTCGGAGCAGCTGGGTTTCTTCAGAAATTTCTGTTTTCGTTTCAGATTTCCATCATTCGCATTTCTTTGTTTTGTTTTACTCAACTGTTGAAGTCGGTACTTTCAGAATTATCCACCTTAAAGTCCTCAACATTTCATGTTCTATTCGTCATGGATAAACCAAAGACTGATTTGTATTTTCTGTACTTTTACTTATGCATTCGTCTTTCATCTGTAACCTGAGGATTTTTATTGTGTTTTATTATCTTTTCTTGCATGGTAATGGTGAATAAACTTATTCGTGCTTTAACTCAAGTTAGCCCAGTTACATTGGCTCCTTTCAAAAATAAATATATTTGGGTAGGCATGCACGAGTGACAAGGATCTTTTTTACATTGATTTTGTTGTGATCAATCACTGGAGGAATTGAATAAAGAAAGGAAGCCAATTCCTTCAAGTGTATAACCATTTAGGAATATCCCATCTGGAATCGTAACAAATTGGGAACTGTCACCTCGCCATATCCCTCACCTGCCATGACAATTGGTACCGGAGAAGATGCAGGTAATTACAATATGGAAGTTACAAAATTATAAAAGTCTGCTTGCATTAGTGATGTACATAGACAACTGTTTGCAGTCATATTTTTCTTTGAATACAAATGCAAATTCTGAAAATGTCACTATTATGAATAGAGAGAAAATGTTGGACATATGTCTGACTATAGACAAATTAGTGTTTCAGGTCTGAGCCCTTCTTTGGTCAAATGCACCACCTTTCTCTGTTACAACCTGCCATGTGGCACAGAATGTTTTGTATTTGATCCCTAAAGCTGAGTTAGTTGATCCCAGCTACTGTACCAATGAGATGCTAATTATCTTCAATACTTGCAGTTGGATTTCCCACACTTCGGCGTTGAAGGCAAGGTATTGCCTACACATTTCTGCTGTGCCACTGTAAGCTTTCTGTTACCAGTGCATTCTCTCCTTCTTTGATAACACAGTGTGGAGCTGGAGGAACACAGCAGGCCAGGCAACATCAGAGGAACAGGAAAGTTTGACATTTCAGGTTGGGAAAAGGTCCTGTGTTCCTCCAACTCCACACTGTGTTATCTGATTCCAGCATCTTCAGTTCTTGTTATCTCTCCTTCTTTGAGCCACTTTTATTTGCTAGATGTTGGGCACATCAGTAGACCTATGAACATGGGAGGGTCCTGCTGTAAAAAGTCTCCTTCTTCCCTGGCATCAGGAACATGCAGTTGCTGAAAACATTCAGTATTGCAGAATCAGGTTCTTCATCTTTTGTTTATTTTTCTGATTTCATATGTTCACTGTACCCTGGCGATGGGTGAATAAACGTGGAACATGCCATCTTATGGATTAGAATTGTGTTAGAATTACACATTTGAATGCTATGCCATCATGAATCACTGGTGTACGAAAGGATTAAATGGGAATTTATTTTTTACACATTAAGATTGGTTTTGGATTCAGTTTGAACAATTAAATCATTTGGAATGGGCTATATTACTTTATATAATCAATCATATAAACAACAGTGAGACAGCCAGAACTGCAGATGCTGGAATCAGAGAAATTTCCTGCATTTCTGCCCTCAAACACCCTCCCCCCAACAAAAATAAAGACAGAATCCCCCTTGTCCTCACATACCACCCCACCAAACTCCGCATACGGTGTATCATTCTCTGCCACTTCTAACACCTACAATCCGACCCCACCACCAAAGAGATATTTTCCTCCTCACCCGTATTTGCTTTTCGTAGGGACCATTCACTCTGCACTCCTTTGTCCACTCCACACTCCCCACTAACCCCACCACAGCCAGCACCTTTCCCTACAACTCGTAGGAAGTGCTACCCCGGCCCCCATACCTCCCCCCTCACCTCCATCCAAGGCCCAAAGCAAATCTTTCATATCCGACAAGGGTTCCCCTGTACATCCTCCAACTTGATCTACTGTATCTGTTGCTCCCGATGTGGCCTCCTCTACATTGGTGAGACTAAATGTTGACTCGGAGACCGTTTTGAGGAACATCTATGCTATGTACGCGACAAGCGACAACACCTTCCAGTCGCCAACCATTTTAACTCCCCCTCCCACTCCCTGGGTGACATGTCCATCCTGGGCCTCCTCCAGTGCCACAATGACACCACATGCAAACTGGAGGAGCAACACCTCATATTTCATGATAACAAGGTGTAGAGCTGGATGAACACAGCAGGCCAAGCAGCATCGTAGGAGTGGGAAAGCTTTTCTGCTCCTACGATGCTGCTTGGCCTGCTGTATTCATCCAGCTCTACACCTTGTTAGCCCACTACCCCCTATCTGCATCTAACCTATCACCATCCCACCTACCTTTCCCCAGCCCCACCCATCCTCCCTCCTGCCTCCTTGGCCCAATGCAACCAGGTCGGCATGGTGGCTTTGGTGGTTAGCACTGTTGCCTCACAGCACCAGGAACCCCGGTTCAATTCCACCCTTGAACAACTGTCTATGTGGAGTTTGTACATTCTCCCTCTGTCTGTGTGGGTTTCATCTGGGCACTCTGGTTTCCTCCCACAGTCCAAAGATGTGCTGCTAAGTGGATTGGCCATGCTAAATTGCCCAAAGTGTTCAGGGAGGTGAAGATTAGGGGGTTGGGTCTGGGTGGGATGTTCTGAGAGTCGGTGTGGATGTATTGGGCCAAAGGGCCTGTTTCCACGCTGTAGGGATTCTATGATCTGCGAACCTGTCCATCTTCTCTTGCACCTATCCATCCCACTGACCAATCCCCACCACTCCCCACCTATGACCTTCCCCAGCCCCACCCCTCCTCTCTCCATTTATTTCCCAGCTCCCTTCCCCCTTCCCATTTCTGAAGTAGGGTCCCGACCCGGAACGTCAACTTTCCTGCTCCTCTGATGCTGCCAGGCCTGCTGTGTTCCTCCAGCTCCACTCTGTGTTATCTGTAATCAACAGTGATCTCTTTTTGTTGTGAGACATCCATGCTGGATCAGCTGAAATTTTCTCCAGTGAAAAATTTGGAAGTTCAGTGCCAATGCCAAACTATGCAGTCAGCTATCCTAATTTCCATGCTGACTCATTAACTCATTACTCCAATCCATGGATTTACTCTTGGTCCAAGAAAAAAGATTATTTTAAATTCCTCCAATGTCCATCAATATCTCTGTAATCCCCTGTAACAATACAACTATCTGTCTCTTTTGCACTCCATCAATGATAACCTCTTGTGCATCCCCACTCTCTTTCATTTATGGCTGCTATCCCTTCAGCTGTCACAGTCTTTAGCCCTAGAATTCTCTCCTGAATTCTCTCTGCATTTCTTAAGTCAATGCTGAAGAAAGTTCTTTGACCAAGGTTTTGATTACATAATCTAAACTGTTTATGCAAATAGGAATCAAATTTTGTTATGCTCCTGGGCACATTTTATTATGTTAATGGCATTATATAAATGCAAGTTGTTGTATTTACTCCAATACAAAGCTTAAAGCCGTTATGCTTACTTTTGATTCAGTTTCTCTCATCAAGCATGTTAAGGAAATGTATACAACTTGAAATAAAACTTTGAAATCTTTTGCTATGTTATATTTGAAGGATTTTGTGTTGGCATTAATGATTTTCCTTGAATAACTACAGTAGAGGTTGAAATTAAAGCACCCATTAATTCACCAGATTTCCTAGGTTTGAGATTACACTCTTAAACAGCCTGAATTTCAATATTAGCTGAGGTCAATTGCAGCAAACTTAATTCAATTCAATACAGTAAACTAGGGAACTGAACCTGGGACATATTGTTCTGTATGCGTTAGTGTTGAAGTAGATAACATCAGGAGACCTTTGCAAGCTCTTTCTAAATACAGGTTTCAGTTAAGTAGGACTTTCTGCTTGGCTGTGTTTGTAAGCTGGTGGAGCAGAGCTAATGCATGGAAATAACAAATTCAGGCATCAAAGCTTTTTTTAATATGGTCCATGTTTATTAATGGATTTTCAAGAAGGGAATAAATGTTGAGCTCTGTAGAAACGAGGTGTAGGAGAATGTGGGCAAGGCGTTTAGGCTGTATCTCAGACACTTGTTCTGATTTATTGGGATGGGAGCTAAAGATGATTTTCTGGATTTGTAAGAACTTGTTTCTTAACTCTCTTTTTTTGTTGTTGTGACTGGGATAGAGATGGCAATCAGCTTTGTCTTCCATTTAAAGTAATGGTACCATGGAGAACACAGCAAAAGTTATCTGTCTTCCCGCTGTTCATTCATTGAGAATGCTATTGAGAAAGCAGCAAGCAAAGTGTTACAACTGTGATTCCTTTTCCATAAAGGATGATTCAAAGCACACAGCAAAAACAACTGAAACAAGAACAGATGTCTCACAAATTTGGCAGATGCTGATGGTGGTACCCAAGGAGTTCATTATTAACCACAGCAGCGGATTTTTGTCAGCAGTCTGCAGAAGATAGTAATAACAATACTACATCTCAGGTGGTAGTCTAAGGTGAAAACCAAAGTTTCTAACCATGTGGCCAGTGCTATTTCTGCTTCCAGGCGAATATCAATGTGAACACTTTCTTTCTGAAGATTCGTCCTTCTTCCTCTGCAAAGAAACTCTGTACTCTCACCCACTCCATGCCCAGAAGTGGGAACAGGCAGGCTTCTGTACCATTGTTGCGGAAAACAGTCAAGAATATTTTTCAAAAATTTATTGCTGTTACAGCTTGATTTCTTTTATTTCTCTATTCCTCTGTGAAAACTACAATATCCATTGTAACCACCTTAATTTGATACATGCTTCTCTGATCTCTGCATCTGTACTGAAATATTTCCACAGAGGCTGGTACCCCATCACTAAGTCACCCTTTATTCACATGTAGAGAGACCTTGACACTGATCCAGTTCCCTCAGAGCCAGCTCTCAGAGTGAGCAGGATGTCTGACACTCCAGGTCTTATCTGATTGGACCAGTTTAACAACTCCAGTTAGGGAACTCATATTCTATGAGGTCCAACTGACTGACCAAAAAGGTTTCAATTCTGGTTGTGTTGACTCTTTGGTTTCTCCCATCACCACTAGCTTTTTCAGTTTTACCCGGACTGGATCTTTCTGCATCCAAAGTTGGATATTGCCAGCTGTGACTGAAAGTGTGTCCAGAAAATTTAAAACCATTATGGACTGCTCTAACGGCAGTACCACTGGTGGTGTATCTGCCGGCGGGAGGTGGCTCAATGCATTTGCATTTGCTACTTGGCCTTCTATATGGTGTTCCAACTTGTACTTACACACACTTAGTTTCCGAGTTCACCATTAAATTTGTCCTGAAGCTATGGGCAACACTGCTTTGTGCTCTTTAGATAGGCCTAGCCGGGATTTGTAGTCCATTGTTATTACATCCACAAAAGTATTGGTAAAACTTCCTGACTCCAAAAATGACTGCCAAACCTTCCTTCTTTAACTGGGCGAATTTACACTCTGCATTAGCCAAAGTCCTGGACGACTACACTATTGGGCATTCCTCTCCACTGGGCACATATGAGCTAATACTACCCTGATGCCATACAGGGAGGCATTGCATGTCAATACCAGATCTTGCTTAGGATCATTGTATGCAAATACCTTAGAGGATGATAGCTGTTTCTTCTGTTCCCTGAAAGCTATGGATTGACAATGCGACCATTTCCAAGGTGACCCCTCTTAAGAGTTGATGCAAAGGTGCCAGGATGGAGGCCAGGTTATGTATGAACTTTCAAGAATAATTCACCAGCCCAAGGGAAATCCCAAGCCCTGATAAAGGCATGGAAGCCAGGGCACCTTTGATCGCCGTCACTTTATCTTCCAATGAGTGAAACCCTGTCTTGTCGAATCTTAGTCCAAATAGATCACTTTGGGTCCCTGGAACAAGCATGTTTCCCTTCCAAGGCTTATGCTTGCCTGGGAGAAGTGTCTAAGGACTATATCCAAGTTCTCTAAGTGCTCCTAATTTGTCTTCCCTGTTATTAGCACATAATCTAGACAACTGGCAACCTGGGGTAGACCTTGTAAAAGATTATTCATTGTCTGCTGAAAAATTGCACATGCTGATGATACCCTAGTTGGCAGTCTTGTGTATTGATACAAACCCCTATGGGTATTATTTGTAGCATACCTTTTGGGAATCCTCATCTAACTGCAATTCCATTACATATGGCTCGTGTCCAGCTTTCTAAAGGACAGGCCCCCTGCTAGCTTTGTGTATAAGTCCTCTATGTGAGGGATTGGGTATTTATCCAGCTGCAAAATACAGTTGACCATCGTTTAAAGTCCCCACAAAGGCAAACCAACCCATCAGGCTTCACAATCAGAAGGACTGGTGCTGCCCATTCTGCAAACTCGACTAGTTTGAAGATTCCTTCACTTCAAGCCTTATGATTTCTGCCTTTACTTTTGCCCATAAGGCAAATGGCACTGGGCAGGCCTTGCAAGAATTGTGGACTTACTTCCTGATCAATGTGCAAGGTGACCTTGGCCCCTTTGGTCGTCCCTGGACCTTCCTAATAAACCTCCGAGTATTTAATTAGGATTCCACTCACTTTTCTAATTGAAAAATGTTGAGCCAATCAAGGTGAATCTTTCTCAACCAATTTCAGCCCATCAAGCTTGGGTCCGAGCCTTTGGCTACTTTCAATGGTAACTGACCCAGCTGCTTTTCATAAGAGACTGGGACCGAAGTTGTACTCTTATTCTGTAAAGGTTTCCTGGTATAAGTTCTCAGTCTAGCCAAGCTTTTGCGCAAACTTAAGGGCTGGAGTCCAGAGTGAATTTTGTTAAAGACTGGTTCTGCAATCACTGAAATAGCCATGCAGGATACACCTCCATTGGAACTGGGTGATCATTCAACAAGACATTTATTTTGATTGGTTCTGATTTAGATGTTGCTAAGCAATTTAACTGTTCAAACCAGATGTGGAAGGACTTTCCAGAGTGTGCACTTTCCTGGATACTGGCCTTTGAGTTCTCTCACTCAGTTTAGGTCCTGTGTGACTCTTTCACTGTCAAGTCTGCATGCTGGCTGCAACTTCAGTGACTTGCTGGCCCAGATTCTGAAAGAAATTTTAACCAATTGGCAGAGACTTAGCTTTGATTCGGTGTTTTACTGTGGGCTGACTGGAGTCCCTCTGTTTAGGATATGTTCTGAGTGAGGCTATGCAATTGCCTTCATTCAAGTGGAGCTCCTGTAGCTCAGTCGCACTGGTGAGGGTGTCCACTTCCATTGGAATGCCCTGCAGCTCATATGCCCCACCTGCTGCATATTCCATTGCCAAAGCCAGTTGTGGTGCCTGTTTGAGGTCCAGTTGGGTTTCAGCCAATAGGCACTTTTGCATAGTTACATCATTAATCCCTATTCTTGTTGCCACTGAAATAACTCTACAGACGCCGGTATCCCATAACTGAGTCTCGCTTTATTTACATGGGCAAAGTCCTTGACACTCATCCAGCTTCCTCAGAGCCAGATCTGAGAGTGAACAGGATATCTGACAGTCTTGTTTTTATTTGTCAGCCAGAGCTCCCTGATTGTGTCTGGCCCGTCTGGCCAATCTGGTCCAATCAGGGAACTCATATTCTATGTCTGACCCTGTTACAATCTGTACATATATCTTCCCCTCACTACTGTGTTATGGACCAGACTAAACCCCCTCAAAATATATTAAGAAGATAAGCTAGACCCTAACGTTTTCTTATTTTCAAGATAGTTGTAAAGTATTGTGTTCCAGACACAATTCGATTGGTCAAACTACTCAACTAAGCAAAGCACACTTTATTTTTACACTACAGTTACAATGCAGACAAAATAAAAATAAATTAAAAGCATTGGCTTATTTGTAACTCTATTGAAATGCTTAACTAAATAACATATATTAAGTAGTACTAATTAACTGTTTCAATATAGTAACAAGCGATAAACACACCCTTGGCAAAGGCAAATTCAGCAAAATAGATTGCAATTCTAGCAGCAGGAAGAGAACTCCAGTTTTTAGCTATAAAAGAGAGAGGAATAAGAGCTTCCACATCCAGCTTCAAGACCCCAGCAACTGCTGACAGCTAAAACTAAAGATCCTGGCTCAGTGGGAGCTTGACCGCACCATTGCTTCTTTTGTTGCAACTTTAAAAAAAAACCCAAGGCCTCACAAGCGGTTTACTCTATTGGCTTTGAACAGACTGCTCATTACCTCTGTCTCAACCTTTGTTTATTAAAAAAATCAGGACGAATTACACCACTTAAAGCCATAGTATCATCACAACTGGCAGAAGGCCGGTATCCTTAATTCTACCCATTAGTGTTTCAATTGCCTATGCAACCTCACTCAAATCCTTTCCTTCCACTGTTATGATTGTGTATTTTAGCAAAATTGTTATTATGTCTTCTATTCTTCCCATCTATTCTGAATATCCCATAGTCTGGAATACTTAGCTTTGAATCATGCCCAACTTAAACCTCTCTGTACTGGCTATTACATTATGATCTTTAAGCTCAATTTGTACTTACTTAGAGCTCTTTCTACTGTTCCCGTTGTTTTGTTTGCTATGCATATTCGTGCATATAACTCTCTTCCTTGGATAACTATCTCCTCCTTGCCCACGTGCCCTGATGGTATAGTGCTCACACTTTTAGTTGCTGTGTACTGACATGTAGGCAATTTGATAAGTTTTTTTTTCATTACACATGCTGTATTTTTAACATATACTTTAGCATTATTTCCTCTGAACTTTTCTGTTCCCAGACCATATTACCTTTGTCACCTTTCGTACTGTAATCTTTACCCTCAAGCCACCATTCCTTTTTACCTTTTTAGATTATTATCTTCCCAATCGGACTTTCTCCAGATCTGAGTGGCTTATTTTAGGGTTCTGCTACAGTCCTGTTCATCCCTTCAGCCTGTAGAGTTTTCCCATTTGGCCATAGAAAGTAACACATTGGTGCATGGACCAATGGTGAGAGCATAAGGTTAGAGGTTATACCCCCAATCAGACTTGGCAACACTGGTCCCAGAATTGACTCCAGTCTCCCATGGTACGAAAGCACTAATTTCTGTGCCTGTCTTACAGACACACATATAATTTTCCTGATATCCTCATCTACATACCGACCACCAATGTTATGGAATCACAAACCTGTCATGAACTAACAACCCAGATATTAAAAACTTTGATAATTGGAGCAGATAATCCCATCCACACCCACTGATTAATTTTGGCCTGAGACTATATAGTCTGTACAAGAATAAGAAATATCAACTGGAAAATAAATTCACTCAATTGCAATTTTAATTTAATCTCAAAACTTTAGGAGCAATTTTTTTAGATAATTCTCTATTGTATGAATCTGAGGACAAGCAGTAAGATTAATATAAATGAATAGCCTGAAGTGGTCCTTAGATTTCCCAGGAGGTTTATGTTGACAGAATTCTTTCACATCAATCCATTTTGTTCTAATACTGTAATCACTCTTCTTATTTTTGCAATCTTAAGTCTATCAAATTGAATCAAAGCCATTTGAGTCACGACAAATCTGCTGTAATCTCAAAACAATGAGTTAGAAATAAAAAGCCTTTTTCCAGTTTAAATTATCTCGGATAACAAGTGTTATGGTGAATCAGATGTGCAAATTGGACTGAACGTTTTTAAAAAGAAGCTTGCATTTTCCAGGCACAAACCTATCCCCCGGTCAACATTTCCGGCCTCTCTTTATTTTGTTGGTATGGTCAAAAATCACATGACACCAGGTGATTGTCCAACAGGTTTATTTGAAAATTGGTATGTGTAGGGCTGCTCTGGACTATCTTTATTCAGTTGTCTATCAGTTGGTAGCATTATCTCGCACCTCTAAGTCACATGGTTCTAGGTTCACAAAGTCCACTCCAGAACCTGTGCAAAAAAAGGCTGGCACTCCAGAACATTACTGAGTGAGTGCTGCACCATTGGGGATAGTCTGTTTCACACGAGATGTTAAACCAAGACTCTGTCTGCCCATGGGACTTCTTCAGGTAGGGCTGAGGGAGTTAGCTGGGCCAGTGTCCTGGCCAATACTTATCTCTCAGTCAGCACCATTAACAAAAGTGTGGTCACTATTAGCTTGCAAATGGCTGTCGTGTTTCTTAGAATACAGCAATGCCCACAGTTATCAAGTATTTGACTGACTGTAAGAGATAGCAAGAACTGCAGATGCTGGAGTCAGAGACAACACAGTGTGGAGCTAGAGGAACACAGCAGGCCAGGCAGCATCAGAGGAGCAGGAAAGTTGATGTTTCGGGTTGGGACCCTTCTTCAGAAATGGGGAAGGGGAAGGGAGCTGGGAAATAAATAGTGAGGAGGGGTGGGGCTGGGAAGGTGGGTGGGATGGTGATAGGTGAGTGCAGATAGGGAGTGGTGGGGATTGGTCAGTGGGATGAGTGGGCTGGATAGGTGGTAGAGAAGATGGATAGGTTGTATCAGTTCAAGGAGGCAGGAATGAGAGGGAGGGCTGGACATGGGATGATGCTGGGGGTGGGGAAATTTTAAGACTGGTGAATTCCATATGTCCTCCTCCAGTGGCAAAATGACACCACCTACAAACTGGAGGAACAACACCTCATATTCCGCCTTGGGAGCCTACAGCTCGATGTCCTAAACATGGAATACTGCAATGATCATCCTTCAGTAGTGTCTTCTCTCTCCTGACATGAGAATGTAGTGGAATGTCTAAGGTAAGTTGTTCAGGAACTAAGCTAACTCAGAAACTTCCATCTGGGATGCTGGTAAGAGCTTTATTAAGGTCTAGATTAGAAATGATGAATGATATGGATCAGGGTGTCAGTGACAGTTTTGGTGCATCAAGAAGGAGGCAGATGATATTACATGTAATGGACTTGGTGAAAAATAGTACTTGCAATTTGAAGTCTACCTCATGTGCTGTCCTACTATGATTCCATAAGCTGTCATAAATGTACAAAGCACTAACAGAACCAGGAAAGTGGATAATTTGCCTGACTTTGACTGCTAGGCAACTGGTATCAATTTACCTGAAAAATATCAAATCCAGCTTCTCTAAAAGTTGCGTAACCTTGTGTAGCCAATAAGTGAACACCACACACAGTTCCATTTCTGACCTTCTAGTTGCAAAATAAAAACACCTGGTATATTCTCTGCAACATGGCAGAGTCAAAATTTCTACTTTTCCCAGCTTATATTCCAATAGTATGTAGTCTTTAAATTATTAAAGAGCTAAAAACTAAGCTAAATGAAACTAAGTAACTAAACTATACTCGATAATGAACGGGCTAAAGAGTGGGCTAAAGTAACTTGCACAAGAGAAAAAGTACTAGGGAAACTAATAGGACTAAAAGCCCATAAGTCTCCTGGGCTGATGAGTTACATCTGAAGATTTGAAAGAAAGCGGCTACAGAGGCAGTGGGTGCACTGGTAGCAATCTTCCAAGAATCCTTAGATTTTGGAAAAAGTCTCAAAGGATTGGAAAAAAAATTACAACACACTTATTCAAAAAGGGAGAGAGATAAACAAACCAGTAACTATAGGTCCAGTTAGCTTAATATCTGATGTTGTGAAGATGTTAGAGTCCAATGTACAGGAGGTAATAACAGAGCATTTAGAAATACATAATATAACTAAGCAAAATCAACATGACTTCATGAAGGAGAAAATGTGTCTGATAAATTCAGTAAAGCTCTTTGAACAGGTAACAGCTGGATAGATAAAGAGAGGCCAGTAGATGAAACATTTTTGGATTTACAAAAAGTGTTTGATAAAGCACCACACATTAGGCTGTGGTGTTGGGTAGTATTTTGGCATGGATAGAGGATTGGCTAACTAATACAGACAGAGAGATAAAGACAGCATTTCAGGATGGCACTTGTAACTAGTAAAATGCCACAAGGATCAGTGTTGGGGCCACAATTATTTACAATATATATCAATGACTTGGTAGAGAGAAGTGAATGTACTAACAGTAAGTTTTCAGATGACACAAAAAATAGGTGGAAAGGCAATGGTGAGGATTGCACAAGAGTCTGTAGAGGGATATAAACCGATTAAAGGCAAAAACCTGGCAGACAGAATAGAATGTGGGAATTGTGAGAATGTGCACTTTGGCAGAAAGAGTAGAAGAGCTGAATATTATTAAAATTGGGAAAGATTGCAAAAAGCTGCAGTACAGGAGGATTTGGGGATCCTTGTGTATGAATCACAAAAACTTAGCATCTATGTTTAGCAGATAATAGGGAAGGCAAATGAACTGTTGGCCTTTATTTCAAAGGGAATGGAGTATAAAATTAGGGAGGTCATGCTAAAACAATACATGACATTAGTCAGGCTACGCTGGAATACTGTGAATAATTTGTCCCTTTATCTAAGTAAAGATATACTGGCAGAGGAGGCAATCCAGAATAGGTCCATTCGTTTATCCTGGATTTGGAGGGACTGTCCCATGAAGAGAGGCCTGTACTCTTCGGAATTTAGGAGTATGAGAGGCGACATTGTTGAAACAAACAAGATTCTTGCGTAATTTGACAGGGTGGATGCAGAAAGGTTGTTTCCCCATTGTGGAAGGATCTAGGACCAGAGGGCATCATCACAGAATACAGGGCCATCCATTTAAGGCAGAGATGAGGAAGAATTTCTGCTCTGAGAGGATGATGAATCTGTGGAATTCTTTACCTCAAAGACTTTCGAGGCTAGGTCATTAAGTATAATAAAAAACTGAGCTAGGCAGATTTTTAATCAGCAAGAGAATCAAGAATAATGGGAAAAAGGCAGGAAAGTGGATTTGAGAATGATGATATCAGCCATGATCTTATTGAATGGCAGAGCAAAGTCGAATGGCATACTGCTGCTCCTATGCCTTATGGACAGATGCCCTTATAGCAACCAGGATGATGACAGTTAGTATAGTCAAGAGGAAATCAAGAGTGCAGGAAATGGATCTCATGGTTGAGGACTGGGAGGTGAAGATGTGAGGAAGAAACTAGAACATGATAAACTTCTAACATCTGCCACTCACTTTGACTGTTACTGAGGCCTATAGCTGTTAACAAGCTGTTAACTTTGTGTTGTTGTAGTGTTTCCATAGTACTTCTGACATAGAAATTCCACTGCAGCCTGGGACCTAAGCATAGGAATGTGGTGGGGCTTTGGGTGGAAGAGTGTGGTGTCTCTTTCTCACATATGGAGTCATAGAGTCATACAACGCAGAAACAGACCCTTTGGTCCAACTCATCCGTGCTGACTAGACATCGCAATCTGACCTAGTCCCATTTGCCAGCATTTGGCCCATATCCCTCTAATTCTTTCCTATTCATATACCCTTCCAGATGCCTTTTAAATTTTGTAATTGTACTCAACTCCACCAGTGCAATGGGAAATCAGAATTGAGAAAGAAACTGCAAAATAGTTAAATGCATCACAAAAATGTAGTAATAAACCAAAAGATCAAAAAGTTATCATATTTTCCTTGGATCTGAGAAATAATTCACTCTCAGCTAAGCTAACAATGTGTGTCTGGGGTATCACAAAAGCCCATTCTAGTTTCTCCAAGATTGGGAGGGGAAAGGTGTCAGTTGGAATTTTCAGATTGTTCTGATAGCAAACAAGTACCTCCTGTGAGAAGTGTCACTATTTAAGAGTTTAGGTTTGGGACTCAAGTTGCATGACTTCAAAATTGAATAGTAATTTGATACAATCTGATCAGTTTAATAATTTGCTGAATGATCAGACAGCCATCACTAAAGATGGAAACAAACGTCAGCATTAGTTCCTGTATTTAGGAGAGGAGGAAAAGTGATAAAATTTGAGAAAGTGAGAGTGGTTCAGTAACCAAACTCCGGAAGAAAAGTGCTAATGTTCTATTGGGGCTTGAAATGGCATTCCACGATTCTTTAGTTGAAAAGTCTGCTTTCCCACCATCTTACTTGGATTTGAACTACAAACATTGCTATTAACTTTGTCTTGCTTCTGATTAATGTGATTCCAGTAGAGGTTACTAGCTCACAGTTTCCGAAATGGACAATGCAATCTCTAAAATGCTTTTCAATACTGTAGAATTTCATGGTCATAAAGCCAGTACTTGTAATTCTGAATAAACATAAATCAAATTGCTATAATTACATAATTTGTTAAAAACAGGCTGCAGTCTTCATCCAATAATATTATCCTTTACATTTACTCAGACAGAGAATACAGTCAAGCAAGTAGACGTTTTAAAAAGTTTCATCTGAAATTTTTCTTTGTTTATCCCCTCTGCCAAATGTTCATTGGTTTTGAAAGTTCCAAACCATTCCTGAAAAATAAAAACAAACATGAAACCAAGACTGAATTCAGTACATAACAAGAAAAAGTATAATGACCCAAACAAGCTCAAATCTAAAATATTCTCAAGGTGAAAGGTGCAATAATTGTATGCTAGGGAAGGTTTGGGGAAATTATATTAGAATTTCTGAACAAAGTTTATGAAAAGAGTTACCTACAACACTTCCCCTAAGCTGCATGGCTGCAATTGAGCTGTCCCTCTGAGGTTCCCAACATGACAATCAGCATGCTGACCCCAATTGCAGCATTACCAGTTATCCAATAAGAAGAGTGGAAGTTACAGAATCACAGAATTGTTACAGCACAGAAGGAGGCCATTTGGCCCATTGTATCTGGACTAGTGTCTAATACTAATATGAAAATCTGCTTATGCTCCCTCATTTTTCAGCCAGGAAAGGCAGTAGCTGGAATATATAGATCAGTGTACACTTAATCAGCAATGTTGATCACATCTGGGTTGGCATTTGTAGCATGGCATTTAGACTCAGCAGTGCTGGTCCGTGGAGAGAAAATCTGAAAATTACTCGCTAACCAGTGATCCCAGGCAAAAGGTACAGGTATATGCTGTTACTACGTGAGCTTAATGAAATGTCTATATGGCACATATTCTGCCAATATTCACGGTTATGCTGGTAGAGCTACGTCTCAGCATTTTGTTAATTTATTTGGGACTGGAGATAAAATAAGCAATATTTTTTAAATTCTCTGGAGTATAGCTTGTGGGTGCATCTGAGCAAAATACATTTACTCTGATCATATCAGACTATGAACAAGGCTTTTATTTTGCCTTTCCTAGTGATAGTATGAGCTACGGAGTTTAGCATTGACAGTGAGAGAGGTAAAACAGTAGTTATCAGATTAGGATGGAGTTTATGGAGGCCTAGATTGATAAATTGGGCACCTATGAAATTTCCATAGCACTGAGAGGGTTAATTTACTGTATGCTATTGTGATGCTGTTAAAAGTGAAAAGATCTCTTTCTCTTCCTTTTGGGTTTGCTTTTCCGTTTTGGCAGCTGCCCAACAGCCCATTTTATCTCCTCATCACAAACACATGTTTCAGTTTCTCCAACATAGTCCTCTGTGGGAACATTCTTCAAATCATAAGCAAGTTAGGGTTGTAAATTTTTTTTTGTCCTCTTTTCTTTCACAAGAATAGCTAACACATGTCAGGAAATGGCCACTTAGATCTTAGGTGCACATTAACATGGTGCAAGTAATGTCCAGGATTTTCAATATGTGATCAGGCGAAAAACATCAATTGTTGATTTTTTTTCGTCACCTCCCATAAATCTAATTAAAAATAAATATGGAAGCTGAAATATTAGATTTATTCTTTGTAGCTTATCAACAGAGAAGCTCTTTTGTTATAGGTTCTTGCGTAACTTTGGAGTGTGTACATATCTGAACTGACATGTCAGTGCATAAATAGTTATAATAGCAATACGTGACCTCCCGTCTGTGAGCGTTACTGATAATTTGGCTGTTGGTATGGAAAGATCAGCATTTGTACTCTGGTCAAATTCCAGCTGTAAACATCCTTTATTTAATATCTTACTTTTTTCCCAGCGCAGATTACTTTTGTTGTTTGTCAAAGCTGCACCGAATGTTCTGCAGATATTGAAAACCCACAATGCAATCTTAGTGCAGAGGTGGTCTTGCAGCACTTCTAGTTTTCCCTGAATTGACCTTACCTCAGGACAACTCAACAAGTGTTAGCCCATTGTGCTTTTGGGTGCACAGCTGCTCAAGGTGCAGAAGCTGAGATGTCTGTGGTCAAGGGAGACTTGTACAAGATTTCAAACAGAGCAACTGAAATCCACCTTTATAAAATCTTTATTGCGGGCATGATTTTCACCTCCCAGGAGGTGGCGAGAAGGGCAAATAATTTTACTGAAAGTTATAAATTACTTCCTTAAATGTCTGCCACTGCTTGCTTCTTGTCAGTCTTGCTCATCTATCTGCTCAGTTCACTTTACCTATGGGGGTGAGTTGGCCCTGGAGGGAAGCTCACCTCCTTCTTACCACCTTGAATTATGGGCAAGGTCAGTAGGTGACTTTCTCATTCTGCCACCACTTAAGGTCCTTAAGTGGCTAATTCGTGGCCGCACAAGGGCCTAAACTTGCCACTTCGATCACCTGCCACCTAACATGCTTGTCCTGATACTTCAAAATAAATAGGAAAATTCTATACAGGCTACATTCACACCTTGCAAAACTGGAGGCAAATGTAACAACAAATAAACACAGAAATAGTTGCAAGTAGACACAGCTACAGCCACTCCTTTCAGAATGAAAGACACAAAGAGCCTTCATTTATATCGTGCATTTCAAGTCCTGGGAATGTTTCAAAACCAGTAAGCCACTATTGTAGAGAAATGTAAGCATCCAGCTGAGGGAAAGATAAGACGCTATTTACTTCTCTAAAAGACAGCACATTGGGCAATGTTTCATAGATTGATTCCTGGATTGGCATTCAGTTCAGTTTCTAATTGTACCATCATAGGTGTTTCAGACTGGACACTTATGCGCTATCATTTTTATTATTAATTATGGGACATAGTTGTCACTGGCTGGGCCAGCATTTATTGCCCATCCCTAACTTTCTGATGAAAGTGGTGCTGAGCTGCTTCCTTGAACCATTGCAGTCCTTGGAGTATAGAGACATACATAGAGCTGTTAGCAAGGGTGTTCCATGATTTTGACCTAAGGCTTGGCAAGTGACACCGCCTAATTTGTGGTGAATATTTGGCATTAGAAATTGTGTCCATGTGTCAAGTATTCTGATTCCCGCGGATGTTAATACTAGACAAGACAGATCCCAGACTGAAACCCAGCTCTACTATCTTTGATAGATCATATTTTGTTTTGTTTTCGTTTTCGTTAAGTGGTCTAATACTCAAACACAAGCACAGAATGCTGTAGATTTTGCTTTAATAATAAATCAGAAGTTTAATAACAGAAAAAATAGAAACTACTAATAACACAAACGCAAAGATTTTTAAACAAAAAGTAAAAGTATATTCCTATTAATCTTAAAATACGCCTCTATAAATTGGAAATAAAAACAACAGCTTTTGTGTAATGTCCAAAACACACCCATGGTATAGTACCCAAAAAACCACTTGTGCCATACTCACACCAGAATTCCTGTCTGTAATTCTTCAGAACCAAATGCAGGAGAGAACCAGTCTAATTGGAAGAACAGCAAGCAACCTGAGGCATGCTCTAGGGAGACCATGGACCGGCTCTGAGAATACAAGTTTTTCTGCTTTCATTTCAGATCTCTCACAATGACAATATTTCAAAGGAGGGAAGGAATGGTATCTGGCACTGGGAAGGTTACCTTTCACCTGGATCGCCCTTGTCTCTGGGCACCAAATGAAGCAGTCATTTAGTGACAGGTTGTCGAAGATGGTGCTCTGCCTGCCTGCTTTGCTCTTCTTGTAGAAGGGATAGGTTCTCAGTCATGTGTTAGATGAGGGTCAGCTTCCTTTCACGGGTATTATGGCTGGCTGTGGCATTTGGGTCTACATAGGAGTATGAAATCTGGACCAGCTTGAGCAGAGCCAGTTTGCCTCTGCCATTGCACTGCACCTAAATTTGTACAATTAGCAACCTTCCCCTTATTCCATTCGCTTTTGCTGAAAGATAACCTCAACTCTACATTGAGCTGTCCTCCTGTGGTGCACTTACTGCAGTAGGACCCCCAAAAGTTTTGTTTAAAAAGGGTAGGACTGCCCAATGTTATTGAAGCCATCAGTCTAATCAATTAATGAAAGGTGCTTATTTTTTAATATTTGGTTTGGATGCTCAGAAGGCTTTCGCTTTGTAAATTCCTCCTGCATCCCATTCTGCTTTTCTGGGAAACTGTAGAATGAAACAAAAGATGTTCTCCCAAGGAAAGAGAGAAAACTCTATCCGAGAATAAGTCAACCTCTAATTATGGTGTGGTACAAACCTCTTAGGACTGGAGAGATGTATGAGTCAAACATACTACATTGCCAGAGTGCACATCTAGCTTATTTTATAGTTGAATTCTATGAATTAATTTTTTGGACGTTGTCTGATTCTCTTTAAGCTTGCTGTGCAATGGCAAATGTCATGTCCAGGAAGCTGCTGTGCAGAATATGACTGTAATTTAGCTTTGAAGGATAAGATCATCTGTTAGATGGCTGTAAATGAATAAATATACTGCTGTAACTACGTAGCTCATAAAAGTTAACAATGGGTCTGGTTACGAGCTTTCTGTATAATTCTGACTTCTATGAGCTGCAACAACAAAGCTTCCTTTTGTTTGCAATTGAAACTACACAGCTGTCTTAGTTTGTGTGTTATAACTTGTCATAATTTAGCTCTGCTTATTTTGGTTCAGCATTTGTCTTTTCATTCATATCATGGCTGTTTAAAATTTAAGGAAAACAAGTATCATTTTATTGGCGAGGCTAGGAATGCAGCATTATACTGATGACCAAATGCATATATTTCCCTTTTGATTTATTGGTACCCTGCAACTTTTCCCATTTTGCACAGCACCTAGAATTTCAGAACAGATGCAACACAAGTCTCTGAAACTCCAACTAAATAAAACCTCCTCGACTGCATTCTTCCAATTTATCTTCGCTCCTGTAGCCTGCCAGTTTTGCCCCAGTTGATTCTGAAACTGATGCCTTTGTATCTTTATGAATTCACTGGAGACAATTCAAATTGCTCACATCTTATTTGTAAAGGGTGCATGGTACAGAACATTTTGCCATTAAAGATATCATTCTTGAGGGACAGATATATCCTCCTGATATCTTTCTGATTCCTTTTCAAATGGCAATGTTTCCCATAAAATCTCCATTCAGGTTTATATAAAAATTTATAGTATGGAAGCATATTCCAAATGTATTGGGGAAGCATTTAGATGGAGGTCTCCCAAACTGCTGCTATAATATTGGAAACCCTTGAGAAATGGTTTAAATGCCTTAAAATGTTGACCTTGTTAGCCTCATTCGGGAACACCTGCAGAAATTCATAGCATTAGTCACCAAAGAGAATGAATTGATAAAATGGAAGAGATATCAGTGCTGTCATGACTCACTTGGAAAAATGTGCTGATATCTGACCACCACTACTCCTGGGATTGTCACAAAAGATAACAATTTAATTAAAGTACGGCAGAGTTTCTGGTTTACTGGTCTGATGGAAACAGGTTACCAGAAAACATTGATCATTTTTCTGTACTTAACAAATAAATAAGTTCTAGCTGCAACTAAGCAAAACTATGAACTAAATACATAATAACCCTACTAAATTCAAACCCCAACCCTCTTTTAAAAATTTCTACAAATACATACAGACAGCCACAGACAAAAAAATTACTGCTATGGGTGGAGGAAAAAGCACTGGGGAATCACAGTTCAACAGCACCAATCCGAAGGATTGATGAGACATTCCTCTTGCTTCCTAAGACCTTCTGTTCTCCAGTTTCCTCCTCCAGGTTCTTTCACTTCTTCATAGGAAGCACAGGGCAATTATTACACTAATTGTAAAGCCTCTAATTTACTGATTAAATGCCACAGCTTACAGCAACCAGTGGGAAAAAAATGCCTGGTTTTCTTCAGGCTTTAATTAATTTTACTGCAGAGAGATTGATGCATAGAAGGTGCTCCTTCAGCAGTCCAGAGGTATCTCTCCATCTATCGTAAACATTCAAGCTGTTTACCTGTCCAGGAGCCAATCAGAGAGCGGTTGTCAGGATGACTTCTCTCATCCACAACTGGTCATAAATTCACAAACCAATTAGCAATCTATTGCTGGATGAATCACAATGTACATACATACCACGTTTTATGTTTTCACCGTCACACAAAGCAACAGTGTAAATACAATTCATAGTGATTTCCAGTGACTTGTTTTTAAATATGCAGCAACTCATTCTACAGGTTTTTAAAACAGTCTTTTTCCCATTTTGGCATGCAATCAAAAATAAAAGTAAACTAAAAAGATATATCTTTGCAGCGCAAAAGCTGAACTATATTAAACTCTCAACACATTACCATCTTGGACAACAACATAACCTGACAGCTGCTTGTTCAATACAATGATTGACAGAAGATATCTCTACCTTCCACAAAGATAGTGAGTGACACAGAGGACAAAAATTTCCCGGTTGCATGAGTAATGCCAAGAGAGGTGAGAAAATGCAGTGGAATGAAAATATCAGATTCTTGATGTTGAGAAAGGTTTTCCTGGCTTTTCCCTGTAGCCCTAAATAGCAATTTCAGTATGTCACCATTGAGTGTCAAGTACCTTATTTTCATACATTTGTAACTTATTAATGCCCCAAAGTGCCTTACTTAAGCGACTTGCAGTTCTCCTCTCATCCACCAAGAAACTATACAGAGTTTATTCCCAATAGTAACATTTACCTGGCTTGTCTGGCCATTATGCATTGCTCCTTCGGTTGTCCCTGCATACTTCATGGCCACCATCCTTCTTGATCCTTTATCCACACAACTCATCATGTACAAACCACTAACATCACCATATCTTAGATATGTTCAGCTCTTCAACACTTTCTTTGGAGCTCAAGGACACCCATGACTTGCATGCTTCTGCTAGGGCCCTTTGTGTGCAGGGACAGACACACAGCTGATGCATCTATGCTGGAGACGTTTACACTGACATGAACACATGTTTCTTATAGCTCTTTGTTTGCTTTCTTAGTTTTCATTGTCTTCAGTGTTTATTTGGTGGCTGCCAGCCTCTGTCCCACTTCACAAGGCTTTCTTAGCATACACATTCTTCAGCACTGTCATTGAGGCTGCCAGCATTACTTTCTTAGCCCATAGGGTCTTTAGTGTTCACTTATAGGCTGCCAACTTCTCCCATGGCTTTTTAGCAGAGGGAGAGATAGGCAATGTGTGATGGTGCTAACCACTGAGACACTGAGCTGCCATGTATCAGCGGCTTATGTGCCAAACACATGGCACGCGATTCAAGTAAATGACAATGAATAAAAGTCAAAGGGGAACAGACCTTATTGCGGTGAAGGGGACTGCAGTCATTCAGGGGATACTGCCCCAGTCACTCAAGGGGCTCATCGGTTTACTCTACAAGGCGTTGGCAAAAGTCAGCAAGGTGCTTGGCCCAGAGTCTGGGGAATCTGTGTCCTTGCAGCCCAAGGACTGGTTCATGGTCAGTCCCGCAGGTCAAGTGGAGAAAGTCTGGAGATTGCCAGGAAGTTAGTTTGGGTGATGTTAAGACATCCATCTGGTAGGTGGGTCATGGTCAGTCAGAACTGCCCTGCCAAGCCAGTGAAGAGTATGGGCCTTGGTCAGTTATGGAGTCATAGAGTCATTCAACATTGAAATAGACCTTTTGGTCCAACCTGTCCACACTGACCAGACATCCCAATCTGACCTAGTCCCATTTGCCAGCATTTGGCCCATATCCCTCTAAACCCTTTCTATTCATAAAACCTTCCAGATGCCTTTTAAATGTTGTAATTGTACCAGCCTCCACCACTTCCTCTGGCAGCTCATTCCATACATGCAACACCCTCTGCTTGAAAAAGTTATCCTTCAAGTCCTTTTTAAATCTTTCCCCTTTCACCTTAAACCTATGCCCTCTAGTTTCGGACTCCCCCATCCCTCAGAAAAAGACCTTGGCAATTCACCCTATTCATGCCCCTCATGATTTTATAAACCTCTATAAGGTCACACCTCAACTTTTGATGCTCCAGGGAGAACAGCTCCAGCCTATTCAACCTCTCCATATAACTCAAATTCTCCAGTCCAGGCAACTTCCTTATAAATCTTTTCTGCCTCCTGTCAAGTTTAACAACATCCTTCCTTTAGAAGAATTGTACACAGTATTCTAAAAGTGGCCTCACCAATGTCCTGTACAGCCACAACAAAATGTCCCAACTCCTATACTCGACATTCTGACCAATGAAGGCAAGTGTACCAAAAGCCTTCTTCATCATCCTGTCTACCTGCGACTCCACTTTCAAGGAACTATGTGCCTGAACCTCTGGGTCTCTTTGTTCGGCAACACTCCCCAGGGCGCTAGCAAATTTCTGTGGGTTTGGTCAGTAATGGTTACTAGGGATCAGCCTATCAAGTCCTTGGGAAAGCAGGCAACGGAAACCTGTGTTATGATTGCAACTAATGATAATGCTGGACAAATCAGATCCCAGAGTAAAACCTCACTTTATAGACCATAAATTTTACTTTTGACATTGGTTTGCTATGGTGGTCAATGACTGAATATATTCATAAGAGGTTGTCATGTACTTTTAACCAAAGAATGCCAAAGTTTACTGCATGCGAAAGGGAAAATAACACAAATATATTACTCTATACAAAAACTATTTGACATGGTCTTATTATAAAAAACAGAACTAAAGATTCAACCATTTTACACTCAGAAACTTTACAGAATTAGAAATAGATTAGAATTAGATTTTATTGTCGCGTACTCAAGTACAGGAATACAGGAGTACAGTGAAAAGTCTACAAAGTCGCCATTCTACGGCGCCATCATTAAATACAATATACAAAACCGAAATTTTTTTATAAAAGAAATGGAACCAAAAGAAAAAGACAAAAGTCCAAATCGTAAAGTCCTTATCCAAAAGAAAAGGAAAAAGTCCCGATTTTAATGTCTTATCTCCCTGGGCTTAGCCCCAGTCTAGAGTTTCGGTCGGTCTCCTCCCAGGACACGCTCCACTGATTGCCTTTGCTGCCACCGATGCTGTCACCAATTGGTGGGATTAACTTCCTGTGTTGCTGCCACTGCTACTGCCGCAACCGACGGTCAGGAGGAGCCACCTTTGATGCCTCTGCTGCTGCCGCTGCTGCCTCTGATGGAAACCCGAACCTCAGTAAAGGGTCATCCCGTCCCCACTTTAAAGTTCTTTGTTCAGTTGGCATGGCTGTGTTTGATTTCTGAAACTGTCTCCCGATTGATTTCTAAACGCTTTCAGAGTATACACATAGATTTTCCATACAATCACCTCCAACAGTTTTCTGTTTTTGAATGTTTTTCTTTTAAGGCACTGAGGACTTTTTCCTAAGCTCTATCGTTATTGGTGACTGCTAATCTAACAGTATCTTTCTACACTGACTGTCAATACCTAACACTTGAATGGTTATGTTTTTCAGTGATACTGGGAACGGATATTTTTCCTCTCAATTCTTATCATTGTTTCTAATGTGCTGTATTGTTCACCAGAAGCTCTCCTCTATGACTGTTTACCCTCATTGTAGTATCATGTATCAACAAACATCGGGTACCCTATCACCTTTGAATCACACAGTACAGAAGAGGCCCTTCAGCCCATTCAGTCTGTACAACCAAATCAATCCCATTCCTAAATCTCCTTGATCTAATTGGCTTACTAAACTATTTCATTAAGAGTCAGCCACGTTGCTGCAGATCTGGCTAGACTGGGTAGGGCCTGCAGATTTCCTTCACTAATCAACATTAGCAAACCAGATGGGTTTTTAAAACAATCAGTTGTGACCAGTACTGAAATTAACTTTTAATTCCAGTTTCTGTTTTATTAATCAAATTTAAATTCCACCTTGATGGTACTCGAACCTGAACCTCCAGAGCTTAAGCCTTTGTCTCTTGATTACTAACCCAGTGGAAATATTAGGGAGTATCTCTTCTTCCCAAGAGTCAGTGCCCTTTGCAATAGATTCCCAGAATGTGCAGTAAACTTGGATTCACTGTAAAATAGAGCTAGATGAATCCCTGCAACTGTAAGATGTCTTGATATAGAAAGTAAATGGCAGTTTCCTAAAACCTATCCGATAAACTTCATGAAGATGAAGATAATTTCTCAACTTTACAAACTTGCTAGATTGCTCCCATTTTCTGCCTTTGTCACCAGATTAGATGTTTGGGATGTGGTTGCTGAAGCGTATAGATGGCACTATGCCTTGAAGGCAGATGCTGGTTCAATCAGTTATCCTTTCTTATTCTTCTTTCTTGTATGTGCATCAAAGATAAACTTAAACTGTAGAAACCTGTATGTGTTTTATACTACCATGCCCCTGTCACGGATGATTCCCTCATTTCTTTAATACACTGAAGAAAATTAACATCTATGAATAAAAATTATAAGTAAATAAGGCTCTCGTAAAATGTTTCCCAAACACCAAAGTTAACTCACTCTGAAGGCAAAATGCAAATTGTGTAATTCTCTCCCAGTTGCACTTCACGTGTGACTTTTTTGTGATGCCAAGAATAATTTATGAGAATCTGCTTAAATGAATGGTTCAGCCAACTCCTCCAATCATTCTGTCATCTGTGGCTCAGTTGCTCTTGTTTCTTAGACAAAATATGTCATTTCACATCTTGTGCCACAAGCCTCTGTAAAATTAGCACCTCAACTGTGGTATTGAAGGACCATTGGAGATGTAAGGTGAACATACAAGTCCACAGTACAAATTTGAAGAATAGGGGAATTCACCCCATGATCCTGGCAAATGTTTCTCTGACAACCAACATCAGCAGAATGAATCTTCTGGATACTATGAAATTACTATTTGTGGGAGTTTGCTATGTGTAAATTGATTGCTACATTTCCTACATTACAACAGTGACTGTAATTCTAATGCAGTAATTCAGTGGCAGTATGCACTGTGCGGCTTCTCTCATACTGAGCAGATCTGCTCAGACCTTTACTTTAAACAACCAAAGAATTACACATTCATCTTCTCCACACTAGAAACATTCAAAGTTGCCTGGGGTTGCAGGACATAAATTTGGATCATTCCAAGTAGCTCATTTAAGTAAATGATGATCAGTATTTGACATTTAACTGCTACATTCTCTACAAGTCAGAAAAGTTGAAGTCAGGGAGAGGATGACATCTACATTTACACTCCCATTGTGAATGGATTTGATCTTCTGAAGTAGTTAAAGGAGTTTGCTAATGATAGCTGTCATTATTCAACCCCATAAGAAAGCCTCCTGCTATACCACATTAGCGTTATTCAAGGAACAGTTCATAGGTTGGACCTTCCTGATGTCCTAGCCTGGATAAATGCCGTGAACAGATTTAGTTCAGTTTTGTTCAAGAAGACAGGAAGAACTGTCTGAAATGGTGAGAGTTAAAATTTGACCAGCAATCAAGGCCTACATAAATATAAAGTGTGAAGTGCTTTGTAAATATTTCCTGTCATTAAATTTTCTAAAATTCACTGTGTGACCTCGTGAGAGTGTGGTTAGAATCACAACTGCAAATTATTAAAAACAACAACTAGACAATACAGGGTCTGTGCTTTTTTAATACAACATTAGAGGTTTATTTTTGTAATTATTTTCTGGTTTTTGTTGTTTGTGGACATGCTGTTCAAGTGCTAATACTTACAAACAAACAATTCCTAATGTACTGGAAAGGCAGCCAAATTACTCTCAAAAACATCAGTTCCCATGATTACCATGACCAAAAAATGCAGCCTCGTATCTCAAAGCTGCCGACAAGGGAGCTTAGGGAATTGGGAAAATGAACTGATTAGGTATGAATTTCAGTAGTACCCCATGATGTGGAGCTCAGTCTTATAGACCAGAAGATCCTAAGTGTTGTCTTTCATCTTGACTAAGTTAGCTGATCTAGTAAGGTTTTCTTCTCATGTTTATTGCCCAATGAAGCATAGTTGTTGTTGAGAACAGTGTCAAGCTTCCTGCTGAACTCACAGTCTAATTTCACAGTGGTCGCCTGGTCTGGGACTGTACTTGAGCACGAGGCAGCACTTACAGTTATGCAAAGGAGAAATATTTTAAGAAGTTTAAATGAAAGCCCAAATGGCTGGTGAAAAATAAATATGAAATTAGGGGTTTAATGAACCATACACTCACTTTGGAGAAAATGAAGGCCATGCAATTTTTTGTGCATTGTCCACTTTTGGGATGCTAAACAGATGCATATGCCTCCAAATATGGCAGAAAGGATTCAAGTGTCCATTTTGAGCTACAGCTGCATTCCCCATCATATTAGATTAGATTTCTCTACAGACCTGTGGGGCACAACTGTAGAGAGACTGAACAATGGCAAAATTTAGGCCCTCACTTGTGTTGGGACCCTTTTGTAATTTATATTTGCTCCAGTGCCCGATTCACCATGTGCTGGCTAATGGCAGCTCATCAAGGCTCTCTATATATACCAAAAGAGGTCGTAAATCTCATTTCTCGTGCACAGAGAAAAGCAAGATGAGAAAATACCAGATTTCACCCACAATGAGGATGAAAACTAATCACAGCACTCCAATGTGAATAATTTTCAGAAGAGATGTAAAGCAGCATGACAGCTTCCTATCAACTATTTTGTGTGATTGAAAAAAGTCAAATTAACTCCCTAATTAACTAGGATTGGAAGAAGAAAATGAATTTCATGCAATTTCTTACATTTGAGAAGTAGATTTCTCAAGCAAAATTTGTTTATTGAATAGAATCAATTCCCTTGCATTAACTCTAATGTATTCTTCTGAAAAATATATAATAATTCATAATGCAAGTGAAAATCTTGGCAAAAATCTGACTTCTTCAATCACAGTAGATCAGTGGGCACAACTAAGATTTGCAGAATGTGCTCCAGAAATAATTGATAGAAATCCAAGAATCTTACGTAATCAAAATCAAACCAGACTTATTTAATCACTTTAAAAACAGGTTCATTACATCCCATCACTTTGGTGCAATGTTAATATGGTATCTTGACAGTTGGACTTTGGACTCGTGCTTTTGGCAGTGTCTCTGATTGACAACAAGTATTTCAAATTAGTTTTTTTTTGGGGACATTGACTGAGGCTGTGAGAGACAACAATTTGGGCACAAACCCCTTCATAAACCTTGAGAGTAAACATGACACAAGCATGATTTATGTTGGCAAAGCACTTTGATGTTTAAGATTAGAATATAACTATAATGTGTTGAATCCCTCCTCTCGTTGCTGTTTATATGCCTTGCCTTAGCTGCTTGTCAATCCTGCTTACTTTCCCGCCAATGTTTGTTGGCTGAAAGCCTCAGGCTCCAGGAAAAGCCGGCTATGTTAGTGATTAATGTTGCATGCTTTCCCATAGCATGCCAGCCGTCTTTTACCCCTTGGTGAATTGTAATGCATGAATACCTCAACATAATCAGTGTTATAAGCTAACAGTATGTTAACCTCTTCAATACTAGATGCGAAAATGGTTTACTGAAGTGGAATCTAGATTTATTTTACTTCACACACAATGACTTCACTAACACGTATGTCAGTCAATGTGTATGAGGAATAAATTTGAATGCCCTTAGCAATTCTACTTTGGACTAAGCTAAAGGTTCATTTGAACAACAAAGATAGATGGTTTCAACAGAGTTAGTATGAAAACTGCCGCAAATGTTCTTTGTTCCACAGGCTGAGGAAAGTGAAAAGCATCCATGGTTTCACTCCTGAACATTATTCAGTGATCGCTGTAGGAAAGTGCATTACTAAAGTGTTTGTCGAGGCCAAAATGAACCTCTGATTCTCCTACAGTCAGATAATCTCCTGTCACTTATTATCTTGGCTTTTCATATGAGGAATAGCCAATCCTTCATTAAAATTCAGTGCCTTGAAGAGAGGAAGAGAAAGGCTTTTTTTTAAAAGGTTGTTTTTTGAATTGAATATTATAAATTTAGAATGGGGATGGAAGATATCTGCTTAAAGTGGGCAAGATGCAGACTTGCTAGTATTTTATTCCTGGTGTTAAAAGTGAATTATTGCTGTTCCACTGTTGGTTTTGAAATAACTGTTTCCTAATGCATTCTCCAGGCAACATCTCAATCAGTGTCCACTTCACACCCAATAACCACCCTGCCATATAAATTGTGGTTGCCTTTGAATGTTGGCATTTTTTTGCATCTATCTTAATACATGCAAGATGAAAAACTTCTACAACATTTTTCTTTTTATTGGCAATGTTCAAGTCCTGCACGACTACGTGACTGTGCATAATTGGTTTTATTCCACACTATTGATAATGATATAACGTAGAAACATAGAAAATAGCAGGACTGTACCATTTGGCCCACTGAGCCTGCTCCTCCATTCAACATGATCATGGCCTATGCTCTTTCTCAAAACTGTACTCTTGTGTACTCCCCATACTCCTTAACACCTTTAGCCTCTAGAAATCTATCTATTTCTTTGTTAAATATGGTCAGTGATTTGGCATCCACATCCTTCTGTGGTAGAGAATTCCACAGGTTGACTACTGTTGTAGTGAAGAAATTTCTCCTCATTTCTGTCTGAAATGGCCTACCATGTATCCTGAGATTATCACCCGTTGTTCTATACCCAGATTACACAACCTGGGGAAACACTATCTCTTCATACTGTCAGAATTTTATATATTTCAATGAGATCACAGTCTGAGGATTCGGAGTGGACCGTTTAGGACGGAGATGAGGAGACATTTCTTCACCCAAAGTGATGAGCCTGTGGAATTCATTACCACAGGAAGTGATTGATGCCAAAACATTGAATGTATTCAAGAGGTGGCTAGATATAGCATGTTGGGCGATTGGGATTAAAGGTTATGGGGAGAAACCAGGATTAGGCTATTGAGTTGGATAATCAGCCATGATCGTGATGAATGGCAGAGCAGGCTCAAAGGGCCGAATGGCCTCCTCCTGCTCCCATCTTCTGTGTTTCTATGTACCTCCTCTGATTCATCTAAACTCCAGTGAATACAGATCCGGTCAACCCAATCTTTCTTCCTACAACAAACCTGCTATCCTAGGAATCAATCTGGCGAACCCTCCCTGGACTTCCTTTATGGTAAGTATATCTTTTCTTAGGTAAGAGGACTAAAAATTCGCCCAATTCTCCAGATATGGGCTCACCAAGGCTCTGTACAGCTGCAGTAGGACTTCCTTGCTTTATACTCTAAGCTTCTTGTACTGAAGGCCAATATACGATTTGGCTACACCCGCTTGGTACACCTGCACACGTGCTTTCAGTGACTCATGTAACTTCATTCACGTTGTGAAATTGCCACAATTCAAGCATCATTAATGATTCACTTGGATGCTTGTGCAAATGAGACAGTTTGTGCTCCGCCTCATTTTAAAATCATCGACCTCAATAGGAGATGCCTAAAATGGGAACAACTTCACAAACTCATCATTGTTCACTTCTGCACACATTGAAAATGTCAATTTCAGTCCATGTGAAACCTTAAGACAAGCGGTCCTCTTATTTCTTGCGGTTGATGAGTTAGCGGGGTGGGTGGGAGGGAGGAATCGGATTTATTATTCTCCTCAAGTGTTGCTTTAAATATACAGGTTTTATGTGGTGGATGAGTCTAAAACGTGAGGAAAGGTAACATCTATTTGATAAGAGTTGCAATCTTCAAGAAGGTATGAGTCTACTTTAAACCTCAAACAGCAATGATAGAATACTGAGAGATGATAGTCCCTCCTACCTCATCATAGCACAGTGCAAATGATGAATGATTCCCCCTTCCAAACCAAAGTCCAGCTATTGCAACAGTACAGAGTATCTGATTATTAGTGGAACAGTACTACAGAAGCTTCTGTTCCTCAAGCTAGGCTTCCAATTTATGCCAAGAACACAAGAACTTTTTTTTTTAACTCTAAAATGTTCTTGCAGAATGCTGGCAGAAGAGCTTTACATATTCTGCTTGCTGGGAATTCTCTGCCAGGATTTACAGTGTTCAATATTCTTTCCTTCGGTAGAAAGCCAGATGCAAAGTTAGCCAGTGCTTGCTTTACTGGGACTGTACAAGACATGCAATAATGGAGTAGAGATCTGAGCCTTGTCTTAGTGTAGTACTAGGTTTCTCAAAATCCCCAGCAATTAGCAGGATCAAATTTGCAAGCCATCCACCCTTGTTATAGTTGTATCTGGCTGCACCTGTTATGTACCAAAACATATTATTGAAAGGCATGAATGGCGTAGTTGTCGTTGGAATATATTTTGGCTATTTTGTATTTCTATTCAGCAAGCAGTCATTGTGAAGTCTTTTGTCATAGATTTCTATTCACTTTTCACCCCCATCACATCATCCCTTCAGTGCACCTGTTGCACAGCAATAAGATAGTTTGAAAACAAACTAAGGGATAACAAGTAGTAAATTTGAGTTATTGATTCAGTTATGGGGAGAGAGAGAGATGTAGAGATTATGACAATTGTAAACCACTCAAAGTTTGCTCCTGCAGTTTGAATCTTTTAGAACTACTGTACTATTGATTGTTCAGTAGTGTTCAGTTCAAGTGTTGTAAAAACATCTTCTAAAATGTTTTGTGTAAAAATCGAATCTTGATTTTCACAGTTGCCTTCCTTTAATGTGAACTAAGTTACACTAATGACACACCTCTACATTCAGGGTATTTGCCCACTGTTGAATGTAATTTGTACTGCAGGATTTGCAGTATTTTTTATATACAAACTTTATTCAAAGTGATGTACTGTTCAAAGTATGTTTTCAGGTATCACTCTTATAGTGTAGATGCAACCTCTAACCCTTTGTGATTTTCCATAGGGCATTAAGATATCCCTTAATCCAGTCTCTATATGCAAGTTGATAAATTCAGAACGAAAACAGAAATTACGGAAAAGCTCAACAGGCATGGCAGCACCTGTGAAGTGAAAACAAAGTTAACATTTCGGGTCCTGTGACCCTTCCTCAAAACCTGACTCTAAACATTAACTCTGATTTTTCCTTCACAAATGCTGCCAGACCTGCTGAGCTTTTCCAGTGGTTTCTGTTTTTGTTCCTGATTTACAGCAGCCGCAGTTCTTTAGGTTTTGATAAATTCAGAGGCTGCTGCTTTGCTATGGGGCGTGACACCATTCCCCTTTAAAGTTAACAGGTATTTAATCTTTATATTTTGTGTAAAATAAGAAACTGAGTGATTAATAGCACTGAGGTTAGAATGTTATATTCCTGCTGTCAAGGATGCATGCTTTAAGAACATAGTCCGGGCAAAGTTTTGGATAAGCAGTGCACAGAGTCCACTAGCTGGGGGCTGCCATGTACACTGTGCTGGGATGTAAAATATTTTCCCACAGTTGTTCTGTTGCAGTTGTTTATCTAGCGCCTGATGGGATGTAATGAACAAACTCCAGACCTTTGTTGAAATAGTATTGGATTAGGGAATGATTCAACAAAGTCTGGTTCCACTATAAATAGCTAACCTCAAAACTATTACAAATATAGTCTCGACATTACTTTCTTTGACATTTTCCAGCTCTGATGTCTTTTTGTATTCATTCCAACCTTCAACACATTATTTTCCTCAACCATTAATTTTCAAGTTATTGTGTAGGAAAACTAGTTGAATTATGACACAAATAGAGGCCTTTTATGTCAGTACTGTTTAAAGTTTGTGTAAAAGTTGTGAACACAATGGGAATGTTAATAATGCTGATTTATAAGATGACACATCCAGCTTTTGATAGAGTTTTATGTGTCCCTTGGATGTTGTTTCTGAGACAGTTAATATTGAAATTTTGTAATCCATAATTTTATGACTAACAAAGCTCTATATCCATTTGATGAATACATGATTTCACAATTCAATTCTATTTCACTTTCTTGTCCATAGAAGTTCATTTTGTTAAAAAATTATATGCACAATAAAAAATGCCACCTATGATCTGGTAATTTTCTAACAATAGGGCTGATGAGAAAAGACACAATGTAAATGTCAGCTCTTTATTTCTGTAGATTTGCTACACACAGCAATCAGGGCTATATGTTTGTTTAGGCTGGGCACATGCAGGCATATGCTTGGCGATGTGTTTGATATTACAAAGAGGCTATTGATGCTGGAATTTACATTGTTTCTTTGAGCTTGCAATTTTAATTTGCATCGCCCCAACATGGAAATCTCATAGTTTCGGAAGGCAAGTGGATATGTAGACGCTTGTTGAATAATCGTAGGGGTATTTAACTACGAATTGAATCTGGGAGGTCTGTACTAAAGGAAGACCTTGCATTTACATCATGTCTTTCATGTCCTCAGAGCATCTCAAAGTGCTTTAGGTCTAATGAAGTATTTCCAAAGTACAGTCCGTGTTGTACATGTGTTCATAGCAAGTTTCGCAACTAACAAGGAAAAATCAGACTTGAAAATTTGACTCTTAGAGATGGAAGGAAAAATATTATCCAAATACAAAGAAAACTTCCTTAATAGTGCAATCAGCTGCCTGGAGCCCAAGTTCTAGAATTCACTTCTTAAACCTCTCCACTACTATATCAGCACATGTTAATTTTTATTTGATTACATTCCTGTGAAATGCTTTGGGAGTTTTAAAACATTAAAGATGTTATTCAAATGCAAGTTATTGTTAGTAATGGAGTTTATTAAAAATAAGTTCATAATAAGAAACGTTTTCCCAAACTGGTGGAAATGAATCTAATTTCTCATTTGGCCTTCAATCAGGAAATATTGCTAAGTTATTCAAGGATAAGCAAATTCTCTAAAGATGCCAGTAGCATTTTATTAAAAGCATTTTAAGTCAAAATCAAATGCAATAACATTGCTTGTTTTTTCAAACTGCCAATTGCATCATAGATTTGAGTTGACAACAAAATATCTGTTTACCTGATTACTGTTGGATTGAATAACTGCATAATGCTTGAATATTACTTCTCTTAATTTTGTCCCAATTAAGTTTTGATATGTGAAGGCGAGAACTTTGGTGTTATTCCATAGAACAGCAATTGAGTGCTACGTAATCTGCCAGATAGGAGATTTTGTGGCGCAATGGGTATCATTCTTGCCTCTGAATCAGAAGTTTTGGTTTGACACCCAAGGTAGGTATGTTCATAGCACTACCTAATCTTTCCAGCGCGCACCAATGGCGGGCAGTAAGAGCGGGTGAGATTCCTGGTCAGCTGTGTAATAAAAAGAGCTTTGAAGCCTCTGCCATGATAGCAGTAAAATAAGGACAATCAATTTTTGATTTCCATCGTCTGACTCTAAGACCTTGGTCTTTGATGCACTTAAGTGATTTTATAATGGAAAAATATTAGATTAATTTTCACCAAAAATTGGCTATGGGTCAGTTTCATGGCAGGTTTCTCTCCATGAGCTCCAATGAGTTATCTCACAGTTTTCCACTGGTCAACACGTTATGTATGCACCGCACCTCCATGACATAGCTCTCATACTATTTTGAACTCAGCAGCAGTCAAATGATCACTGGTGTCTGGCACCTTTCGGTGCTCATAGTGTGGCCATCATATTTAAACCCTATATGTGCACTATGTCAAACGCTGCGAGCCTGGTTTGAAGAGGCTGCTAGCTGATTGCAGTGTACACATTCTGGAAAAAGTGCTGAGCAATACTGGAAGAAGGTTAATGACTTGCTGCATTCTGCAATGGTAACTGCCACCATCTTCTTTTTCCTAACTCATACTCACTCTGACTCTGCCGTTGCACCAATGCTCTCACCTAGCATTTTTAATATTGAATAGCCCATCTTCCCTGAATGGTTTTCACTTACTCTATCACCCTAAGATATTGACCCTCTCTGCCATCCACCCTTTCAATTCACTCACTCAGGACACCTCACCATCTTTGCTGACTGATGATACCTGGCTCCTAATCGACCATAGTCCCCTTTGACTGTAATTTGCTACCAAACATGACAAACTGCCTGGCTATATTTCTGCACTAAAAGGCAAGGTAGAAATGCTGTGAGCATCCAAGTAGGCACAAAGTGAATGAGTTCAAAGAAAGCCATGTAAGAGCCCTAAGATGCATCCTGTTCTGAATGAGATGGGTGGCTGACCCTGTGTAGACAGGCCTGGCTGCAGCAGTACAATGTTAGATGCTGGTGTCAATGAGCTCAAAGTACAGCGTTGAAGTGGTGAACTCTCTCAGAAGTGAGTCCAAAATGTACTCTGATGATGTGCTGAGGCTGGTGCTTTGCTGATGCCAACCTCTAGGGACAGAGGACCCAGGTGGTCACTGCATATGGAGCATTCCCTCTGGTTTCGTGGCACGCTGGTAGAGATGGATACCCAGAGAATATACTAGCAAGTTGTATCTCCTTTGTACCTAGTCGAGTTTCATATGTGAGAAAATGTCACAATTTAGTTTCTCGCCATTGCTTGGGAGATCAGCAAAGTGCATATAAATGAGAGAAGATTGGTTCATAATGTGATGTAAATGCATAGAAATAGACCGCCTGTTTCTCACTAGCAAGTCTCTTGTCTCTGTTAAAAGTTGGATGGAAAATCGGACGTTGCTTCTTGATGTCAGGAATTTCAATTTTCTCACGATATTTTATCAATTGACTTGCCACTATATATGTCTTTCAGGACTGGGGAATGTTCTACATATTGTCTTTAAATGGCCACAGCAATCTGTTCACCACAAATTAAGCATTTTATATATTTTTTTAAAATGAGGATATCAAAACTGTCACTGTATTTCAAATGTAGCTTCATCAATGCCCGAACAATTGCATTGAAACTTATTCCCTTTTGTATATCATTCCCCTTACAATAAATAACAACATTCCATTTGCCTTCCTAATCACTTGCTGTACCTGCATAATAACTTTATGTGATTCATGTACAAGGCCAAACAAATCCCTCTTTACCACTGAATCCTGCAAACTCTCTTCATTCAATCTGTTCTTCTTTCCAAAATGAGCAAGTTCACATTTACCCACTTATACTCCATCTGACAAATTTCTGCCCTAGCACTAAACCTGCCAATAAATCTTTTGCAACCCCTTAACCTCATCTTGCCAATTTGATTTCTGATCTATCTTGGTATCATCAGTAAATTTACTTACCATACATTTAGTTCCTTTATCCAAATCAAGGATATAGATTGTAAATAGTTCGGGTTCTATCATTGATCCATGTGGCACTCTACTGGCTACAACTTGCCAATCCAATAAAGATCCATCTATCTTTAATCTCTCCTGCCTGTGAGTTAACAGCTACCATCCATGCAAATATGTCACCTACTACATGATATGCTCTTATCTTGCATAGCAACCTCTGATGTGGCACCATTTCAAATGCCTTTCGAAAATCCAATTACACCGCACTTACTGGCTCCCCTCTGTCTCCTCTACATATTCATAATAACATCAGAAATGTTCCATATAGTTTGCTTATGTTGACTGTTTATCAAGAAATTGGATATGAAACAGAGGAAATCGACTTTAGGTTCATAATTATAATGATGAATTCATCAGTTTCAATCCAATGCTCCATCTGATGGCTTGGGAACAGCATGAAGGTTAATTTGACTTGGATTTGATATTAAACTGATCTGAGTTTTTCATTCCAGTGCTTAGTTAAATTCCACCCCCTTCAGACCAGGAATATACAAAGAAAGGAGCTTTCTCATTTTAAATCATTTGAATTGCAAAATAATAGTAGTTGTCTGTCTGCAGCCATTTCTTCACATAATAAATTGCTGATTGCGAGAATGTTAAGGGAATTAATGAACCTATTCATTTCAGGTTAACTTGCACTACTTCCACTTACTTCCTGCTGCCCAGTATTTTAGACAGATATTCAGCAACAGGTTTAGGCAGAGATAAAAGGTACTGCAGATGCTGGAGAATCCGAGATAACAAGGCGTGGGGCTGGATGAACGCAGCAGGCCAAGCAGCATCATAGGAGCAGGAAAACTTGATGTTTCAGGCCTAGACCCTTCATCAGAAATGGGGGAGGGGAAGAGGGTTCTGAAATAAATAGGGAGAGAGGGGGAGGCGGATAGAGGATGGA
>JAHRHZ010000086.1:12426130-12451541 GCA_024137785.1 Ginglymostoma cirratum | reverse complement strand
GTCTCATCCTGGGAACAGATGCGGCGGAGGCGAAGGAATTGGGAATAGGGGATGGCATTTTTGCAGGAGGGTGGGTGGGAGGAGGTGTATTCCAGGTAGCTGTGGGAGTCAGTGGGCTTGAAATGGACATCTGTCTCTAGGTGGTTGCCCGAGATGGAGACAGAGAGGTCCAGGAAGGAGAGAGAAGTGTTAGAGATGGTCCAGGTGAACTTCAGGTTGGGGTGGAAAGTGTTGGTGAATTGGATGAACTGTTCGAGCTCCTCGTGGGAGCACGAGGCGGCGCCGATGCAGTCATCAATGTAACGGAGGAAGAGGTGGGGTTTAGGGCCAGTGTAGGTACGGAAGAGGGATTGTTCCACATAACCTACAAAGAGGCAGGCATAGCTTGGACCCATGCGGGTACCCATGGCCACACCCTTTGTTTGTAGGAAGTGGGAGGAATTGAAAGAAAAGTTGTTGAGGGTGAGGACGAGTTCGGCTAGGCGGATGAGGGTGTCGGTGGAGGGGGATTGGTCCGTTCTGCGGGACAGGAAGAAGCGGAGGGCCTTTAGGCCATCAGCATGGGGAATACAGGTATATAGGGACTGGACGTCCATAGTAAAAATGAGGTGTTGGGGACCTGGGAATTGGAAGTTCTGGAGGAGGTGGAGGGTGTGGGTGGTGTCACGGACGTAGGTAGGGAGTTCCTGGACCAAGGGGGTGAAAATGGAGTCTCGGTAGGTGGAGATAAGTTCGGTGGGGCAGGAGCAGGCGGAGACAATGGGTCGACCAGGGCATTCAGGTTTGTGGATTTTGGGGAGGAGATAGAAGCGGGCGGTGCGGGGTTGGGGAACGATGAGGTTGGAGGCGGTGGGTGGGAGGTCACCTGAGGTGATGAGGTTGTGGATGGTTTGGGAGATGATGGTTTGGTGCTCAGGGGTGGGGTCATGATCCAGGGGGCGGTAGGAGGAGGTGTCAGAGAGTTGGCGCCTGGCCTCAGCAATGTAGAGGTCAGTGCGCCATACTACGACTGCGCCTCCCTTGTCCGCGGGTTTTATGGTGAGGTTGGGATTGGAGCGGAGCTCATCTCCACCTCCCTAACCTGTTTTTCCTCTCACCTATCCCCTCCTCCCACCTCAAGCCCCACTTCCATCTCCTATCTACTAACATCATTCCGCCCCCTTGACCTGTCCGTCCTCCCTGGACTGACCTATCCCCTCCCTACCCCCCACCTACACTCACCTTTACTGGCTCCATCCCCGCCTCTTCGACTTGTCTGCCTCCTCTCCACCTATCCTCTCCTCTATCCATCTTCTATCCGCCTCCCCCTCTCTCCCTATTTATTTCAGAACCCTCTTCCCCTCCCCCATTTCTGATGAAGGGTCTAGGCCCAAAACGTCAAGTTTTCCTGCTCCTATGATGCTGCTTGGCCTGCTGTGTTCATCCAGCCCCACGCCTTGTTATCACAGTTTTAGGCAGAGTTTGTTTAGACATGCTTTTAACAACAATTTGTGTACTCATCATCTCTGAATCTGAACAATACGAGGAGCAAAATTAGACCAACAGAGCTTAGTCAGACGGTGCTGGGATTAGAGATACTAAATAACAACCTAGGTTCCCATGTGTATTTACTTTCCCATCACTATGCATTATTCCTAGCTGGACAAGGCAAAGAATGCAATTGATTCCACACCCTATTCTCTCCAGCTGGCTACTAAAGAGGTGTGACAGATGGTGGAGCACTTTGCCTTCTGTACCTTTCCTGATGCCTCAGATCCTGAAATTGTCATGAATGGAAGATAGTTCAATTGTGCCACTAGATACCAAAGCAACCATGCACAAATTAAATGTGTTGAGGTGGCTCAAGGGGCATAAGACTCTCAATGATCCCTTCATGATAGATTTAAAATCCCAGAGAAGAATTTTGACTTCCCACACTTCCACTTTTCTGTCCATCTCTCCTACCACCATGCTTGATTTTCTTTTTTTTCAAAGCAAAGACTAATGCTGGGATATAATTCCTGGGATTTTAGCAGATCTAGAATGCTCATCAAAATGCATGTGTGAGCCTCACCCTAGATGGTGACAGATTATTTGAAGGAATGGGAAGATAGCATCAGAGTCCAATCCAGCAAACACATGCCATTCCAAGACTGGTTTCACTTAGAGGGAACATGGATATTGTTACGTTTTGGATTGCATTAAGAATCCAGGAACGTTTGAGCAATGGATCCTGGTAAACAGTTATTAGGGAGCAGAAAACATGTTGCTATATTTCAATATGTCAGTTTAAATATGTACTTCAGGATTAGTGTGTGGGAAAATAGCTTTTATCACAATATCATTTCCTTTTTTAGTCTGTATTGCGACCTGACCCTTTCTTTAAAAAGTCTGTAGCCAATTAACTTCTCCCAATATATGGTTCCCTACAGAGTAGGCCATTGACCCTTTTTCTATCAGCCAGAATTTTTCCATCTTGAGTTATGGAAATTCATCAACAGTGCCTATTTTCTACTCTGTACTCTTTAACCCTGTGGCTTCCATTGATGTTAGTATTCAAGTAGGATGAGAATAAAGTTGCTTAAAATTAATTTACAGACATTTTCTAGCTGCATTGTAGATTGAAAAATTAGATTAAAATAATTGGGAATTTTGTCCAATCATTGCTGAAGGTTTCACTAAGCTGTTGAATGCTGTACCAGGGTGTTGTATATATTTTAAAAAAAAAGAACTGCAGATGCTTGAGATCTGAAACAAACAAAAGTAGAAAATGCTGAAGAAACTTAGTACGCCCTGCAGCATCTGAGAAGACAAAACAGAGTTAACGCTTTGAGTCCAGTGATGGTTCTCAGAATGTTCTGAAGATGAGTCACTGGACTAGAAATGTTAGCTCTGTTTTCTCTTCACAGATGCTGCGTTTCTCCAGCACTTCCTGATTTTGTTTGTGTAACATTTGTCTATCTTGACTATTCAACCAGCAAAAGTGCCATGAGATAGAAAGATAATAGATGTATTTATTGGGAAGCTAGTTAGGTACATGAGGGAGAAAGGAATGGTATATACTAAGAAGTTGTGATGAAATGATGCAGGAAGAAGACTGTGTGGCATGTGAACACCAACATAGATCAGTGGGCCCGAATAACCTGTTTCTGTGCTAAAATTTCTAAGTTATTCCAGTTGCAGCAATAGAATATGAAATGAATGGTAAGTTATATTTTTTGTCTTCACAACGAATGCACCTCATTTCATGTTTATTACTTGTATCACAGCAAAGACATTTTCCCCTCCCCACCCTTATCTGCTTTCCAGAGGGACCACTCTCTCTGAGACTCCCTTGTCCACTCCACATTCCCCACTAGCCCTACCACCCCCGGCACTTGTCCCTGCAACCACAGGAAGTGCTACACATGACCCTACACCTCCCCCCTCAGCCCCAGCCCTGGCCCCAAGAAGACCTTCCACACCAAACAGATATTCACCTACACATCTGCTAATGTGGTATACTGTATCCGCTGTTCCCAATGTGGCCTCCTCTACATCGGGGAAACCAAGCGGAGGCTTGGGGACCACTTTGTGGAACACCTACGCTCGGTTCGCGACAAACGACTGCACCTCCCAGAAGCGAACCATTTCAACTCCCCCTCCCATTCCTCAGATGACATGTCTATCCTGGGCCTCCTGCAGTACCACAACAACGATGCTACCCGAAGGTTGCAGGAACAGCACCTCATATTTCCCTTGGGAACCCTGCAGCCCAATGGTATCAATGTGGACTTCACAAGCTTCAAAATCTCCCCTCCCCCAACCGCATCCCAAAACCAGCCCAGCTCATCTCCGCCTCCCTAACCTGTCCTTCCTCCCACCTATCCACTCCTCCCACCTCAAGCCCCACTCCCATCTCCTACCTACCAGCCTCATCCTGCCTTCTTTACCTGTCCGTCCTCCCTGGACTGATCTATCCCCTCCCTAACTCCCCACGTACACTCACCTTTACTGGCTTCATTCCCACCTCTTTGACCTGTCTGTCTCGTCTCCACCTAGCTTCTCCTTTATCCATCTTCTATCCGCCTCCCCCTCTCTCCCTATTTATTTCTGAATCCCCTTCCCCTCCCCCATTTCTGAAGAAGAGTCTAGACCTGAAATGTCAGCCTTCCTGCTCCTCTGATGCTGCTTGGCCTGCTATGTTCATCCACCTCTACACCTTATCATCTCAGATTCTCCAGCATTGGCAGTTTCTACTATCTCCAGATTAAAATAGATGTTTATTTGCTACTGTATGAAAGCTTTCAGATTTTTGCTTTTAAATTTATATTTAGAAATCTCCCTTCCGCGTTTATATGTAGGAAAAACATATTGTGTTGTGGATATGGTGCCAAAATTACCATGTTTTCATCAGGAAAAACATAATAATAATTTGCACATCTTGCACTGTGTAGAATATTGTTTTATCAGAGTAACCAATCATTTTGGATTCAATATATGACCTTGTAGTTATAATATAAAACCATTGTGACTAAAGTATTATCGTATCTGACCCAATAGTCAGCATCTCAGCTGTAAAAAAGAATGTTTTATAATATGATTAATACTAAACTAACTAGTCTCACAGGAAGGTAGAGGCATGACAATTGGCCTCAGAATTTCCTTGGTTTAGGGCAGGATCCAGGGGAAGGAAATCACCCATGGTATCTTCTAATTGGTATGTCTGAGTGTCAGGATGCCAGATGAGGGCAGAGATTGATTAGATGAATAATGCCAAGTGTAGAGCTTACCCTGTGAATAAAGGACATTTGGTGACTTACTCCAGAAGAGCAGCCCATCAAAGGGTTTAGGAAGGCAATGCAGCAAATTGGATAAGGAAAAATAATCTTTTATTACAAATTTCGTGAAAATTTTGTATTTTAGTTATGAAAGGGAGAACAGCAATTATGAAAACTGCAATGAAATATTGAGAAATTTTAGGAAATTAGATTTTAAAATATGAGTCCTGAAATAAAAGCATGCAACATACATTTAATTGCACATAAAAGCAAACTAGATCAATGCATTTAAGTTCAAATCTTTATTTCTCATCCAAATTTACCATTTGTTTAAAGCATAATATTGGAATTGAATGCAAGTCCACCCATTAAACTTTGCTGGAAGAAAACAGTATCATTTTGCTATCCAATCTCTACAATTTCCATGTGATGTTGATTCCAAATCAAAAAGAGCTCATCTGTTTTTATGGTATCAGTAAATTAAAGACATGTGTCCAGTGGCTGCTCTTGATTGTTTACCACATGTGTTTGATTTTCTGTTCCATATAAACACGTGACTACTTTTTCTTAATTTCATCATTAATGTCTCATTCAAATATTTTCAGAAGCCACTGACAAATTCCTCACGTTTGGCACCGAATTTAATCTTCACCTGTGCATCTTACAGTCCAGCTAATTAGTGCTTAAAATGTATGCAGTAGATCATTTGGCAAACGGAAGATCAAATGTATAATGTAGCAATACCAGTAGGATTCCAAGTACAGGTTCCTCAAATTGAGTGCAGGGCCCATGTTTATATTGTATTAAGCTATATCTAGACAGTAACATGACTTGTTACAACGTTGCTACATATAACAGTGACTTCCCGTCAAACATACTTCAATGGCAATAAAGCACTTTAGGATATCCTGAGTTTTTTTTTAATACACACCTCTTAAGTCCAGAATAAAATTTGCAAAAGATCCACATGAAAGTCTACTCACTAAGTCCAAAGCATTGAACTTTCAGGGTAAACCGTAGGAATGGAGAGAAACCTAGCTAGAAGAAGAAAAGGAGCAGGAATTATTTGTCCTTAAGTTAGGTGGGGCAAGTGCTCCATTGGATCTCTCCAGATATTTGTATCAAGATCATTAGTGTTGTTAAACCTCATCCATAACTGGGATTCAGAGCCACAGTGTTAGTTGGCTGTTGAATAGGCAACATGGAAATTACAAAATGTTATTTGATGAAATAACAACAAATGAAATTTAATACCGTTAAGGCCCTGTACTGCACATAGTAAGAAAAATTGAATAGCATATGTAGACTTGATTGATGTTGAAACAGCTAAGCATGAAGTAGAAGAAGAATGATTAGGCTTTAGTGGACTTTACAGTTATGTTCAACCACTAAAATCACCAAAGCAAGTAGAATGCTACACTAAATGTAGTCAAAACAGCAGCTTACAATTCTGAGAAAGTTGCAGTCAAATGTATTTTATTCTGGTTAGATGAGTATTGCATCCATATCTAGCCATTCAGATAATAGAGTTGGCGCAAATAATGATAGCAGGTAACAAACAAGGCTGATCACTAGTGTCTGACACTTAAACAAAGACTGGAGAAGTCAAAGGGCAATTTTTCCCTGACACTTTAGGGAACAAACAACTTCTGGAGAGGCCTAGATGAAGCTGATTTAAGTTGAACTAATGGTTTAGCCTGCATTTAGCATGATAGATTTGAAGCTGACACTAAAGAAAGCCACCTGGAGAAGTGTCAAGTGACTGCCACTTAAAATAATGCTTATGCTCATTTACAAGACTCCAGAACATTTTGATGGCTGGCATCTGACCTAATGCCTTCTCCTAACAGCAACCAACTGATTGGAAATGAGGAAATCATTATGGAAGATTTCAAGTACTGCTTAAATGGATATCACCTTTTATAGTTGGCTTGTTGTTAGAGGTTTGAAGAGGACATTTGAAATGGGTTAGGGGATTTTCTGGAGCACTTTGTCAAGGCAAGACCAACAATACATCAAAATATATTCCAGGATTTCTCTGAGGACTTCATCTGAAATGTGCTCTCCTATTCCAGCTCATTGGACATATTTGTAGAATTTTTAAAAACTCCCTCATAGGCTATCACTGGCAAAACCAGCATTTATTGCCCATCCCTTATTGCCCCTCAGAAGGTGTTGGTGAGCCACCTCCTTGAATCATTACCGTCCATCATGGGGTAGATACTCACAGTGCAATTAGGAAAGGAGTTCCAGGATTTTGATCCAGTTAAGAAATGGCAATATCTTGCCAAGTCAGAATAGTACGTGGCTTGAAAGGGAGCATGGTATTCCTGCATATCTGCTATCCTTATCCTTCTAGCTTGTAAAAGTTGCAGATTTGGAAGGTGCTTTCAAAGATGCTCTGGTGAGTTGCTTCAGCACATCTTGCAGGTGGTAGATATTGCTGCTACTGTGCACCAGTGAATGTTTAAGTTGGGAAATAGGGTGCTGATCAACCAGACAGCTTTTTGTGTATTGTTCAAGCCACATTTAATGAGGTAAGTGGAGAGTATGCCATCACACCACTGACTTATGCTTTGTAGATGGTGAACAGACTTTGAGGAGGCTGTTGACTTGCTCACTGACCTGGCTTGTTTTCGTCCACACACTTTGCAAATCATCAGTGATACCTCCAATGAAACGATGTTGCTCTACTCCGCTTGGAATTTATATTGTCCAGTCCGTTGTGGTGAGTTGACTCATTTCCGGTTCTATTCTGTATGAGTTTGTATATGGGGTCCAATTCTATATGTTTGTTGATTGCATTACGGGTTGAGAACCATGTCTCTAGGAATTCCTGTGCGTGTCTATGTTGGCTTGTGCTACTATGGTTATGTTGCCCAGTTAAACTGATGACCTTCATTGTCCAAACGTATAGAATTGGACCCCATATACAAACCCATACAGAACAAAACTGGAGATGACACAACTCACCATAACAGACTGGACAGTATAAATTCCAAGCAGATTAGAACAACATCGCTTCATTGGAGGCCACACTGTTGATGTTACCTAGCATGGTGACAAAATGTCTGAATGAAAACAAGCCAGCTCGGCAAGCAAGTCAACAACCTCACCCACAACTCGAGCAACAAATCTTTGCAAGAGCCTTAAAGACGTCAAGGAGTCAGAAGGTGAGTTACTCACCCCAGAATTCCATTCTCTGACCTGCTGTTATAGCGAGTGTTTACATAGCTGGCCCAATTCAGTTCTTGGCCAACAGCCCAAGGTGTTCTTTTTGAGGATGCTGATGTTCAATAATGGCAATGCCATTGAATGCCAAGGCAAAATGGTTAAATTCTTTTTTGTTGGGAGTGGGAATTGCCTGGTAAGTGGCTGGATTGTAACATGCTCCTTGTCAGGCCAGGTATGAATGAAGTCCAGATCTTGCTCCATATGAACAAGGAAACATCTTCAGTTTCTGAGGCACTGTGAAATGGTGGTGAACATTGCTCCATCATCAGTAAACACCTCTGCTTTTGAGCTTATGATAGAAGGACTAGATTTGGCAGGTCTGCAGAGCTTTGATATGATCCATTGTTTCTGGAATTGCTTAGCTCTGTTTGTTGCATGCTGCTTATGCTGTTTGACGTGAAAGCAGTTCTGTGCTATAGCTTCATCAGGTTGACGTCTCATTTTTATGTATGCCTAGCGGTGTTCCTGACATGCCTTTCTGCACTTTTCATTGAACTAGAGTTAACACCATGGTTTAGTGGTAATGGTAAAGCGAAGAAAATGCTGGACCATGAGATTACAATTTATGAATACAGTTCTGACCTGACGATGGCACACAGTGCCTGATGGATACCCAGCTTTCAATTGCTGGATTGATCCTGAATCTATTCCATTTAGCACCCTGGTAATGCCACACAACACAATGGAGCATATCATCAGTGTAAAGATGGGACATTGTCTTCATGAGAACAGTGCGTTGACAGCCTCTACCTACTCAGACATGATTGGTGAGGATGAGGTCAAGTAAATTTTTCCCTCTTGTTCATTTCCTCGCCGCTGCCGCAGGGACAGTCTAGCTGGCATATCCTCCAGGACTCTGCCAGCTCGGTCAGTAGTGGTGGCACTGAATCACCAGGAGAAAGGGCTTAGCTATTAACATCTTGCTAGGACTCTTAGTCCAAGGTAGAATGGGAAGAGGACACAAGACCAAGCTCCTCCATCAGGTTCTTGGACACCTCACATTGTACCCTATTATTTGGTCCTGATTCATCCTGAAACCTGATACTTTTTGTCAGCAGCAGTCCTACCTTTGGGAAAAGTGGGTGCAAGGGGCCACATTTGCTAAGCTATAAAAATTGCAATTAACCAGTGTTTGAGTGCGAACCCTGCAAGTTTCTGCTTTTGCATCTTCAGCAGGTTTAAATTGTGGTCATCAGCAGTTAGGTCTAAAATGCAGTTAAAAGTTATGTTGTCTCAATGGCTTAAGTTTAAAGTCACTATCTCCAATCCTTACAGAGTGGGAAGGTGTCCTGGTCCATGTGGAATTGCTATTTTCAGCTGGGCCAGTAATCTGGAGGTTTAAGCAGGTGTCATCCATTTCAAGCTTGCTTTTCTCTTAGACTAAAATAATCCTCCAAACTTTTGATAGCCTTGGAAGGAAGTAAGAGAGGTCACCTTTGGAGGAATCTAGATTGATGAATAGTGCAAGCAACAGATAATCTGAAAAAATTATCTCAAACTAAATTGTAAGTGTTGACATGGTTATGTGGGGACAATCAAATAAGTGGCAAATTTAGAGTTGATGCCTGGAGATTCTTTACATTATACAGTAATGAGTAGCAGTGGTGAGCACCTTGACTGGAGGTGGATACAACATTGGAGTTACTGGTTGTATGGAAGTATTTGGAGATGATTATTGGATGGGTGATCTGAAATCCTCTTATCACTCTTTTTTACTAACAATGCAGGGTATGCATTTGGCTTGCAATGCTTGTGATCTATTGAAAAATAAAACCAGCACATTTCCTTGTCCATACTCTACTGAAAGACTCCTGAAGAAAGGGTTGTTTGCACAAGTGATTGAAGGATCTTCAGTGTTATGAAGCCTTGTGTTCTGATAGGTACAATGCTTGAAAACTAGCTGTTGATGCGAGGTATCAAACCGTGTTGGTGGAACTATATGTCAGAAAGAGCACCCTAGGGTGATGTAGCCGGCCCAAAATTATAAAAGTTTTAAAAATTTAGTCAACAAACTAACTGCCAATAAATTCAATGTTAAATCTGACTATTGAGTGGGCCTCTGTTGTTCAGCTTTGTGGTCATCTGTCAAAAATCATTTCACTTAATCGATCATTCTGCTGCTCCTTCAAAAACTCCTTTTTATGTGGTGGGAAGGATGACATTTATAATGAATTATTTTCTGGTAGATTAATTTTAATTTAATCCAGTCGTCAAATTTAGTTGCAAATATAAAACATGATACAATAGCTTGGTATTAATTCCCCCAGCTGTGAGAAACTGCTGATGGCGATGTTTGGAATAAGCAATTTAATAATTTGAAGTGTCTGCTCCAGAGATTGAAAGTAATTCTTCTGCTGGCCAGGCTCTTGGGATCTCGCCGTTCCTTGCACATACATGTTGGAAGCTGACTGACTTGGCAGGTGACGGCTGTATGATGAAATCCTTCTCACTGCAAAAATGAGTTTTTTTTCTATTAATGTGGTTTGTTGCAATTGTCTCTTCAGAACAGCTCTACTATTTGGTGTTACACCTTGCAAAACAAATTCTCTTTTGCTTTTTTGCTTCTTTGCTTGTTAATGATTGGGAACCGATCCTCTATGTGGTTTTCCCATTCCTGATCCAGGGAGTTCAGCTATATGCGGCACTTTTACTACTGGCCCAGCTGACAATAGTGATGCTGTGTGGACCAGGGATTTTCCCACACTATATGGATTGGGGATGGTGACATTAGACTTATAAAATTCTATCGGGACCAGACAGGGTAGATGCAGGGAGGATGTTCGCGATTGGTGAGTGTCTCCAGAACCAGGGGTCACAGTCTGAGGATTCATGGTAGACCATTTAGGACAGAGATGAGGAGACTTTCTTCACTCAAAGAGTGGTGAGCCTGTGGAATTCATTACCACAGGAAATAGTTGATGCTAAAACATTGAATGTATTCAAGAGGCAGCTAGATATAGCACTTGGGACGAATAGGATCAAAGGTTACGGGGAGAAAGCAGGATTAGGCTACTGAGTTGGACAATCAACCATGATCATGAAGAATGGCTCGAAGGGCTGAATGGCCTCCTCCTGCTCCTATCTTCTATGTTTCTATGTTCGTGACAGCATATTTTAACCACTTTGCTCAGAAATGCTGAAGAAGGGTCCTTACACGAAAAGTCAACTTTCCTGCTGCTCTGATGCTGCCAGGCCTGCTGTATTCCTCCAGTTCCACACTGTGTTATCTCTGACTCCAGAATCTACGGTTCTTACTATCTCACAATATCAGGTCTGGGCCCTGATTGATAAGAGGTTGCTTGTAGGTAAGTGATAGGGCTATGGTGTAATAAATTATGTCTGATTCGAATGTACTCTTGGTACGATATAGCTGTTGAAGATGCATTCATTGGTCATATCCACTTGCGTAAAGTCATTGAACCTCTTGCAGCACTTATTCAAGCCCTTGAGTTTAACTCTTGACTTTCACCACCAGGGCTATTTGCTCTCAGTGCCCTCAGAACATTTATCTCAAGGGCATCCTGGACCATGAGAAAAGACATCGCTCCTTCTTTGTATTTCTTTTACTAAGTCCTCCAGTGCCTTAAAATATTAAAGTCTGTTCTCCCATCTTGTACCATTCTTCTGTCTTTCCTAGATCAGATAGAATACCTTTTAGTAGCTGCTCCAGCTACAATATACCTCCCTTTAAGGGATGATGGGTGTCAACTGCCATCAGCTTTACATGATCTTAGGCACTCTGCTGAGGCATGCTACCTGTTGCAATCATGCTAATCAATAGGCAGCACAAAGTTGGCATGCTGCCTGTATACCCCATTGAAAAGATGTGGGTTACTCACAATTGTCGTGCTTGTTTTTGGCTGCTAGCAAATACAAAGTGCTGAAAATTTCAAAAACACTTACCAATAGCTTGCTGTCATGTAAGATCCATATTTACACATTGGTGGAGAAAAATATATGCTTTAAGTTATTTTTATTTGATCCAAATGTTTGCAGTCTTGCATCCGTTATGGAAAGATTCACTCACCTGCCTCATTTATGCGAGCATCAGCCTGGCCCCGTGTTGTGCGTGGGAAGATGATAATTTAACTCAAGAGGGCTGCCAAACTGGCCCATTGTGCTGTGGCTAATAACGTTTTGCTTCAGTGCAATACAGAATCATAGCTGCTACGCTTGTAGCTTTCCCATGTCATTTCAAATGCCGTAGAGCTCTGATGGAATCAGAAATGTTGATATGAGTCTCTGGCTTTCTGGCAGTGTGTAGTTGAAAGACGCAGTAACCAACAGGGGTTAATGTTGAAACAGTGCAAGTAAAGAGATCTTGCACACCATTGAGAAACAGATGATATCTTTTGGGACGGCTGCATTTATGTTGAATAAACCAGCAACTGGCTCCAGCACATAAATCAAGCAGTGCAAGTGTGAGACTAATGACATGTTGAAACACAAATACTTTGTAATGTTTAAACAATTGAGCATTGAAGTGTATTTTGTTTGTACAATTGGGAAACAGTCTAGTGGGAGAACAGTGAGCATCAGTCTAGAACATGCTGCAAACTTATTGATATATTTACCATGGCTGCTATCAGGGCATTGTAATAGAACTCCTACAATCTCTAGCCTTGTTCTCTCCCTTAGCACCTTCAGAAATCTTGATCTTGTCTGTCAAAGATGACTAAAATATAATGAGAAAAATTCCAGGCTTAGATTGATGTCAAAACTGAAGCTATCAGTAATAAATCTATTTCAGCACTTATCAAATAGGGTCTGTGGCACATTTATCAAATAAAATTATTTCAGCATTGAGTCTTCTAGACTCTGACTAGATATTTTTAGAATGCTTGTAATAGGAAGATTTCTGAGTGAAATGATTGCTGAAGAAATTTCATTAATCTTTTCTCAAAATATTAGGACAGCAGAATCTTGCAACAAGAAGTGTGAGCTCCTGGATTCGTCCAGTTTTTCCTCAAACACCAAAATCCCATCTGTGATTGAAACAACCCAGTGGCAAAGAGGCTGGTTCAGGTCCACTGATGTGTGTGTTAGGTTCAAATTGAGGCTCACATTACTCCTGTCTGGTGCAGTATCAGCTGAAGACACTGGCTCCCGAAGGCCATATCCTTTCCCATGTGGGATTGAGGGAGGGAGTCCGGATTGGCATGACCTCTTGAGGGTTTGGTGCTTCACTTTCAAAACAATATAAGAATGGATCACCCACAATGAGGTGCTTTGTATCTCTAGAGAGAGGGAATAATATTCATTGAAAAATCAGATAGTGGCTGGATATTGTGTAGATAAATATCAGGAAATGTTTTTCAAATGTCTTAGTTGTAACACTACGCTGAACCCACTGCTTTCTTACAGAAGGTTGAATAAGCTATGCACTGACTACTTCATGCCTAATGTATGTAGTTAACTGAAAAGTGCATGCTCTTATCTTATTTGCATTATATTACACTCAAACCCAGCCCAGAAACTGTCGAATAGGCATGTACAGAAATTTCTGAATGCTTGTTATAGCCTTCTCAGTTCACTCAATTATAAGCTCAATGGTCAGGACTATGTTAATTAAAGCAACACAAAGGTTATGTCATTTAGACCAGGAGTTCTCAAGTTTGATTCCCCTGTGTCTGGTTCCTTCAGCTTGGGCACCACTAGTCACTTTACCATGGGTCTCAGTGCTCTGAGTTGGAAAGGCAAAATCAACATGATTGTGCAGTGTGCTGGAGATGTGTCCATGAGAGCTGAGGACATGGTGGTTTCAGTTGCATTCCCCCTTATAATTGAGTGGCTTGCCAAGGTTTAAACCTTTTGAAGTGAACATTGAATGTTTGGGGAAGGGCACTGGAGAGTGCCTGATGGATTTGGAATCATACCCAGATGTGAGTCAGAGCGAATGTTAGAGTGACAGCAAAAGAGGGTAAAATTGGAATGGTTTGGTGGTAGATCAAGTTTCTATAATCAGAAGTAATGAACTATTATCACATATTTTATGCAAGAAATTGAGTCTGAAGAACATAATGAATATTGAATTTTAAAAAACTTCAATAGGAAAACAATATCTTGCACTGCAGCCCAATGATTAGAGTTTGTCATTTTACCAGTGATATTTCTGAAATAATTTTGGTCTTGATTGCAACATCCAGGAGACATTCAGTAGAAATAAACACAGAAAACACTGGAGAGCGCAGCAGCTCTGGTAGCATCTGTGGAAAGAGACTGGGGTTAATGTTCTGAACACAGTATGACTCTTTTTCAGAACTTCTTCAGATGTTCCATAGAAGCCAAGTATGTCCACTAAAAGAGAAGAACCAAAGTCAAATAAATGTGCATGTCCCACCTTGGATATCTCTGCTACCATTAATCCTATTGGAAAATGTAAACATTGGGTGATTTACATAAGAAATACCACCTAACTCATCTGAACATAAGAAAGAAAGTATGATACTGAACAGCCCTAGAAAGATAAGAAAAAAAAATGAGCATATTACAGAAATGCAGATACATTTATCCAGTTGAGTGATAGGCTGAAAAAGCATTTGAGATTAATTTTTTGCTGCTTAAAGTAAGTGACGGTGAGCGCAGCTATTTTAACAGCTGTAACGGCTGCACGGATCTGCCTGATGGAATGTGGTGCAATTTCTCACATTACATTGAAAATGCCTACTATGTGAAGAGGACTTTATGAAGATTAGAGCATTTTGCTCAGCTGCTACTCAGCACTGCCAAAAATATCTGTTCCAGATAATTCTTAAAAAAATATTTAAACAGGAGAAAAAACATAAATAGTCCATTGTTGAAATGTTTTTTTCCTTTTTGGAAACAGATACAACTAGTATTTTGTTGCCTTAAGGTTTAATTTTATAATAATATACTTCTCGATATCTGGGTCTGAATGAAGAATGACTTCAGCATCTGTTGACTATTTCCCTAGCAGCCTGCGAGAACTTCAGTAGATGGGCATCAGATGGTACCATGCACCGAATTATGTTTAATGAACTGGTCACTCATTTCACTTCCATTTCAAAGGTCAAGAAAATTCTCCAGTCAGCTGTTTAAATGTGACAAATTGAATTCTTCCCTTCATTTTAATTCAGTTCGATGGGAGAAGTCAGACTACAAGGATAATTCTGATTTTATTGGCATGAAAAGTTTTGGTTTCACAAAGCATGATGACACAAAGCAGAAAGTGGTCTGTTCCTTGATTTGTTATTTGCAGGGGTGGGGAACTTGTCTTGAAGCCTAAAACAATTTTTATCATAGTCAGCAAAATTGATCGAACACAAATTGGCAGTGGCATCAGGTTACCTAGACTGGCGGATGGAGATTCAGTCCTTGCTTTGTGCTGTTAGCTAATCTCAATTGGAGCAGCAGTAGGAAATGTCTATTGGCTTTGGCACCCCTCAACAGGATGGGGAGAAAATCAGGCCAGGTTTCTGTTCCAGTTACTCCTGCTTCTTGACAGTATCCATAAGCAAATACGTGCTAATGTCACTAGCTCGACGATCTCCTTCGACTACCCTCTGACTTTATGTTGTATGTGGACTGCTTCAATTCAGCATTGGCAAAGCTGAAACCATTCCTCACCATGCATTTCTTACTTTAGTTTTCCCCAGTCTCATTCTTTTTCTGGATGCATATTTATGTTGATTCTGACATTGCGCCCACTTCTGCAGATTAAGTCCATTGAAATTGAAGATATTTTTTAAAGATAAAAAGAGGACACTTTTTTGTGAAATGTTTTTACATGCACAAATGGACTCCCCATTTATTATTTATTGTATTTTTACTAAATTAGTTTAAAGCCAATCCTGTGGCGGGAAAATACACTGTTAAGAGACAGGATTTATTCCAAAAAGCAATACATAGGCAATTTGTTTTAGTTGCCTGTAAGTGACTGGTTTAAAATAAACTGAAGTACTATTTATTTTATTAAAAAAACGATTAAATTTATCAGAATCTCTGCAAATTGTTTGGTTGTAAATGAGGACGTATACAGACGTTATTCTATCCCTTCCTCCTAAAACTGCTAACTCATTAGATATGGTTTGAAAGGTACTGACGGACCAATGCCAAGAACTCACCCATTAATTTTTTTATGTGGAAGCCCAGATATTGAAAATTAACAGGTTATTCACAAGCTAAGACTAGAAAAGGTGCTTTCTCACTGTCATCAATTCTTTGCAGTCATCAGCAGGAAGCCATAACTATGGTCAAGACAGTGAAACATGTTTTAACCCAGATTGCATGGTGCTTGTTTCCAGGCTTCACATCTCATAATAATGAAATAAGAACAGAGCTGCTGTATATTTCCAGCATTTTCTGTTTTATTTAAGATTTCTAGCATCCACAGTATTTTGCTGTAGGACCACAGATGTTGAGGTAGTCTGTTTCTGCAAGCAGGAAGACTTAGACAACAAAGAGGCTTGAACAGAAAAATGCCAAGCAACAATAACATCACACAAGTCCCATATAATGATAATCTCCAGTAACAGTGAATATAACCACTCTCTGACATTCAACAGCGTTACCATTGCAGAAGCCCAGTCATCAACATTCTAGGGGCTCACCATTGACCGGAGAATAACTAGAAGATAAATACGATGGCTATCAGAGCAGTCAGAGGTTGGGTATTATGTGGTGAGTAACTCACCTGCTGACTCCCAAAGCCCATCTACACCACATAAGTTGGGAATGAGATGGGATATTTTCCAATTGCCTGGGTGAGTGCAGTTCCAACAACACTTGAGAAGCTCGATATCATCCAAAACACATCCCGGTTGATTTCAACCCCTTTAGGGTTCTAAACAATTGGTTCCTACACCATGCAACAGTGAATAACACACAAGAAATGCCACAGCAACATGCAAATCACATTCAACAATACCTTCCAAATGTCTGACTTCAACTTAGAAAGACAGCAGCAGCAGAAGCTTGGAAGCACCTCCACCTGCAAGTCCTTCTCCAAGTAATGCAGTATTCTAATCTAATAATATTGCTGTTCCTTCACTTTCACCGGGTGAAATCCCTGGACATCCCTAACTAAAATCACAGTGGGAGTATAGCCTGTAATAGTTTTAGAACTCACTGCCACCTTCTCAAGGTCAGGTAAGGATGGGCAATGAATGCCGGCCTTGTAAGTGATGCTTACATCCTATGAACAAGTAACTTTTAAGAGAAAAGTGATCAGATCTCTGCACAGACTGGACAGTTGAACTTTAGAATTTCCCAATCCATTTAATGCAATATGTCAACAGACCAAATATTTACCCACTGGGGAAATCAAACTATTTGAAAAGGAAAGTAATTCAGTTGCTGTCAAAGTCCATTGAAGTAATGCCAGTAAACTTCAGGACACTTCACTAGACCAATATTGTGGAATGCCTATTTTCTCAAACCATCAAAGTAGCAAATTCTACAGTCCTTCCATAGGGGTTATGGAAATCAATAAACAAGCGTATATGTCATTATTAATCTCATTGTGACTCAGTAGTGACATTCTTGTCACTGAATCCAAAAGATTGTAGGTTCAAACCACACTCCAGATGCTTGGTGACTGATTTGGGCTGACACTCACAGAGCAAGAGTGAGGCAGTGTTGCATTGGTGGAGGCGATGTCTTTTTGAAACAGCATTAAAGTTAGACACATTACAAACTTTGATCCAAGCCACAAACCAACTCAGTTTGTAGGCTTGGAGACAGTAAAGACTGCAGATGCTAGAAGCTATAGTCAATAAATGTGGAGCTGGAAAAGCACAGAAGGTCAAACTGCATCCAAGGAGCAGGGAAATCAATGTTTTGGGTCAAAATCCTTTGCCAGGTCTGGGGAGAGGGATGGAAGCCCAAAAATAAATAGATGGAGGAAGATGGGGCTGGGGAGAGGGTAGGTGGCATGGAGATAGATGGTTGCAGGCAAGCAATTATTGTGGTTGGTCAGTGGGAAGGGTGAAGCGGATAGGTGAGTAGGCAGTTGGACAAGTTGGGGGTGGAGAGATTTTGAAGCTGGTAAAGTCAATATTCAGGCCATTGGCCTAAAGCTCCCAAGGTGAAATATCAGGTGTTGTTTCTCCAATTTACATTTGGCCTCACTCTAGAGGAGGCCAGGGATGGACATGTCACCAGGGGAGTGGGAGGGGGAGTTAAAGTGGATGGCAACCAGAAGGTTGGATTTGTTGGTGCATGCAGAGTGCATTTAACTCTGCAAACTGGTCCCCAAGTCTGTGTTTGGTCTCCCCAATGTAAAGGAGACCACATTGGGAGCAACAGATATAGTCGTTGAGGTTAGATGAAGTGCAAGTGTATCTCTGCTGGATTTGGATGGGTTGCTTGGGGTCTTGGACCCAGGTGAGAGGGGAGGTGAAGGAGCATCTCCTGTGGTTGCAGGGAAAGGTACCAGGTGTGGTGGATGGGTTGGTGGGGATGTGGAGCTTACAAGGAAGTCATGGAGTGAATGGTCCCTGCGGAAAGTGAACAGGGGTGGGGAGGGGAATATCTTTTTGGTGTTGGGGTCTGATTGTAGGTGGCGGAAATTCAGAGGATGATGCATTGTATTTGTAGGTTGGTGGGGTGGTACATGAGGACTCAGGGGACTCTATCCTTATTATTGTTGTGGGGAGAGGGTTGGAAGGCAGAAGTGAGGAAAATAGGGGAGATGCAGTTGAGGGTATCCTTAATAACAGAGGTGGGGAAACTACGGTCCCTAAAGTAGGAGGATATCTGGGAAGTCCTAGAGAAGAACACCTCATCCTGTGAGCAGATGCAGTGGAGGCAGAGGAATTATGAGTATGGGATAACATTTTTGCAGGAGAGTGGGTGAGAGAAAGTGTAGCTGAGGTAATTGTGGGAGTCAGTGGGTTTGAAATGGATGTCAGTGGTGAATCAGTTACCGGAGATGAAGTTGGAGAGGTCTAGGAAGGGGAGGGAGGTGTCAGAAATGGTCCAGGTGAATTTGAGGGCGCGGTGGAAGGTGTTGGCAAAGTTGATGAACTGTTCGAGCTCCTCGCAGGAACGTGAGGCGGTACTGATATAGTCATCAATGCAGCAGAGGAAGGGGCGAGGAATGCTGCCGGTATAGTTGTTGAAGAGGGACTGTTCCATGAATCCCACAAAGAGCCAGGCATAACCTTGGCCCATGTGGGTGCCCATGACCACCCCTTTGTTTTGTAGGAAGCTGGAGAAATCAAAGGAAAAATTGTTGATGGTGAGAACCAGTTCCACCAAGTGAATGAGAGTGTTGGTGGACAGGGAATGGTTGGGCTATGGGAGAGGAAGAAACAGAGGGCTTTTAGGTTATCCTCATGGGGTTACATGTGTACAGGTCCATGGTGAAGATGAGTTACTGGGGGCCGGGGAAGTGAAAGTTTTGGAAAAGGTGGAGGGCGTGGGTTGTGTCCCGCATGTAGGTGGTGAGTTCCTGGACCAAAGGGGAAAGAACGGAGTTGAGGTAGGAGGAGATGAACTCAGTGGAGCAAGAGCAGGTAGAGACAATGGGTCAACTGGGGCATTTGTGTTTATGGCTTTTGGGTAGGAGATAGAAAGGGGCAGTGCAGTGTTGGGGAACTATCAGGAAATCTCCTGAGGTGATGAGGATGTTGATGGTCAGGGAGATGATGGCTTGATGATCAGAGGTGGGGTCGTGATTGAGGGGATGGTAGGAGGAAGTGTCAGAAGGTTGGCGTCTGGTCTCAGCAATGTAGAGGTCAGGTCACCATACTACCACCGCAGCCCCCTTGTCAGCATGTTTAATGATGAGGTTGGGAATGGAGCGAAGGGAGCAGAGGATTGCATGTTCCGATGGGGGGAGGTTGGAGTAAGTGAGAGGGGTGAAGAGATTCAGGCAATTGATGTCACGGCAGCAGTGGGAGACAAAGAGATCAAGGGAGGGTAGGAGGCTGGGAGGGGATGTCCAGGAAGGTGGCGTTTGCTAGAGGCAGGAGAATGGGTCATTAGAGGGTGGGTTAGGTTCTCATTCAAAGAAATAGATGCAGAGGTGGAGGCAGCGGTAAAACAGCTTGACATCGATGTGTGCGTGGAAGTTGTTCATGTCTGGGTGCAGGGGAATGAAGGTGAGTCCTTTGCTGAGGACTGACCATTCAGTGTCAGTGTGGGGGAGGCCTGTGGTTATGGTGAATACCTGGCAGGGCCTGAGGCTGGGACTGAGAGTTGAGCTGGAGCTAGGAGCAGGGGTGGACACTACAGCTGGAGTGGGTGTGTGTACAGGAGCAGTCACATGGGCAGAAGCAAAAGTAACAATGTGGTCGGCAGCATCAGTGGTCGTCACCTGGTTGGTGGTGTCAGTGCTTCTTCGTCTCCCATAGGCTCAACCAGTCCCCCTCCACCGACACTGGCAGAACTGGTCCTCACTTTTCCTTTCATTCCTCCCACTTCCTACAAACCAAAGGAATGGCCGTGGGCACTTGCTTGGGTCCAAACTATGCCTGCCTCTTTGTAGGATTCATGGAACAGTCCCTCTTCAACAACTTCACCAGCGCCATTCATCACATCTTCCTCCATTACATTGATGACTGTATTGGTGCTGCCTCGCGGTCCTGTGTGGAACACGAACAGTTCATCAACTTTGCCAACACCTTCCACCGTGCCCTCAAATTCACCTGGACCATTTCTGACACCTCCCTCCCCTTCCTGGACCTGTCCATCTCCAGTAACAGACTCACCATTGACACCTATTTCAAACCCACTGACTCCCACAATTACAAGTACACCTCCTCTCACCCACCCTTCTACAAAAATGCTATCCGATACTCACAATTCCTCCGCCTCCACCGCATCTGCTTAAGGGATGAGGTGTGCTCATGTAGGACTTCCCAAATATCCTCCTACTTTAGGGACCGTAATTACCCCTCCTCTGTTATTAACAATGCCCTCACCGCATCTCCCCCATTCCCCACGCTTCTGCCCTCAAACCCTCTCCCAACAACAACAATAAGGACAGAATCCCCTTAGTCCTCATGTACCACCCCACCAACCTTCAAATACAATGCATCATCCTCAGACATTTCCGCCACCTACAATCAGACCTCACCCCAAAAAGATATTTCCCTCCCCACCCCTATCCACTTTCCGCAGGGACCGTTCACTCCATGACTTCCTTGTCAGCTTCACATCCCCACCAACCCATCCACCACACCTGGTACCTGTCCCTGCAACTGCAGGAGGTGCTACACCTGCCCCTTCACCTCCCCTCTCACCTCTGTCCAAGGCCTCAAACAACCCTTCCAAATCTGACAGAGATCCACCTGCACTTCATCTAACCTCAACTACTGTATCTGTTGCTCCCGGTGTGGTGTCCTGTATATCGGGGAGACCAAACACAGACTCGGGGACCGGTTCACAGAGTTACATGCGCTCTGCACGCATTTACCAACTCAACCTTCTGGTTGCCATCCACTTTAACTCCCCTTCCCACTCCCCTGATCATATGTCCATTCTTGGCCTCCTCCAGAGTGAGGCCAAATGTAAATTGGAGGAACAATACCTGATATTTGGCCTTGGGTGCTTTAGGCCAATGGCCTGAATATTGACTTCACCAGCTTCAAAATCTCTCCACCCCTGACCTATACATCTTCTAACTCGCTTATCCACTCCACCCTTCCCACTGACCAACCGCGATAACCCCCTACCTGCATCATCAGCTTCAAAATCTCTCCACCCCCAACCTGTCCATCTGCCTACTCACCTATCCGCTCCAGCTTTCCCACTGATCAACCTCAATTACCCCTTGCTTGCATCCACCTATCTCCATGCCACCCACCCTCCCCCAACCACACCTCCCTCCCTCTACTTATTTTTGGGCTTCCTTCCCCCTCCCCTGTTCTGACGAAGGGTTTCGGCTCAAAACATTGACTGTCTTGCTCCTTGGATGCTCTCTGACCTGCTGTGCTTTTCCAGCTCCACATTTATTGACCAGTTTGTAGGCTCACTGACTAAGAAATGGCTGTGTAAACAGCTGTTGAATTGCAAATGTCAAATATAACGCTTTCTCCGCTAAAAGGTAGGAGGGATTTTAGAGACAAAGCATCATTTTTAGATATCGCAATTTTCCAATATATTAAATTTCTAATAACACAAATGTATTTCAGATCCAGCATGCACAATACACAATCTAAATGTATGTAAGTTCATAAGAAAAGTGCTAAGCCCAGCTGCCTTAATTGATGTTGAAACTTAGTAGGCATAGTTGGGCATATTTTTCTGGGTCTCAGCCAAGTTACCATTTGGGATGTCATGTGTTGGTTCAACTTTAATGGAGAAAATACTTGTTTGGAGACTTGCCCATACTTTGCTGAATGCTCTTCAACCAATTTTTAGATGACATTCAACAACAGGTGATCAAATCTACTGAAACATACAAGTTAAAACTGTATCATTGGCATAATGGCAAACCTCTGCAAAACAAGTACTGTTTTAGAATCATGCTCTAATCTGCCACTGGTGTTGACTGTGTCTTGGGGGTAACATCCTGACTTTGGAGTCAGAATGTTCTAAGTTTAGGTTCAACTCCAGCCACTTGCGCACCAAATGTAGTATGGCACAACAGAGCAGTATTAAGGGGTGGGAAGTTTGGGAAAAACAAGGCAAATATTTGGGCTGGAGGACCATGTAACAACTTCAGTGGTTGAGGGCCACCTGAATATTATATTAACAAGAGCTACTATTATTAGAAAATAACACTTATGGTATGACGAATCATTCTTGAGTTGGTTAGTTAATTAGATTGGATTGTCAATCATGGTTATCTAAATTACAATACAATAATACTCATAATATGAAAGTGCTGTGTTTTTACTTGGGGTATTTTAACAGAGTTTTCAGAAAAAAGAAGTCTACTTGTAAATATCAAATCTACAGATTTTCCACAATGTTGGTTTTGTGTAGTGAGTAGGGATGAAACACTTGTTGATCAATAATTCATTGAAGTCAGAGCAGCATAAATGTTTGCATTTATCAATGAAAATAGTGATAGGCAATTTTATAGCCTGCTTATAATACCATGTCAACAGAAATTAGAAGACAATCAGAGAATTGCTTGTCTTATAAATCATCCTGCTGCCCTCCATGAGTATTTCCCCTCCTCCCACGGCAGCTGCACTGTTTCTTCCTTGGAAGATGCCCACCTCCAGCCATCATTCCTTATTACCTTGGACCACTTCCTAGTGTGATTCGTTAACACTCACTTGTTACAGAGGAAAGAAGGTTATCTTGAGTTTCTTCCCATTTCAAAATCTCTGATTCTAGCTCCTAAAGAGTATTTCCTGAAACCCCCCAATCTGATAAGTATCTACAGACACAATGAAAATGAAAGGATGTGTCCCACAGGCTGCACTTTGCCTACTCTTGTCATCAACAGATTTAAATACATAACAGATTTGAAAATTTTATTGTGTTGTTTTACGTAGAGCCATTGTAGTGCAGTCTACCACAATTTTCTTGCCGGAACAATACAAAACAAAATGTCACCCAAACCTCTTAAGGAGATCATAAGACCAAAAGCTTGGTCAAAGAGGCAGATTTTCAGAAGGATCATAAAGGAGGAAAATGAGGTTGACAGGTAGGAATGACATTCCAGAGCTTACAGCCTATAAAACTGCAGGCATGGCTGCCAATGGTGAAGCAATTATGATTGGAAACACACAAAAGGCACTAATTAGAGGAGTGTAGATATCTCAGGGGATTGTGGAGTTAGAGAAGATTACAGTTTAGGGAGAGGCAAACCCATGGAGGGTTTTGAAACAAGGATGAGAACTTTAAAAACAAGATGTTACTTAACTGTGAACCAGTCTACCTGCCTGGGCATTGTAAATCCCTGCTTCCCTTCATTTCAATCCTGTTAGCCATTCCTTTGTAAAAATACATACAGCTAACACACGTAGTGAGTATACCCATTTGTGAAATGCAGGTGTAATGCAAACTTCAAACAGTTTTTATTTACACAAGCACTTTGTTGCTGTGGACTTGCTGTTACTAAATTCAGATGAACTTAAGTGGTTCATAGGTTAGATTCTGGGAGCCAAGTCGGTCCACCAAACTGACTTCCGGGAGTTGCTGAGCTTCCTTTGGGTCTCATTCACTCTGGTGTCTTTCTTTATGGTTTTCAATCACACACTTGCTCTTTTTATTTCTCTGCCTCTTTAGTATTGACTTAAAGTAAACTTTAAAATGATAGAAAATGTCAGATCAAGTCTGAAATCTTCTACAGATGCCTCAAGAAAAGTTAAATACTATCAGAATTGACATTCCCTTACAATGAAATTATCTTTTAAATATGCCAATCTGATCAGGCTTTGTTAAGTTAATAAAGAGTGAGTTTATTAATTACTAACCTTGAGAAGAATTAATAACACAACACACATAATATAAGAAAGGAGGAGAACAAAAAGATAAAAGTTTACAAAACCTCATATTCTATTCAGTCTCTGAATTGTTTGCAAAGAATGGATAGTTGAATATTATGGCTATTGCAGTAGAAGTTCCCAGTAGTGTTGATGCTGATGGTTGAACAGCTGATTTTAAGATTCTTAGGTTTGCAGGTTGATTGAGATCCTGTTGTCCTGTTTCCTTTTGCCCGGCTTGCTAGCTAGCTGATTTCAAGCTCAGAGAATGAGAGAGCCACAGAGGTGCCTAGGGGGTGGTTCTTCAGCTGTGGCTTTTACAGCATGATAACACTTGATACATGGGTACATTAGCGCACTGTTACATATGAGAATTTCAGTCCCACTAATACACTCTAGTAGAGTTGAAAATGACCCTTTAACTCCTGTGTGATAGCAAGAACTGCAGTTGCTAGAGTCAGAGACAACACAGTATGAATCTGGAGGAACACAGCAGGTCAGGCAGCATCAGGGGAACAGGAAAGTTGGGAGGAGGACAAATTCTTCAAGATGGGCATCCTTTGCTTTTGTATTCTTTAATTATATAAACACAAAGTACATCTGCAGTTTATGACATGATCCACAGGGGATGGCTTGCTGTTAATCAGGGGATCAGCCTTTTTATATTTATTGTCACAAGAGATTGCAGTCCAGTCTGTGATAACAAGGTGTAGAGCTGGATGAACACAGCAGGCCAAGCAGCATCAGAGGAGCAGGAAGGCTGACGTTTCGGGCCTAGACCAGTCTGTTTTGATTTGTCTGATCCCCCTTTGAAGTGTTGTTGCTTAAAGTTTCTTTCACATGTTTTGGTGTGACATTCTATGCACAGCCATTTTTGGCTGTATTAGCCCTCTTTTTTGAGAAAAATACCTTGGAGTCACAAGCTCAAATGGTCATTAGAACTTTGGGGCTCTGATCCATGTTCATTACAAATGAAATCCGAAAACACGAATGAAAATCCTGAAATCTCATGTAATAGAAATGGAATTTAATTTATTACTTAGGCTTGGGACAACAGATATAAAAGGTACTGCAGATGCTGGAGAATCC
>JAHRHZ010000086.1:12391613-12417033 GCA_024137785.1 Ginglymostoma cirratum | reverse complement strand
AACTGGGTTTTTTTGCAGCTACTAATTGTTTCCTTCCTACAAGTTTCCTTCCGACCCACTTATCATCCTGACTTGGAAGTATGTTGCAGCTCCTTCTGTGTTGCTGCGTCAAAATTCTGGAATTCTCTCCCTAACTGTAATATGCGTCTACATACAGCACATGGACTGCAGTGGTTCAAGAAGGCAGCTCATCAGCAAGGTTCTCAAGGGAAACCAGGGACTTTCACTAAATGCTGGCCCAGTTAGTGACATCCTATGAAAGAATATAATAAAAAAAACTCAGTTACTAATTGTCAGTTTGGCACCAATGTAACAAGTTCTCTCATTCCATTTAAAAATGCGCTCACGGTTTATCCGTCACTTCCCTTGCTTGTCACTTTGGTTCATTAATAGATCCTGTAGAGTTGAATTTATTACAGAAATTGAGATTCTTTCCAAAACAAGATCAGAAAATGCTGGAGAAACTCAGCAGGTCTGGGCAGCATCTGTGGAGAGACAAACAGAGTTTAATATTTCAAGTCCAGTGGCCCATCTTCAGAACTGAAAGATTCTTTCCACTTGGCTCCAATTAAGCTAATCAGCCAGTGCCCTAGGTAGAATGATCTTGACCAGACAAGCAGCAGCAAGTTCATCACTGTTCCGTACTGGCAGTATATTGCACTTTTAATTGGTTAAGGAGGAAACAAACTTGCACTTCTAATCACCTCTTCAAGGCAATATTAGAGTTGGGGAATGAAATGCTTTTTCACTTCTTGGCAGTATCAAAGTGGTTCTTTCCCGTGGCCAGGCAGAGCAGTGAAGTTCACCACCCTGAAATCATAAGTTCAACCCAGTCTGAACAAACCTATCCTGCTTTTACTAGTGTGAAATTTCCATTTCCCACAGTAACCCGTCTCTGGAGGAAAATTTACAGGTTCTAAGCTAAGTTTTTCTAGAATCCATCAGGAAAGTATTATGTTGAACCATCATTTCAATGCTGGCAGATAGAAGAGATTTTTATCCTCGTTTGGGTTAGATTCAGATCGAGACTGCAGGGGTGTACAGCAGTATTTTGGCTCACTTCCTAATTTTAATCCCCATTCATAATATATTTTCCTTCTTCCTTTAGTCTCCCAGCATTGTACCACGGTCAGGAGTGCTGATAAGTGACCTATTGCCAGATGTCTGTCAATGCTTCTCTTGAGTTGGGCACTAATGCATGTACAAAATTGGTCAATAGTAACGTCAGCCAATTTTCCCCCTTCCCCTCCCCCAGTTCCCCATCCTTTTCATTGTCAGGGAGCTCATGGCCTTGGCACATTATTTTCCCCCTAATGCTGTTGTCAAGAATGGGAACTCAGTATGTGGGTAATAGCAAATGAAAAGCTTCATCCACCCATTCCATGGGACTGGGAATTGCTGCAGTGCCACTCAGCTACCATCTTTGCTAGTTTTGGTTCCCACATTAGCAGGCTGATGACAGTACATCCCACAATACTACCTCATTAAACTCCCAATTAGTGTGCCAAGAAACATTCTGCAAGGATTAGGGTATTATGAATTGTGAATTAAAACAGCTTGATACTTGTACCACAGACTCATCTTGTCATTCACCCAGTGACTCACTATATATAACAAAAATAAAAGCAGCTTACGTAAAATGGGTCAGATTTAAGAATTACACAGCATGGAACTGAAACAACTCATTCGCCCTAACTAGTCTATGACAGCATTTGACCCTAACATGAGCCTTCACCCACTCTAATTTCATCTTCCTTCATCTTCTCCCTTGTCTATATGTCAAGCCTTCCCTTAAATGTATCAATGCATTTTGCTTCAATCATTCCATCATCACTCACAGCAGTGAGTAAATACTGTGACTTGTAGTATGTTGGTCTTCAATGAAATTTTGAAAGTTGACTGAATTTGATGACTTCAGTAATTGAGCATCAATATTGAATAATTGGTTTGCAGACTCTGACTTGGTGGATGCCTGGAATGGAACTGAGCCAAATCAAGAAAGGCTTTAGATTCAGTTATGGAATGCGTCAATTTGTTTGAACAGAGACCTTGGCGTTGGTGCTCCCAGGAATTGGAAAGGAAATTTCAGCATGATTCCAGCCCTGGATTTCTAACTTGGTTCCTTCGGCATATTGCAGTATGCAGAGTTTAGGTGAGGACATGATTGTGTTGTGCAGCCTGTTTTTACTGCTTGTCAAAGCTGACAGTCAAAATAAGACGAGTTAGTTGAGATGACCAGACAGGTGCTAATGTTTGAAAAGCTGTGCATTCAGCTGAAGAGGAACTGCTGCACTCTATGTAAGGTGGTTAACAATTTGAGATGCTGCATTGTGATTGACTCGGAAAGTTAGATTCAAATTTACTGTGGACGCTGAGAGTTTGTGAAACATCTTTCAGGTTGGTTTGAGGGTCCTACTAACATAAATCCATACATTTGTCCAGGAGAGTCTTCCCTGTGATTGAACAATTTATATAGAAACTCAGTTTGTGCATAGTTGAAAAATTGTGCACTGTTCTGCAAGGGTGCTATAGGAAATGATGACTAGGGGAACAACTCTTCAATATAAAAACTTAAAACAACAAAAAGATGATTTGTCACTTGATCAAAATAAAGAAACTGTTTCCCTCTCAGCTTTGTAGTTTTACTTGTTCTGCATGGTCTGCAGTAGTTCAAGGTAAGAGCTCTCCAGAGCAATTGGAGGTAGGCAACAAATGTTGGCCTTCTTAATGATACTCACATCATTAATTTAAAGGTGCAACAGGGAGAAGAAACATACAATATTCCTGATGATATCACTAGGGAAGACATTTTATCAAGGATCAAAAAGGCCAAATCATATGTATTTGACTGGGCTCCTTTTATTTCAAAAAGGAAAGACTAAGGAGTTTTCTAATGGCGGATCTTTAAATTTATTGGAAGGTTTGATAGGTTACGTGCAAAGCATGTTTCCACATGTGAGGCAGACCAGATCCAGGCAGATGGATGCACAGAAATATATTGTTTCACGTATAAACTCAAAGACAGAAAGACAAACACTTACATTAAACCAAGGCCTCCTTTGCCTTTCAGGCAGACAAATAAGGTCCCATGTCACTACCTTGAAGAAGAACAAGTGAGTTGTCACATGTGTTCTGGCCAATATTTATTCTACATCTAACAAATAAAAGCAGACTATCTGGTCATTCTCACATCACTACTTGTGGGAGCTTACTGTGTACATATTGACTCCTGCATTTTCTACATTACAACAGGGATTAAACTTTTAAGATACTTCATTGGCTGTAAAGAGTTGGGGGTCTCTTGAGCAAAATAGCTCCATAGACGCTGGTATCCCGTCACCACGTCACCCTTTGTTTACATGTAGAGAGTCCTTGACACTGATCCAGCCCCCTCAAAGCCACCTCTCAGAGTGAACAAGATGTCTGACACTCCAGTTTTATGTCAGCCAGGGCTCCCTGACTGGACCAGATTAACAGCTCTAATTAGGGAGCTCATATTCTATGAGGTCCACCTTACTGACCTCGCTACACTCACTACATCCCACCCTGCACACCCCCTCCCCACTTCGTGTCTGAGGACATAGGCTGGTTCTTTTTTTCTGTAGCTCCTCCTGTAGTGTTTTAGCACTGGGTCAGGTTCCTCCAACTGTCTCTGATACGGGCAGCATGTAAGAAGAGAATTAATTTCTCCTGAGATGCTCCAGGCACAGTAGCTTGCCTCTTGTGCCAGGAGCATCTCAGAAGAAACTAATTCTCTTTTTCAGGCGAAAAAGCCATCGAGGCAGCAACATCCACAATGTCTATCTCAGATTCTGAAGTGTCTTCAACTCTTGACAGAGAGGGAAAACCCATGGGTTCTGGAATGGTTGGAAGGGCTGTCGAGGTGCCGGGCACATTTTGCTTCTGTACCATTTACAAAATTGCAGCTTTCATATGGTCTTCATACTTGTTCAGGACCATCACACCCACCTGAACTTCATACGTCACTGGACCTGACCTTATGTCAAACATGCCTTGTACCATATGCAGGGCTATTCCTGTGGATCCTACACTAAATTTTGTCCCCTGAACTAAACTGTCTCTCTCGCTTAGCAGAATCTTTTGCCTGGCATTGGCATTTCTGATGATGTTTCACCTCACCCTCCCCCCTCAGGTCTGAGAAGATCAGATTTAATCTGGTGCAGAGTCTTCTCCCCATTAGCAACTCTGCTGGAGCTATCCCTGTAGTTGCATGGGGGTGCTGGTCCTATAATCAAATAGGAACCGGGACAGTTTGGTATCTAGTGAAGCTGTTGGCTGGTACTTTAAGCCTGCCATCAAAGTTTCAACTGCTCTTTCTGCCAAACTATTGGATGATGAATAGTATGGAGCTGTCCTTAATAAGTTGAAGACCATTCAACTTTAGGAAATACTCAAGCTCCCTGCTGGTAAACGATGGCCTGTTGTCTGTGGCCAACATTTCCATGACCTTGTATTGCAAAAGATGCATGACATTCCATTGTCATCCCTGTGTTTGATGAATAAACTCTATGCACATCTAGCTGCTTTGAGTGGGCATCCACAATGATCTCCCAGATACTGTTCCAACTTGTAATTATATGCACTTAGTATTATATCACACTGCTGAATTCGGCCAGGGCCTTATCCCCTTTAAGTAGACTTAGCAGGAGTTTGTGGTCTGTTATTACTACAAATTTACATCTGTAAAGGTATTGTTGGAACTTCCTGACTCCAAACGTGACTGCCAAATTTTCCTTTTCTATCTGAGTGCATTTATGCTTTGCATTAGCCAAAATCCTGGATGCATATATGCTATTGGGCCTTCTACTCCAATAGGTCAGCAATGAGCGAATATTACTCCAGTGCTGTACAGGGAGGCATCACATGTCAATACCAGATCTCACTTGGGATCCTGGTGTGTGAACATTTTAGAGGATGATAGCTGTTTCTTCACTTTCCTGAAGGCTATGGCTTGGCTACCTGACCAATTCCAAGGCTGACCCTTTTTTTAAGAGTTGATGCAGAGGTGCCAGGGTGGAGGCCAGGTTAGGTATGAGCTTTCTGTAATAATTCACCGTAATAATTGATCACCCTCACTTTATCTTCCAACAGGTGTAACTCGGTCTATTCGATTCTGTAGCCCAAGTAGGTCACTTGGCGTGCCTAAAGCATACACTTTTTCCCTTCTAAGGTGTATGCCCACCTGGGAGAAATGTTTAAGGATTATGTTCAAGTTCTTTAAGTGCTCCTATTGGTCTTCCCTGTTATTAGCCCATCATCTAGATAAATGTCAACCTGGGGTAGATCTTGTAAACTGTTCTCCATCATCCACTGAAAAATTGCACAGGCTGACGATATCCTGAATGACAGTCTCATATATTGGTACACCCACTTACGGGTATTAATTGTAGCATACTTCTGGGAATCTGCAACTAACCACAATTGCAAGTACACATGGCTCATGTCCGGCTTCGTGAAGGACAGACTGCCCCCACCAGCTTTGTGTATAAATCCTCTATGCCAGGGATTGAGTATTTATTCAGCTGCAAAAAGTAGTTTACCATTTGTTTAAAATCCCCAAAAAGGCAAACTGACCCTTCAGGCTTCACAATCTGTACGACAGGTGCCGCCCATTCCACAAACTGGACTGGTTTGATGAATCCTTCACTTTCCAGCCTCTTGATTTCTGCCTCTACTTTTGCCCATAAGGCAAATCGCACTGAGTGGGTCTTACAGAATCGTGGAACTGCTTTCTGGTCAACACTCAAGGTGGCCTTGGCTCCTTTGATAATCCCTTGACCATCCTGAAAATCTTATGAGTATTTAACTAGGACTTCACTCAGACAGCCAGTTTCTAATTGAAAAATGTTGAGCCAATCTAGGTGAATCTTTCTCAACTAATTTTGCTGCATAAGCCTGGCCCTGATCCTTTTACTACAAACAGTGGTAACTGAACCAGCTGCTTCTCATAAGAGACCAGAACCAAAGTTGCATCCTGTATAGGTTCTCAGTCTTGCTGAGTCTTGTGCAAACTTAAGTGTTGGGGTCTGTTCCAACTCCGTTCAAATTTATCTGTTCCAACCAGATGTAGGTAGACTTTCCAGGGTGTGCACTTTCCCGGATACCAACTTATGAGTGCTGTTGTTCCATTTAGGTCTATTGGAACTCTTTTGCTGTTTCGAATCTGCATACCAGCAGCAACTACAATGCCTTACCATTTTCCTGAAGAAAATTTTAACCATTTAGCTCAGGCTTGACTTTGTTTTGGGGTATTTGCTGTGTGTTGATCTAGAGTCCCTTTGATCAGGATATGTAATGAGTGAGGCTATCCAAAGCCTTCACTGTAGTGGTGTTCCCTACGCTCAGTCGCACTGGTGAGGGTGTCCACCTCCATCGGAATATCCTGCAACTCCTATGCTCCAATTGCCGCATTTTCCAATGATAAAGCCAGTTGTAGCCCCTGTTTGAAATCCCGTTAGGCTTCCACTAGTAGCCGCTTTTGCATGGTTGCATCGTAAATCCCACTCTCATTGGCACTGAATAACTCCACAGAGGCTGGTATCCTGTCACCAAGTCACCATTTATTTATATGTGGAGAGTCCCTGACACTGATCCAGCTTCCTCAGAACCAGCTCTCAAAATGAACAGGATTTCTGATGCTCCTGTTCTTATATGTCAGCCAGGACTCCATGATTGGACCAGATTAACAGCCCCAATCAGCGAATTCCTATTCCATGAGGTCCACCTGGCTGACTTCATTACAACTGCTACACCAAGGTTGTGAATAGTGTTATACAAAATACAAGTTGTTTTTACTTTCAAGAATTGATGCAAAGATGCCAGGATGGAGGCCAGGTTAGGTATGAACTTTCTGTAATAATTCACCGTAATAATTGATCGCCCTCACTTTATCTTCCAACAGGTGTAACCCGGTCTTCTCAACTCTGTAGCCCAAGTAGTCACTTGGGGTGCCTGGAACATACATTTTTTCCCTTCTAAGTTGTACCCGCCTGGAGAAACATTTAAGGATTATGTTCAAATTCATGATGCAATATATTTTCCTCAGAAAGAATTCACAGCTAAAACACTGACTCCACTACCAAAAGTTTCCAGCATTTTTTGGTTTAGTTTGTCTATAATCCATTCAAATTAGTTCACGATAAAAATTGAAAGCAAAAGTGCAACTATTGCAAAGTCAGGTGAAAGAACTGCACAGCTCAGGGAAAGTCAATATGCTGAGAGAGTTGGAAGGCAAATGACTGGGTGTGTTTGTGTTTCTGTCTTGGTATTTATGCGTGTGCTGTGCATGTGGCTGTGTCTTTCTGTGCAACTGTCCATGTCCTTGTCAATGCATATAACTATGCATAGGTGTGACTGAATGTACATGACAAGCTGCATTAGTGTTTTAATATTTGTTTGGATCATGCACTCCATGTGTGAATCTCAAAGAATTCACAGAAAGAAAGGTACTGAGCTATGCAATTCAGGAGTGTTGCACAGTAGTTCTCTCAATGTGATAAATTAATTGATTTCCACCGAATGGATCTGAGGCAGTACTAGATTTACACTTTTCAGGTAAAGCTTGTGCAAGTCAGCCGAATTCCAGTTAGTGATCAGTTTCAACCTGGCAACAGTAATTTGTTACAGCTGATGGGCAATAGTAATCCATAACTGGTTGCGCACCACTCTACTGCAATGCCCAGTGTTTTGCTCAGGTGCATGCGCTTATCCAGTTCATTCAGCTTTCGCTTAAGTGAATTTGTGTACAGAGTTGGAACCTGGTTAATAGATATAACTCAGACTACATCAGAAAATTTCTTTTAGCATTAATATTATAGAGCACTACAGGGTGAGGGAAAATATGGAATTTAGAATAATTTGGGCTTGGATACATTCCTATTGACAGGGAGAATATCGAGTAGACTTGGGGAATGTTTCATCTGAGTTTGTTCACTTGTTATCAAGTACAAAACATGAAGTAAAATGCATTGTTGTCTTGCGTGATTGTGACCTCATCTGAAAACCTGAACAGCAATTTTGAAACTTGCAAAAGCCATTTGTTCAAATTGCAAGTGAATATATCCTATGTACATATTATTTAATGATTTTGTTTTGTAGAGGATCCATTCAGTGGCATAAGTTTCCCTGGTTTGGGATGCACCTACTGAAAGGGCAATGGAAGCAGATTCAACAATCACTTTAAAAAGAGAATTGTGTAAATACTTGAAAGTAAAATATTGTTAGATCTGTGGGGAAATAACAAGGTAGATAACTAGCTCTATGAAAAAGCTGGAAAAGGTATGATGGGCCAAATGGTCTCCACTATGTTAAATCATTCTATTATTGTTCACACTAAAGTATTACATTGGAATAGTTAATATGCATCTATGCAAAATCTGGGGAAATATTTTGGGTATGCATTTAACCTTGAAGCATGAGTGAGGCCAGAATGAGACAACTGTAGAAAGTCTAGCAGTGATTTGAACTTTAAACCATTCAACTTTACAAATATCTTTTGTGCTACCTGACATTTTATTTCCGAAGCAACTTTTAGTTCTTCATTATCAGAATTTTTGCAACACAGAAGAGGCCGTTTGGCCCATGATGTCTGTGTCAGCCCTCCAAATTAACACCTCACTAATGCCAATCTACCACCTTTTCCCTGTAACTTTGCATATTATTCCTTTTCAAATAACTGTCTAATTCCCTTTGAATGCCTTAGTTTAGCTTGCCCCCAATGTATTATCTAGTAGTGCATTCGAGACTGAAACCACTTGTTGTTTAAAGAAGCTTTTTTCTTAAATTACTGTTCCATTGATTGTATCATGAAACAGAAGTGTACAAAACTGAATTAAAATTGTTGCAATATGCCTAATATTACTGTGACATGCTAGAGAAGTGTATAAAATATACCTAATAGTTAGTTCCCACAAATAAGTTATTACACAATAAGTTTGCTGGGAAGTTGATAACCGGTGGAATAGTTTATAGAAGGTTTAGTTTGTTCTGTAGATAATGATTTACTGTGGGACAGGAAATAGCAAATATTGTTTATTCCTGCTCACTTTGAGTGAGTTCAAATGTGCACTAATAAAGGAAGCAAGTGAGGAAGTATTTCTACACACAAAAGGTGGTAGATGTTTCGAACTCTTGCACAAACAGTAGTGGATGCTGGATCGGTTGCCTATTTAAATCTGAGATAGATAAATTTCTGTTATGCAAGGTTACTAAGGGTTTTGTGTCAAATATGCGATTAAGCTACGGATTAGCCATGATCTCATTGAATGGTGGAACAAGCTCAAGGGGCTGAGTGGCCTACTCCTGTTCCTATGTTCCTATATAGATTTCGAACTGCATTGGTTTCAACACTTTCAGAACTCACTATTATTGCAGTAGTGGGGCAGGCACTTAGTTTACATTTCGACATGACAGCCAATATTCCAAAGTGAAAATAACTTTTTTTTTTCTGATGTATCCTTTTTCTTCTTGAAACCCTAAAATTTTACCTTAATACTCAAGTGAATTCAGGGCGGCATCAATACTGGGAAGGAAGGTTTTTCCTTCTTTATGTGGTAATTTGGATTTCATCTCTGAAATGTATAAATTGAATGCCAAGGAACTTAGTGCAACTCTTCACGCAGGTATCTTTTGGAAAATAAAAGCCCCTTATCCAGAGATCAAGAACCAGCTGTTTTGATAATAACATGGGTGCAGAACCAACATAGGCCTGTCAGTACACTCTCACTCATCAGAGACAAAACCTAGTACATATTTGAAGATACATGAGACAAAAAAAAAGTAGTTGGCATGCAGTGGGCTATTTAGTCTTGCACTGCGCATGTAAGGCAATGATTTTGAATACCACCTCCTATCATCTGAAGATGGCTGATCTTAGCTGGGTCAACGTTTCTCCCACTACAGTTGGCTTTTGTACTTAGTGCTCTGGGAAAGATTAGTCAGGGCTCCTGACTAATATTTTCCAGTGATCCTACTGAAAGTCATTTAACTTATTTTGTGCTTTCTTATCATTTGGAGTGGCTTGTAGTTTTTTTCTTGTGATGGATAGATAGATAGAATTAATTGTAATGACTTCCAGTGAGACACAAATGACAAATATAAAAGTGAAAGATTTACTAATTAATGTCCCATGCTGCTAACAAAGTGTACTTTATGCAGTGTTCTCCACTAGACTGCTCATCATTTTAAGCCTCACAGTTTAGCACAAAGTCCTTGCATAGTTAGGATTCTGATTTGTATTCCAGCACCCGTCTGCTAATCCATCTGCTAGCTATAAAATGATTTCTTTATTTGTTCTTTCATGGGATGTAGGTGTCACTGGCAAGGCAATATTTGTTGACCATTCTTAATTGCACTTAGGAAGGTGGTAGTGCACCATTGTCTTAAGTCATTACAGTTCATCTGGTGTATATATACCCACAGTACTATAAGGAAGGGAGCACTGATTCACCATGTAATGAACACAGGCAGAGATAAATTGGTTTTCTTTTTGGGTTGACAGTGAATCGGGAAACTCACTTAGAGAAGATACTTGTGAGAATATAGAACTCAGGGTCTCTGTTTAAAAATAAGGGGTCACCCATTTAAAAGAGTTGAGATTTTTTTCTCACATTGGGTTAAGGGTCTTTGGAACTCTCTTCCTTTAGAAGTGGTGTAAGCAAAATCTTTGAAACTTTTTAAAGGAGAAATAAATTAATTCTTGATGAGAAAAGATTTTCATGGGTAGGCGGTGGTGTGGAGTAATCAGATCAGCCATGATCTTACTGAATGAGAGACCAAGTTTGAACTGCCAAGTGGCTGCTGCTCCTAACTTGTATATTGAAGAGCTGCAAGCATGGCTGGATTTGGAACATTTAAACAGTGGACTGGGAGGATAGTAGTCTGATATTCAGGCTGTGGTATTCTGGAGGGACTTGTTTGGCATTGTTGTAAGTAACAGAAGTGGATAAAAGGTTCTTTTTTAACATCCTAAGTGACTTAATGAATAAAGTAATAGTTACTAAGTAAAATATACTACTAAGTCACAAAATGAACCAGTGTATGATTTAATTCCCCATCTATGTGGATGGCTGATCTTAGCTGGGTCAATGTTTCTCCCACTACAGTTGGCTTTTGTACTTACTGCTCTGGGAAAGATTAGTCAGGGCTCCTGACTAATGTTTTTCAGTGATCCTACTGAAAGTCAGATACACACATATATGTGGAGGGGAGCAGGACGGAGATTAACTTTAGCCTCAGCTTGCATGTGAAAATGGTCAGTTTGGTAGGTGCCCTGTGGAATGGAGCAGTCCATGGAGGCTCATAAATCGTCAACTCCTCCAGTAGATTGCAAGGGCAGAAAAGTAGTAATAATTAAAACTCTAGAAGAAACAAATGCAGTATAACATGAGTTCACGCTGGGAGGTAATGACAAAAGTGCAGTTCAAGTCCCATCTCTCGACCAGACAACCTTGAATTGCAGGAAACAATGAGCAATGCATTGGCCTGTCTAGTGTGCCTTCTAGCAGCTGATTCTGAAAAGCATTTAAAAAGGCCTGGAACAGGTCAGTTACTTGTTCTCTCAGATACAGGATTTGAATGGCCTAGTCAACTAGAGGTTAACCAGATCTACTCTGGAGGCACCTAGAACCTGTGATATTGTGTGAAGTTCACATCCCTTGCACTTAACAAGGTCCTGTTTTATATCCTGACTACTTTTTAACTCCTGGATTAAATCTTCCTTTCACTAGCCATAGAGACTTAACCAATAGTTTACGCTGCTACTCAGAGTAACACAGAGGGTGCTGGATGATATTTTGTGTTCACTGCCATGGCCCCTTCCTGAAGGGGTTTCTTGTTCTTTCTTAGACTCCATTCAAACAGTCAGACCTTGGGAATTGTACGGATTCCTGAAGATCTGGGCAAGGTGACGGCAGTGGCAGCAGCAGATGTCTGTGGCGAGGGCATTTAGATTGGGGGAGGGTGAAATGAAAAAGAAAGTAGGAATCAACTTTGAACAATGAGAAATGCAGAAAAGCATGAGACACCTCCAGGAGAAGATATAGATATTGAAAGAGAGATTAGGCGTGAGATTAGCCCAGTTTCTCTGCGAGAGGCAGATTTCTCAATTAGCCCATCATTCCTGGTTGGCTGAACACTACTTCATTCTCCGTCCATCTGTTACTCCACCCCTGTCAGCAGCTCTTGATGTTGTCTGGAAATCTTTGCAGTAGCCCCATTTTCTACACCATAAAGCATTCAGCATTTCCATGCTAATTAAGGATGCAGTGACTGTTTGAGGACAGGGCCCCTTGGTTTAGTATCCATTACACTGTAATAGTGTGATACTGAACATTTGTGTGAGTTTCATTGAGTCTAAAAATCCTCAATAAAATCCTTGCGAATACCCATTCGGCTTGCTCTCAAAGATTTTGAAGAGTTATAATCAGCCCAGTCAACAGATAAAAGTAAACTCAAGCTCCATATATTAACATTGCACTGTCACTGGGTTTAACAGAGCTTGATCGTTTTAACATTGCATTGTATTGTACAGCACTCTTTCACTTCACAGTGCTTATCAATATGTGTGATTGCAAATGAGTCACAGAGTGACTTCCACTTCTGGTTGTTGATATCTGCAGTCAAAGTATCATTTAATTACGGTTTATGGAACATCACTGCACACTATCTAATTCTAATTCTTAGTCTTATATTACGGTTCCCTTTGGCCCTTGTCTTTATTGTTTTCTGCCCCTGTATGGAAACACTACAGTAACTTGTTATCTCCTCTACAAGCAATGTTTTGCAATTGGCTCATTCTATAAACTTTAGCATTTGTGAACTAGATCTTCTCATCAGTTGGCATGCCTGTCCTGAAGGCATCCATAACAGGTGCAGACTTTTGATTGTTGCTGGTGAAAAATCCATAGAGCCAAGAAATTGTAGTTGGAATAAGAAAAGGGGTTGCTAATCTGACTGACATTGACACCTTGTCTGGTGGTTGTCTGTCCTGTTGCGGATCGCAGAAACACCTCATTTACCTGCTGCAGTGTCTGCATAGCACCTTGTACAGATCATGCTGTATTAGCTCCCCTCCACACTTTTCTTTCTGCTTTGCCAATTCTTTTTTCCCTTTTTTGAAGATATTTGCCAGAACCCCAGCAACTTCCTCCTTGTCTATGTGGCTGTATTTGCCTGTCGAACACAGTGTAGGTCAACAGGCAATTTGGCTGTGCAGGCATTGCAACTCTGCCTTAACTAACAAATATTTGTTTGTATGTCATTGTCGGCAGGATATCCAATATCACTCACCCCCAGACTGCAGCTGACATCAGTTAATTCCACATGGTAAAGAGCTTGTACCCGGATGTTCTGGGTCCCTTTGATTCTCATATCATAATCACTAGGCCCATAAAAGGGAATCAGGGATTTCACTTTACAGATGTGACTGCCAAGTTTTTGCTCTACATTGACAATGCTGGAACAGAATTGTTTTATATCAGACATTGGCATGGTCAAGAGGATATGACAATGAAGCCCTGTTCATTGCCTGAAACCCCCACGATTAAAAGAACAATTCTGTCTTTAATGGAATATGGTTAACTAATTTGAGAAAGGTATCCAATGTGTAACTTCTTGGCAATTGTTGTCAAAAGACATCAGCCAACAGGGTGACACATGGATACAGTAACAAGTTCAAAAAGCAGCTTGATTTCAAAGGCTTATCTCCCCTTGATGCAGAGAAACTGAGTACACAAAGTGTTAATGGGCAATTTTACACTTAACAGCTGCTGTGTGTGTGAAGCTGGAGTGCAGTGTCAGTCCCCTCTGCTGATGTTAAAAGCAGCTGTCTGGCCCAGTATGTTCTCTATATAGTGGGATTCCCAAGCATCTGAAGGGCATGAGAACTGTCCCTTCAGGTCCCAGAGGAAGGACTTCCTCTCAGAACCATCAGCAGTCAAACACTGGTGATTGATGGGACCGTTTCCCAGTGATCGGAGCTAACTATAAAGCCATAAAGACAGAAAAGTGGGTCTGAATCAAATAACCAACAGCCCAATATTTCAGATTTTCTGTTCCTGGCACTTTTCGTCACATCAGTATTTTGATTCAATAGTGCTATGTCCATTCGTGAAATAATTTACCTTTATCCAAGAGCTGCACAGGGCACACATATACCACAATCCACAAATATAGACAGACCTACAGAAATTGTAAATGAGCTTGTTTTTCAAATCTGAAAATAAGGCTAAATTTTATTAATGTTCTATGATAAATTTTATGTAAGCATTATGTTTCTGATGTCATAACCTTCACTGTGATATTTTATGACCTTAAATATCACGTGACTTGATATTATTTTGTCCTCAAGTAGATCAGGAAAGTTCGAATCATGTCCAGCTACTATTCGTTTTTCAGTCAACACTGTAAAATCTGATCATTTGGTCATTATCACATTGCGTGAGTGTGCATGTTGCCTGCTCTGTTTCCAACATTGTAACAAGACTGCACTTCAAAAAAGCATTTCATTGGTTGAAATGTGCTTTGTGACATATGGTGATCATGAGGAGCACTATAAAAAGGCAAGGTTTTCTTTTTCAACAATTCCCTCCTGAGAATGCTGACTTCATTATTTTAAAAAAATCAACCTGTTATTACACAGCTTTAAAGCAGGTAGGACTTGAACCTGTGTCTCCTGGCTCAGGGGTAGGGACGTACTACTACACCACAACAGCCCCTTAATGTTTGCGCCCTGTTTCCAACTGGGGACCATGTGTATGTAAGGCAACCGTGATTAATAATCACCACACTTCTTGTTTGAAGTATGGGTTAACCACTAACAGACATAACTGGGCTCAACTATTGTGTCCGTGAGGGTAGAATAACCTGTTAAAACTCACTGTCTATACTTGCATGCCAACGATGAGCTTTCCGTAAGGAAGTACTGAAGGGTGATCAGTGGCCATTTACTATACCCTAGCTTAACTCAGTATGAGGTTGTAGACATACTTGCTAAGCCAGTGGGTTTGGTTGCAGATGTTTCGTCACCCTGCTAGGTAACATCGTCAGTGCACCTCCGGTGAAGTGTCAGTGTTCTGTCCCACTTGTTATTTATATGCCTCAGTTTGTTGTGGTGTTTGGTACCACTTTTGGTTCTGTTTCTCAGTGGTTTGTACACAGCGTCTAATTCAATGTGATGGGGTTCCGGTTAGAATACGAGGCCTCCAGGAATTCCCTGGATATCAAAGATGCATTGGAGGCCAGAGCTGGAGGAGTACAGGGATACAAAAATGGCTGTACGTCTGGACATGGAGGAATTAGCTTAACAGCACGAACCATGAGTAAAACCTTTCTAGTCTAAGTTGATTGGACATTTACTTATTACTCAGTTGAGTCTATAGAATGCTTTAGGTATACAAATGTGACCCACTGCTCAGCACATAACATTCAAATATTAAAAATATAGATACTGCCAAGTTATTACCTGAGTTGATAAGTACTTTTTGTTTTCAAAACAATGAGTTATCTCTTTTTCCAGTTATGCTTAAAAGGAGAATACTTTCCCATATTCACTGCTGTTGATACTGGTGCACCCTCTGAGAATCAGACTTCCTTCCGAGAATTGACAAAAAGACATTTTTACCTTATCATAGTAACAGGAACCTTGGGATGTTCAGTGACACCTCAATGGGCAGCCGACTCTGCGGCAGCCCAGTTTTCTGTATCTAAGAATGTTTGGAAGGAGTGGGAAGCTGGAGAAATGTATGCAGTGACTAAACTTTCTGACAGCCCTAGGTTTATACAATGCAGAGCTGAAGCAGAACTGTCAGATGTTTATAGAGATATGATGCAAACAGCGCTAAAGAAATGGATCCAATGCAGACTAAACAAAGATTTCTTTTCCCTTCACAGAAGAAACTGCTACTTGTAAAGTGTGTCACATTTAATTTTATTAACAATAAGGCCTGGATTATTTGTGGAGGAGGGGAGATTCCATGGGCCTTTAAAAATCATGGGCAGGAACCAGATAAGGTAGACCCACTCCCATTACCAACAGATCCAATAAGGGGAAAAGGCAGGGTGTCATTCACACAGGCACAAAATCCAAACACCACGGGGACATTTGGACTGATTACTAAGTTCAAACACACACCGTTTCCGCTAGAGCAAGGGCCTTAACCTAAAGTGCAGGATTCTGTATAACTGCCATCATCTGAAGTTTCTTAAATGACCCATTCTTGAGTTTTAAAAAAAAAGGCTGCAACTGTCATGGAACTTTTTTGAAAAATATGATCTTCTGGACTCACTTGATAGAGGGGCATAGGTTAGAAAAAGAATGGTGTTTTGGTCGTGCAGTTTGTTAACATTTCCCAAGTGATAATATTGTGTTATTGTTTGGCTGGATTTGAAAAGCTATAAAGTTAGCACGGGTGGGGGAATTGGCCTCGAAGGTATGAGGAAACATGGATTATGGTTGGGGGAATGAGTTGACATGAAGAGTATGACAGGCAATTGCAGTTGATGAGGATCTGGGAGTGAGGGTTAGCGGGCCTAACAACTTGCAAAATCATTAAGATGAAGTCAAAGAGAATCAAGGTGAGCGTTCTAACCAACACACCTTGGCACTTATCCACCTTTTTGGCTACCTATGCACTGCTTGCACAATTGCCACGTCTGAATGTATCCTGCCTCCGCCAGAGCAGAAATCCCACTTTTCATGGGATGACAAGATGGTAAATTTCCCTACTTGAGCCACCTGCTTAAGGAGGCAAAATCCAGCTGTTAATACTTTTCTTCCTCTCTTGAAGCCCCTGGTGATGCTGCATTATAGTTCCACAGCTACCTTGCAGTAGCCTTGCAGTACTTCGCTGAAGTGTGTCACTGTGAACCAGCAATTCAGAATCTTAGTTAAAAGATATTGTGTAGGTCCAACAGCATAAGATAAAAAGGATTTGGAAAATGCACACAAGTCTGTCACTTGATTTTCTACCTGTGGCAACTCTGCCACATGATTGTTTTAATGACTAAATATTTAGTTAGATTACAGCCACCTGTACGAAAGTGATTTCTGCAAATTGGAACCAAAAAGACAAGAGCTAAGTAATAGACAATACAGACAAGAGAGTCATGGAGTGAGCAGTCCCTACAAAAGCCACTCCCGGATATCCCAGATGTCCTCCTATTTCAAGGACCACAACTCCCTCCTCTGGTGATCAAAAATGCCCTCAACCGCATCTCTTGCATTTCTCACACTTCTGCCTTCAAACCCTCTCCCCCAACAAACATAAAGACAGAATCCATCTTGTCCTTACATATCACCTGCGCATCCAGTGTATCATTCTCCACCACTTCTGTCACCTACAATCCAATCCCATGACCAAAGAGATATTTTCCTCCCCACCCCATCTGCCTTTCATAGGGATTGCTCACTCCACGACTCCCTCGTGTATTCCATACTCCCCAATAACCCCACCACACCCGGCACTTTCCCTGCAACCACAGGAAGTGCTAAACCTGCCCCTACACCTCCTGCCTCACCTCCATTCAAGGCCCAAAGCAAACCTTTCATGTCAGACAGAGGTTCACCTGTACATCTGCCAACTTGGTCTACTGTATCCACTGCTCCTGAAGTGGCCTCCTCTAAATTGGTGAGACCAATTATAGACTTGGAGACTGTTTCGTGGATCATCTGTACGTGATAATCGACAACACCTTCCGCTCACCAACCATTTTAACTTCCCCTCCCGCTCCCGACATGACATGTCCATCCTGGGCCTCCTCCAGTGCCACAATGACACCACATGGAAAATGGAGGAGCAGCACCTCATATTCCACCTCGGGACCCTACAGCCTGATAGCCTAAACATGGAATTCACCAGTTTTAAAATCTTCCCACCCCTTGCCTTATCCCATGTCCCTCTGATCCTCGCCTCCTTGACCTGACACAATCTGTATATCTTCTCTCCCACCTATCTGCCCCACCGATCCCACTGACCAATCCCAACAATTCCCTACCTGTACTAACCTATCACCATCCCACCTACCTTCCCCAACCCCACCCCTCCTCTCTCTCTTTATTTCCCAGTTCCCTTCCCCCTCCCCATTTCAAAAGAAGGATCCTGACTTGAAACATCAACTTTCCTGCTTCTCTGATGCTGCCTGGCCTGCTGTGCTCCTCCAGCTCCATACTGCTGCCTCTGACTCCAGCATCTGCAGTTCATGGTATCTCTAAGAGCTAAGTAATGCCCCTTTAAGACAGTGAACTGACTTTAACAAAAGCAAAATAATGCAAATGCTGGAAATTTGAAAAAGAATTAAAAATGCTGGAGAAACTGTGGTGGCAAAATGAAAGAACTGATCATTGATTTCAGGAAGAAAAGAGGACATGCCCCTGTCTGCATCAACAGAGCTGAGGTGGAGAGATTCGAGAGTGTCAAGTTCCTAGGAGTGACAATAACCTACAATCTGACCTGGATCTTCTTCGTAGATGCGATGGTCAAAAAGGCAATAAACACCTCTTCTGTCTCAGGCGGCTTTGGAAATTCAGCACATCCATAACGCCCCCCACCAACTTTTACAGATGCAATATAGAAAGCATCCTATCCGGGTGCATAACCGCCTGGTGCAGCAGCTGCTGTAAGAAACTACAGAAAATTGTGTACACAGCCCAGACTATCAAGGAAGCCAATGTCTGATCCACGGACTCCATTCACATTTCTCATTGCCGTGGAAAGGCTGCCAACATCGTCAAGGATCTCTCCCACCCTGGTAATGATCTCTTCCAACCTCTTCTGTCAGTCAGAAGACATAGAAGCTTGAACACACTTGAACAGCTTCTCCCCTGCTGTTATTAAACTGCTAAACGGACCTCTCTAACTTCAAATACTGTTGGATCTTGCTAATGCTGATCTTGCTTTGCACACAGAAGGTGCAACCGTAACCTTGAATTCTTCGGTCTGTCTAAGCACCCTATGATCCGTAAGTAACAAGGTGTGGGGCTGGATGAACACAGCAGGCCAAGCAGCATCACAGGAGCAGGAAAGCTTGACGTTTCGGGCCTAGACCCTTCATCAGAAATGGGGGAAGGGAAGAGGGTTCTGAAATAAATAGGGAGAGAGGGGGAGGCGGATAGAAGATGGATAGAGGAGAGGATAGGTGGAGAGGAGGCAGACAAGTCGAAGAGGCGGGGATGGAGCCAGTAAAGGTGAGTGTAGGTGGGGAGCTAGGGAGGAGATAGGTCAGTCCAGGGAGGACGGACAGGTCAAGGGGGCGGGATGATGTTTGTAGATAGGAGATGGGGGTGGGGCTTGAGGTGGCAGGAGGGGATAGGTGAGAGGAAGGACAGGTTAGGGAGGCGGAGATGAGCTGGGCTGGTTTTGGGATGCGGTTGGGGGGAGGGGAGATTTTGAAGCTTGTGAAATCCACATTGATACCATTGGGCTGCAGGGTTCCCAGGCTGAATATGATTTGCTGTTCCTGCAGCCTTCGGGTGGCATCACTGTGGCATTGCAGGAGGCCCAGGATGGACATGTCATCTGAGGAGTGGGAGGGGGAGTTGAAATGGTTCGCGACTGGGAGGTGCAGTTGTTTGTTGCGAACTGGATTTCACAAGCTTCAAAATCTCCCCTCCCCCAACCGCATCCCAAAACCAGCCCAGCACATCTCCGCCTCCCTAACCTGTCCTTCCTCTCACCTATCCCCTCCTCCCACCTCTAGCCCCACCCCCATCTCCTATCTACTAACCTCATCCCGCCCCCTTGACCTGTCCGTCCTCCCTGGACTGACCTATCTCCTCCCTACCCCCCAACTACACTCACCTTTACTGGCTCCATCCCTGCCTCTTCGACTTGTCTGCCTCCTCTCCACCTATCCTCTCCTCTACCCATCTTCTATCCACCTCCCCCTCTCTCCCTATTTATTTCAGAACCCTCTTCCCCTCCCCCATTTCTGATGAAGGGTCTAGGCCCGAAACGTCAAGCTTTCCTGCTCCTCTGATGCTGCTCGGCCTGCTGTGTTCATCCAGCCCCACACCTTGTTATCTCGGATTCTCCAGCATCTGCAGTACCTTTTATCTATGATCCGTAAGTCCTTGTTTGCTATGATCTGCCTGTACTGCTCGCAAAATAAAAAAAGCTTTTCACTGTACTCAGGTACGTGTGACTACAATAGGTCAAATCAAATCAAGACCCGGCTGTATCAGTGGAGAGAGGAGCAGAGTTAACATTTCCAGACCAATATGATTCTTCTTCAGAACTGACTGACTTTTTGTTTCAAGAAACTGAATGTAGAAAGTGTAATTAGGTGCTCTTACTCCTGGTAAAATCGGATTGGTAAGTACACAGAAACAAAGAAGAGATTGTGCTGAAGTTACTAATTGGCATGCCAGATCTTTCTCCATTGATATTTAATTTCATTGACTCATTTAGCCTTGTGCATAGAAAGGTGAGAGTTCTCAGCAGTACCAGTGTAAGTTCCTGAATTAGGAGAAATCATGCCAATTTCTTTGCCTTTGGATAAGGAGATACCAATGTCATCAAAGGGAAACAAAAATGACCCCTTTTAAAGGGGCATAATTATTGCAAAAATGATTAATTTATAAAATTTAGCAAATTAAATTAAATAATACTATTACCTGTGTCCACCGTACACTTCAGCTGCTGCCCATTAGCTATTGATGGTCTCAAGCATTCCAGAAGACAAGAGAAAATCCATCTCCTTTGCCACCCAGGTGCAAACAAGATTGAGCAGGAGAGACCAGAGTGATCATTTCCCTCTGGCTGAGGCCAATCCTATGGATGGCTACTTTGACCAGGTCCAGGATCAGATCCACAAAGAGCTTTTTGGGCTTGTAACTTCTGCCTTGGGTGGCCAAGGATCAAAGACATGGGGATTAAACTTTAGCAAAAAGTTGAGGAACAGCCTGCTTCTAATAGTGAAATAGGGGCTATAAACTCCCTTACTTTGTGTTGATGTGATTCAGATGAGACAACTAATTGTAATACCTCCAACAAAGCTAGGTGAAAGACTGAACTGTGCAGAGGATGTAGAAATGCTTCAGTACGATTTGCACATTGAGTGAGTGGGAAGATGAGGTATAATATGGATGATTATGAGACTATCTACTTTGGTAGTAAAACCAGAAAGGCAGATTATTATCTGAATGGCAAGAGATTGGGAAAGAGAATGATGTAGTGAGACTTGGGTGTGCTTTAATACCAGTCACTGAAGGTAAGCACACAGGTCCAATAGAGGATGAAGAAGGCAAATGGGATGTTGGTCTTCATAGCAAGAGAATTTGAGTACAGGAGCAGGGACGTCTTGCTGCAATTGTACTCTTTATCTGAAGATGGATGTTCTGGCTATGGAGGGAGTGCAGTGAAGGTTGACCAGACTGGTTCCTGTGATGGCAGGAATGACATATGAAGAGAGATTGGTTCAGTTAGAACTATATTTGCTGGAGTTTAAATGAATAAAGGGGGGGATTTTCGTAGAAATCTATAAACTTTAACAGGACTAAACATGATAAATGCAGAAAGGAAGTGGCAATAGTTGAGGAGTTCAGAACCAGGGGTCACAGTTTCAGAATATGGGGTAGACCATTTAGGACTGAGATAAGGAAAAGTGTCTTCATCCAGAGAGTGGTGATCCTGTGGAATTCTCTGCCACAGAAAGAGGTTGAGGCCAAAACATTTTAAATAAGGAAGTAGATATATGAGGTTAAAGGGGTCAAAGGATATGGGGAGAACATATGGGAACAGGAGACTGAATTGGATGATCAGCCATCATCATTTTTATGGTGAAGAAGCTTGAAGGGCCAAATGCTTCTATTTTCTATGTTTCTATCTATTCTTTCCACGTTACATTCCTACAAATGTAACTTTCTATTTACGTATTTGAGAATTACTCTACAGTAATAGCTGGAAACTGCTATGGTTCTACTCCAATCATAGTCTGGCTACATTTTTCTTTTATTAAAAAAAATTAGTATGATCCTGTCCTGAAAGCAGCGGAAAATCTTGGCGTAGATTATATAGCAGCCACCAATATCTAGCTGTGTAATGAAGGCCACCAGCTGTTTGACTATGAAGTCAGTCAACCTTATCCTCTGCAGATGTTTGCCATGGCATACGTTCCCGACACGGTCACTGATGAATGACCAGTAGCCCTAGTCATTTCCTTTTAACAACATTTCCATTGGGGGTGGGATGGAAGAGCTGGGGAAAAGTTGAATGTCAAAGAAGAAAAGCATCATGGCAGCTTCCTGGAAAGCATCAACATACTATTTTGGAATTCTTCCTGTGGCTACAGAATAGATGTACATTCGGGAAATGATAAGCCTTTTGATGTACTTTTCCAGTTTGTCACCTCTGGCCATGTGAGTGCAGTCAATAATTTCCTGGACATGGGAGCATTCTGCAATTACAGCAAGAACTAATTGCAATCTGAGCTTTAGAAGCTTCAACAGTGCAAAATTTCACATAATCTCCAACCTGAGCAAAGGGGTGGTGGTGCAGAAGTGTACAGCCAAACTGAGAGGGGCCATGTATATTTGCAGCTGAGCACTTATCTGATCTCGTGACAAATAAATTCAATGCCACAGTGACCTTAGTTGTTACTTTCGGGGCTTCACTATCCACGGAGTGAGGTGAGGCAGATGCCTGTGACTAACTGCCTTGAGAGTCACAGTCTCTTCCTGCGCTGCTTTCTGTCATATCCAGTCATCTTCACTAGTCCATATAGATTCAGTACTCCAAGTGGTACCTCTTTTTCCTATGTGGCCTTCATCTCTCTGTGGGGACCTTCAGATGCCTGTTGTCCCTTCCTTGAGTGATTGCTAAAAGTGGCCTGCTTTGATCGCCTCTATTTGTGTTGGAATAGCAACCATTCTCAGCGTTCCTACTGATGAAGTGATGTCCGAGCAGCTTTGTTCAATTTCCTGATGCCAAGAGGATGGCCAGCACCTGAAGTAGCAAGAACTTCATTTCTACTTCTGGCCTTCTTCCTGGATTAGCTCTTGCCTCTTCTCAGTCCATGCAGTGGACCCTGTCAGCTAGTTGAAAGCTTTCTGTAATGTGTCTGCATGAGTCATCTTGTCACCACCTTAGCCAACTAAGCTTTCATGGAAAACTATTACCTTGTGCATTAGTAATCAATAAAGAGAGACAGTGCACTGTTCTATGTAAAATAAACGTAATCCAATGTCAATTTTTCTAAATTGCCCATTTCCTGCCACACAACGGAAAGCCCAGTAGAAAAACATGCATAAGAGGAACAAATGGTAAACCTAAAGAAACAAACCAACAATTGATTGTTTAGATTCAAGTGGGAAAGTTACAACAGGAGAGGAAAAAAGTGCGTGCAGTTTTAAAAATTGCAGAATATTAATGGGTTTTGAGAAATTATGTGCTACAACCTGTTGTTCTCAATACTATTTTCCATAATTTTACAGATACTTACTAGTGTTACGTAATATGAATTTACTTCTCCCAGGGTCTCCAAGATTTGGAGGAGAAAAATCAGAGGCCCCTTCCTCACTGGAGCAAAAACTGAAGAGACAATATTTTATTTCACTTACTCAATGATCTATAATAATTTTCTTCTTCCTTTTTGTTCCCGTATTTTCCCATTTCTTTTGACACTGTCACAGTTGGCACCCTTACTCCAGCAGAACAGCTGGCATTGTGCACGTAGTTGGCATTAGTAGATATGCAGCTGGTGCAATTAAAGGAACATTCTTTGACTTTAGCCACATTTGGATCTGATTGCTTCTGAGTGGTATGCTAAACACGATCTGAGAATTACTCAATAAGTCAGTATTAGAATTTTCAAATACTTTTCATATTCAGTAAACTCAGTGCTGGACGCTCCATGTGAGAAACAAGAGCATTAGACAATGCAGCAGACATCTTGAGATTAAGAATGTGTTTGAGTTGCTGGGCTGGTTTAACCAGATTGAAGAAATGCCAAGCAAAGGATCATTTGTAGAAATCACTTAAAGGGATACAATGGAACATGAACACCTTTGAAAGGAGGTCATCAATCACAATGGAGATTATCAACCATTGAACTAGCAAACGATAAGATGAAACTCTTGATGATGGATTGAAAATAGATGGTAGAGTTGTGGCAGTGACCCTGAGCCAAAAACCTATTGTATGGAGTCTTTTTGCAAAAGAAAATAAGCCATTACATCAGGAGACAAAGTATAACGTAACTGAGAAATTAGATTCCCATGTCCAAGAGAATGGCTCTGGGAACCATAATAAACTTGGTATAAATAAATGGCCTGTTTTGCATGCTCAGTATAAAGTTATGCAGACATACAGATAATACCAAACAAATGGGGGCTGTGGGCTTGGAGGAAATACCAGACAGCTTTAGCTGGGTTTGCATCTTAGCTTATCAGTGGGAAATGGCATTCAGTGCAGGCATTATGAGGTATTGCTTATAGAAGCTGAACTTAAAAGCATTATAACTCCACTGACGTGATAGAACATTTTTCTGCATTCACTCACAGGTGGAGAATGTCACTGCTAAGGTCAGCATTTAATGCCTGCCCCTAATTGCTCTTGAGGAGGTGGTAAAATTTTTATAGAAACATACTGCAGCTTTCTGGAGGCTTTTCTAATCAACCTGTTCAGATGTTACGACACACCCCTGGACTGAGTGAAACTGTATACCCATGCCACCTGGCTCAAAGGTAAGGACACTACCACTGCACCACAAGGGCCCCAAATTGGGATTGAAGCAGGAATCTACAGGTAAACAACTGAGCATCTTTTTGGACAGCGGAGTCAAATGTCAACCAACATTGCTTTATGCCTGGAGTCATATGTAGGCCAGACTGTGTAAATACAGCAGATTTCTTGCCCTAAAAAACATTGGTGAAAGACCTTTTCTTAAATGACAATCTCATGGTTACTTGTTTATCAAGACTGATGTTAACATCTTATCCCATATATTATTTGATTATTTAAATTCCCAAACTACCATAATAGAACTTCAAGTTACGCTTTCTTCTCATTAATCCAAGGCTCTGGATTGCTATGCCACTGTTCTCTGAGACCAGTTGTGCTATAAGTGACATGTGGGAGTTAGTTGGCTCCCTGTGCAGAATACAGACTGCAAGATGGTAATAAAGCTAACAGGATGTTGTATCACATAAATGCAAAATACTGGAGCTGTTGGAATTCCAAAATGAACACAGAGTATGCTGGAGAAACTCAGCAGGTCTGGCAATATCTATGGAGAGAGAAACAGAGTTCAATGTGATTCTTCTCCAGAACTGAAAGATGTAGTTCTGAAGACAAGTCATATGCTACCTGGAATACACCTCCTCCCACCCACCCTCCTGCAAAAATGCCATCCCCTATTCCCAATTCCTTCGCCTCCGCCGCATCTGCTCCCAGGATGAGACATTCCA
>JAHRHZ010000086.1:12373952-12391213 GCA_024137785.1 Ginglymostoma cirratum | reverse complement strand
ACTGGCTCCATCCCCGCCTCTTCGACTTGTCTGCCTCCTCTCCACCTATCCTCTCCTCTATCCATCCTCTATCCGCCTCCCCCTCTCTCCCTATTTATTTCAGAACCCTCTTCCCCTCCCCCATTTCTGATGAAGGGTTTAGGCCCGAAACGTCAAGTTTTCCTGCTCCTATGATGCTGCTTGACCTGCTGTGCTCATCCAGCCCCATGCTTGTTATCTCATACAGGGACTTGAAATGTTAACTCTGTTTCTTTCGCCACAAATGCTGCCCTGACCTACTGAGTTTCTCTATCACTTTCTGAGAACGTTGAATTATATATGCCAAATTAGTTGGGTTTAAATCACCAGAGATCATACTGGAAAATACAGGTCAGGCTGGGACTGTGCTGTTGGGTTGTAGAAAACATGTTAGTGTGTACAAACAACAACAAAAATACAGTTAACAAGTACATAAACCTAATGATAGATAGACAGCACTCTGACCTCAGCTTCTCCACCGAGAACACCCCCAACTGCTGACAAATTCAAAGATTGATGTACTAGAGCACTACAGTTGTTTGCTGCTGTACGTGCTCGGTTGCTGGTAGTTTTTAAGCTATGGAGAAACAGTCTGAAAATCACACTTGTTGATGTTAGCTGTCAGCTTGTCTAATTACTGAAGAAGTGTGGCCTGTTCCTTTCAGTCAGAGGTCAGTTACTGCAGAATATTTTCACTGAAGAAATGTTTTACGGGCTTTTAACACAGATACCTTAGCCTACAGGCTGGCTTTTTAAAAGAAACCTTATTGAGCTACAATATTGTGAAACTTCATCAGCTCGAATTACCAGCCTCCTCAGGCCAGAGAAATGCAAAACGTGTTTCACTTTATTGTAAGTGTAACTTTGTTCAGCAAGGTCCTGCCCTCTTCAACAATGCCAAAAGTAGCAAGATAAGGTTTGCCATGGTGGTTTAGTATAAGCAGAGATGAAACTTCTAGTGCTCTGTATTACTTTCAAGTGGTTGTCCTAAGTTTGTTCAAAAAGTCCTGTATTCAAGCAGACAGCATTTTTTTTTCAGTGGTTTGTTGGGTTTAAGAGGTATTGTAAGATCATTGATCTGAAAGCAGCAATTTTAACCAGAGAATGCCTGGAGAAACTCTGCAGGTTTGGCAGCATCTGTGGAGAGAGAAACAGAGTTATTGTTTCAAGTCCAGTATGATTCTTCTTCAGAACTAATTTTCAGCATCCATAGTATTTTGCTTTCATTCAAATTCTAAACTTGATTGGCTTGGATTTAAAATTAGCTGCATTTTTTGAATGCCCTAAAAAAATTAAATTAGGTATCAGTACATCCAAAACACTTAAGTAGATTTCCCATCAGATAATGCATTGCACCAGTTTGGGAATGTTCTAAAGAAAAATTAGGAGTGTCGGAAAAGTGAACAAATAATATCACAATATAGCAATAAGTCTTCTAGGTATAATTCTAAATACAGTTCTAAATTCCACATCCATTTTTTGCATATTTTTTCCAAAAATTTACTTTATTCATAAAATTTTTAAAAATACATTACTAAACATTTCAACTTGAATGTTACAGAATTTTCAATAAAATTCAACTTGTTCAGAATGTTCCACTTAATATGATCATAGACTTGGTATTTGCAAACACATCCCATGTTATCTACACAGTAAGGGGCAAAATTATTTCAACTTGGAAACTACAGAAAGTGCAATAAAATTCTTTCTTCTTTACCATGTTTTATGCTGAGTTTCCTCTATATATTTTTAATACTTTTGATTTGCAATGCGCATTTTTTTGGAAGACATATAGTCTGACGGGCTCTACATTCCAGACCTTTGGTACACTATGACTGAAAGGCCTGAGGCGGACACCTTTCCCGAGTGTGTCTCTGCAGTAACTCCCACAAGCTTCAATACATCCCTCTGCACATCATCTTGGACATTAAAACATGGTAGTCTGCAATACTTGGTCAAGAGCGACTCCTTACACTGGAAGACCATCAGATTTTGGGAAGACCAAAGAGTATCTTTCACCAGGTTGATAGTCCTCCAGGTGTACTTGATGTTGTCTCAGTGTATATACCTGGGAACAATCCACTGAGGAAAGAGTCCTGCATCGTGGAGCATTTCTGACATTGCCTTTCAAATGCAAACTGTATAGTTCTCTCTGGTGTCCTGGACAATATGTATTCCTGAATCAACTTCGCCAAAACAAATCATCTGGTCATTCATCACAAAGCTGATTGTGGGAGTTTGTCAAATGTGCAAATCGACTGCCATGTTTCCTGACTACACTTTAGCTGTAAAACACTGTGAGACTCTGGTGGTTGTAAAAAGTGCCACATAATTGCAAGCCTGTCTTCTTTCTATCTGGAAGGAAACCTGCTGTCTTTACCTTAGCTGGGCCGCTATACAACTCTATTTCTTCACCACTGTTTCTACTGAAGCTGCTTTGTCAAGAAATTCTAAGGCAACTAGAGATGGGCAATAAATGTTATCACTGCCCAAGAATGATGTTTTTTTAGCAGTGTAATTCTGTTGGTTTTGATGTTAACTGTTATTTAGTATGCTCAGTGTTTCACAGTTACAAGAATTTTCCATGTGCATGTATTTCGTTCATGTCATCTGATTAAATAATTACATCATTTTTACTTTCATGTTCCATTGTTACCAGTGGATCATTCAACATTGCGAGAAATAAAGTGAAATCCTGAAAGTAGATGGAACTATTGGTTCATTCTTATTTATTTGCTGCAAGGACACTTAGAGCACCCTGACAACTGGCAAAATATCTGATAACACTCAGTGAACAGCCAATCCGTCATCCAGTCACTGATATTAAATGAGCTTTCTATATAAGTGTATACGAGATAGGCATTACCATAACACGGAACAACAACAAATTGTGTTAATGCAGCAATTTTAATGGAGTAGGAATGTTCCATGGTGTTTCAAATGAAGTATTATCAGAGAGCATTTGGACACAGAGCCACATAAAAAGTCATTGGGACAGATGAACAAAAACTTCGTTGGAGATATTTTTAAAGGTGTGGCTTAAAGAAGGAGAGAAAAGTGGAGAAAATTAAGGATGATTTCCAAAGCTTGTGGCCCGAACAGATGATGACATGTATACAAAAAGCAAAACAATGAAAATCGGGGATGTTTGGAGACTGAAGGAGTTCAAAGATCTTGGAAGATTGTACAGCTGGAGAAGGTTGCAGAGATAGAATTGAGGCAGTTGAACATATGAATGAGTATTTTACAATCAAAGCACAGCTGGCAAAGAAACACATCTAGGTCAGCAATCATAGGGGTGATGAGTCATTGGAACTTCCTGCAATTAGGTTAAGAGCATCTGACTTTAGAATAAACTCAAATTTAGAAAAGGTGCCACTCACTATTTAGAACTCAGTATAAAGACCAATCAATTGATTTCAGGAATTGTGATTGTCAGGGTGATAGGAAATTTAGAAAGTGATGCTTGATCCAAGAGTGTGCCATTTTAAAGAGCTTTGAAATTCTAGGTTGGGAAATTGCTATATCTCCATGCAAAAACGAATGACTTCTGTCAATTTTAGACAAGGAAACAAATACTGTGTGAGTCAAGGTGATTTAATTACATTTCTGTGCAATGGGAGTGATTGGGAAAGAATTTTATCCTTAGGATATAGTTTAAACCTGTTTGTAGTCTGGAGTTTCCTGCAGTGACAACTCTGGAACTGATCAGGTTTTTTGCATAAACTCATGCTGTATGCACTGTTGTAAGTAAACACCAAGCTCTTCATGAAACAACATCTGATAATCCAGGAATGTTTTGTGTATAGCGTTGAAGCTACATTTCTGTTTGTTGATATAACTTCTAAGCAAAGTACTTTTTGAAGTGTTGAAGAAAGTGTCGACATCAGGTAGGAAACCAAGCACTTCATGAATGCTGTAAATATTCAAAAATGTCCACAGAAATAGCCCAAAAGAATGTTAGTTAATTATAATTCTATGTTTTGTTGTCACTTTTAACAGTGTAGGTTGTAAAGGTAAGTTCTCCAAGAAATTTTATCCAGTTTACAAGTGAAAGAGTATGTAAAGATACCAGGTAACTTCATCTGTCTTTCCAATACTTCTCTCAAGATGGATATTTTGATCTTAGTTTGAACAGCAACTGGAATAAATATCCTTAGATATGTGTTGTACAGATTTATTGGAAAACAGAACTGCAAATTTAGTATCACAACAAGAGATTTGGTACAGTGAACTTTTATTGGGCCTTCTCAGAGCTGAGAATAAGGTTAACTCTTCATTGAGGTACGAGGGTTCTTTAAAAGTTGGACTTTAGTTTACTTCTTTTAGACTCATTGCAAAGTTTGTCACATATATTCAGTCAGTATGTAGTACAATGATTGTTTGGTAGGCATGGAGATGCCGGTGGTGAGAAGACTGTCCTTTCAAGGACTTACAGAAGAACATAATATTCCCTTACCTTTCTGCAATTTTCATCTACCTTCCTTGACATGGGTACTGTTGCATGGGCTACAATCTTTCTTATACTTCATAAAACTCACCATTCTTTACAAATTTGATCGGATTGGAGACAGTTAGGAGGAGGAGGTCATCATTCAAATGCTTTAGCCTGGAATTGAAATTAAGATCAGATGCTGGAACCGCGCCTACTTTTGTTATCTCTTCTGTCCTAAACCAAGAATATTGACAATATTTGTTGCAATTTAGGAAGAAACTGTTTCCTCTGGTGAGCCAGTCCAGGACAAAGGACAGTAACCTTCAAATTAGAACCAGACCTTTCAGAAATGATTTAAGAAATGCTTCCAAATGTGGAGTGTTGAAAAGCTGTTGCGGCTGCAAGACAATTCAAGCCTTGATGTTGCTAGATTTGTATAGGCTAGGTAGTCGAGATGCAGAATACATGAATGGGAGAACAAACATGAGCAACTGAATGGCCTGTTCCTGTTCCTATGTTCCAATTTCCAGTCCAAATCAATTTATTTAGCATAGATCAGGTTTAGTGATTTACTAGTCTGCATGGCTATGTACACACCACGCAGCATATTGGACTCACTGATTATCAATCACAACACTTTGGCAATAAAATCACTAACTTTAAAAGTCTAAATCAACTGATTTTGTACAAAGACCACCCAATATGATCCGTTCAAAAGAAAACCTCCTTTCCCTCATTCAACCTGTAGAAGTAAAACAATAACTAACAGGATTAGGCTGAGAGTGAAACCTGGCATGGTTCATTGCATGCTGATTCTCAGGGCTCCCTGCCTGTCTACAGCCCTGTCTCCTGTATCTCTCATGTCTGCTCTGATTTTAGGTTTGTACTGACTTTGTGCAATTAATCCTTTTATTTAGAACATATCATGTATTTTTGCTTTCCCACATAAATCACTGAATTCCAGAAAGGTGAAATCATTATATCCTGTTCCTCTCAAAACTGCCCTTTCCTGGGCCTTGCCGGAGAACCAAACCATGCTTCACTTCCTGTAGAACTGTGTCCCATCCACGGGCTTTTGGAGAACTGAGTTAAGCATGACTTTGACAGCCCCACACCACAGATTCGACATAGAGGTTAAATGAGAAGTCCAGAATAAAATATTTAACCTTTTCTACTTATAGCTAATATGGTGCCTCTTCGAGCCAGGTGCTCTAGACAACTACCTAAATTGCCTCTATCGTTGGTCCCACAAACAAAAATGTGAAATTCCCTTTGCATCCTGAAGTGTAACACTCTGTAGATCTCTCTCTCTCTCTCTCTCCCCCCCTCCCTCCCCCCCTCTCTCCCCCACCACCTCTGGACAGCCAGTTAATTTACATCTGCAGCCATTTTTGGCTGTATCAGCCCTCTTTTAAAAAACATGTTTCGGAGTTACAAGTTCAAAATGTTTGTAGTACTTCTGGGTTTTGACCCGAGGTCATGACAATTGCCCCAAAGCAATGAACATAAGAACATAAGAACTAGGAGCAGGAGTAGGCCGTCTGGCCTTTCGAGCCTGCTCCACCATTCAATAAGATCATGGCTGATCTTTTCGTGGACTCAGATCCACTTACCCGCGCTCTCACCGTATCCCTTAATTCCTTTATTGTTCAAAAAAAATCTACCTTAGCTTAAAAAACGTTTACTGAAGTAGCGTCAACTACTTCACCGGGCAAGGAATTCCACAGATTAACAACCCTCTGGGTGAAGAAGTTCCTCCTATGAGAAATGAGATTACAATGGGTGAATAAGAATTAAAGATTTAAAACACACACACATAAACACCTATACATATCCATACACATATGCATACACAGACAAACACGCACACACAAATGCACACAGATATGTACACAATATATGCAATCACACATACACATACACTTTCCCAAAAGTGGCCGCAATTACAAATGTCTGCCTCATATTCTTCATTATAAATGGCATTGACAATGGACAAAATAGAATGGTCAAGGGTTCAGGATAGTTAGAAAACTTTTGGGAAATTCCTTGAATTTAAAAGGTAGAGATATTTATAACTCCTATTTTGCTTATGTGGTGTATCTATACAGTGATGCCAGTTAAACTTCCTTTAAATGAGGATTAGAGTGGACCTCATATGGTGAAATTACAATTGGAACAGAAAGGAAACGGATAGAAATGTAATTAATTGGAAAGCTGTCTGATGGTTCACTAAGTTTACCACCATAATACTGAGCCAGACACAGTAGCATAAACTTTGGTTTCACCCATGCTGATGACAGGCTAGGGGTAAATTCAGCAGCATTACAGTCAAATTGGGGAAGAGAAATCAATAATGATTTCTGTTTCTGTTTGTGATCTGGTGACCCATGTTGAACATCACCTGGTGTGCTTACTCGGAGAGTTAGTGGTTAGTTGCGGTGGCCCTCCATGACCTGCTATCAGCTAATATGCCAAATTCCACCTTTAAGCTTAGACATTAAAAAGAAAGACTTACATTTATACAGTACTTTTCATGGCCACAGAATGCCTCAAAGCACTTAGTCAATGAAGTACTTTTGAAGTGTAGTCCCTGTTGTAATGTAAGCATTGTCGCAGCCAATTTGCACGCAGTAAACTCCCACACATAGAAATGTTAATACTGTGCCAATCTTTTTGTGGTATTGTTTAAGGGATAGAATTTGACAGGACACCAGGGCTAACTCACTATTTTTTATCAAAATAATAGCATGAGACCTCTAACATGATTCCAAGTGGGCAGATAAAATCTTGATTTATTGTTTCATCCAAAAGTTGGCACCTGCATCAGTGCAGCACACCCTCATCACTGCACTGGAGTCTCAGCTTGGTGTTTTGTGCTCAAGTAAGATTTGACTCGGATTTGAATTTGGAACCTTGAGACTCAGAGACGAGAGTGCTCCCAAGAGTCACAATTGATGTCCTGAGTCATGAAGAGTAGACATAGATTAACTTTTTACACCAAAAGGGAGACAGAAATCCAAACCAGGAGTATTAGGTTTCCAGAGATTCAAGTGTGCATGCTCGCCTGTTAACTTTGTTATTATCTACTTTAACAACCAGTAAAGCATGGAGCATAACTGCACTCACTCCACATGATGTGTTTATTCTCCTCCATGGGTGACCACTCAATCCCAGAGTGGTGATATAAAGCCCTGCTAAGAGGACATGCTCAGCAGGGAGATGCATTGAGCTGATTATTTGGAGCTGAGGCTCAAGAGTTATTTGTAAACTTGTATCACAGCCGGTTGAATCAAATCTCTGGGAAAGAAGGCAGGGGAGTCTGGCTGTTCCCTTCAAAAATGAAAAGATAATGAAATGGAAACTTGCAGTATTTTTGAAAGAAATACCAGCAATCCCAAATATTTGAGACATTTTATAGTTTATTTTACTATAATTAAATACATCCAGCTGTGCCTAGTTAGTGGGAAAGTGACTAATGGGACTATTTATGGAAATGTTTTCCCAGGCTTCGAATGTTCCCCAACATAGTTTTATTTCATTCTGCACATCTTCAAACTTATTCACTTGTATTGTTTAGATCCTAACTTGCTCCCACACTTCTCCAGGCAGGAAGTGGTTAAAAATGATCATGTTATCTCGGATTCTCCAGCATCTGCAGTACCTTTTATCTCTGATACAATTTTAACCCCACTGCGAAGCCTCTTCTAAGGATGCCTACCCTGAAGAAGTTACCCTCCTCCCTCCGGACAAACCTCAGGGAATCTCTCTCCCACTGCAACTCTCTCATCACCTCTTCGGCCTTGAAACTGCTACTTGTCTGCCTCCTCTCCACCTATCCTCTCCTCTATCCATCCTCTATCCGCCTCCCCCTCTCTCCCTATTTATTTCAGAACCCTCTTCCCCTCCCCCATTTCTGATGAAGGGTCTAGGCCTGAAACGTCAAGTTTTCCTGCTCCTATGATGCTGCTTGACCTGCTGTGTTCATCCAGCCCCATGCTTGTTATCATGAATTTTTTGGATTGGGCAGGCCCTCCGTGAGCTCTGTGTCCCCTGCTCTCTCCCTGCAAATAATAGGGTCTTTGCTTCGCATCCAGCAGCAATGTTGTGGGATATATCCTGTCAGCTTATCCCTCAGGCAAATTTCTGACCTCTGCAACAAGTTTCTGACCCCAACCACAATGTTGGCTTTCCAAATCCTTTTACCCAAAGCAGCCAGTTTATTCCTACTGAAAAATAAGAGAAATTAATGAAATTCTCAATAGGAAACAAAAGGGATCCTTGAGATATTGCTTTTAACCTCAATGCCTTAACTCAGGATTGAATCTCCAGTGCATACGAATACACCTCAGCCACAGGCTGAACTTTTGATGTCGCCCTCCTTTAACTTTCTAACTTTACAAATAGTCAACTACACACTGTCAGGCTTGTTACATTGCTAGAGCTCAAGCCCAGCTCCACTCAGATCAATGGAAAATGCATCTCCTTTGTGATGTCAGGTCAGCAGATTACAGTAAAACAACCCACTGTTTTTGTGCTGTTGACCACTTTAGCACATCCTCTGCACAGCATTAACCTACACATTTTTCATTTTATTCCTCTTTCTCCCTTTAAAAAGATGTATTAGCAAGTGTAATGGCATTTAACTGAGCATTCATTCTTATGCTTAGTAATTAAAGTGATTGTGAGACAATTTAATTGGTGGCATTGCCGCTTTTTAAAATGAAAACCATTGCTGACTGTTACCTGGATTGAATAACACATCTGTGACCACACTGCAGTACTTAGTGATGGCACTTTCAGCTCCCTAGTCATCCTATGGATGATTAGTGGGGAAGAAAAGGGGTCATTCAGCAATAACAAACTCCAGAATTGGATAAATAAAATTAAGGGTTATCTTGACCAAAGCAGAGTTTGCTGGTCCCAGGGTGCTACGACATAGGCGCTGCCCTAACATATTTTCACAAAATGATTGATCTTAATCTATCTATTAGATTGCTTCAAGATGTTGTACACGTTCAAAACAGTGATAAGGTTCTAGGGCTGGAACAAACGTGTCTTTTTATACTGAATAAAAAACTTCTTTTGGAATTGTTCTCAGGTAGTCAGGGCTGACAAGTGATGGACATGGGGTGGGAGAAGAAGTACATTACTGTATCTGAGTCACAATTTAATAGATACTGCTTTTTGGATGACTTTGATCCTGAAGTAATTCATTCATCAAATATGTTATTGCTTAAATAACTGTGTCATTAAATACTATTAAAACTTCAAATACTTCTTAATGTCTTGATCAACATTGGGTGGCATGGTGGCTCATTGGTTCAGTTTCAGCCCCGGGTGACTGTCTGTCTGTGTGGAATTTGCATATTCTCCCCTTGTCTGTGTAGGTTTCTGCTGGGTGCTCCATTTTCATTCCACAGTCCAAAGGCATGCAGGTTAGGTGGACCAGCCATGCTAATTGCCTCATAGGGTCCAGGGATGTGCTGGCTAGGTAGATTAGCCATACGAAATATGAGCTTATGGGGATAGGGTAAGGGGCTAGGTGTGGGTGGGATGCTCTTTGGAGGGTCAATGGTCTCTTTCTGCACTGTAGGAATTCCATGATTCTATGAATATGTCAGCTAGTATGTAGCTAGTATGAGTTAGTAGTACTATCACCTCTGAGTTAGAAGGTTTTGGGTTTACTCCACGCCAGGTGCCACTCCAGAAATTTAAGCATAACAGTTTACACTAACACCCATCTAGTAATGAGGAAGTACTCCATTATCAGGGGTAGCATCTTTCAAGTGGGATGTCAATCCAAAATCCTACCTACCTTCTTGGGTGTATATAAAGGATTCCACACATTCTTTTGCAGAAGAGCACAAGGTTCTCCCTAGCCTAGCGCCGAGGCTAATTTTTACCCTTTTGTAAACATCAACAAATACTTTATCCGGTCATTATGGTGTCACTGCTTGTGGGAGCTTGATGTGTGGCAATTGGCTGCTGTGTTTTCAATAATAATGACTGCTTCAGGAGTATTTTGTTGGCTGTAAACTGCTTTGTAAAGTCAGGTGGTCATGAGGTGTTGGATAAATGCAAGTCTTTTCTGTTTCTTTGGTCATTGCATGGTTAAGTTCGCTTTGAAACAGCTCCCCTTTATTATTCTCATCCTCTCATATCTTCAAGGTTCACCTGTAAAGTGTATATGTCACAATGCTATAGTGACTTCATTGGATTTTATGCGGTCAAATGATGTGCATTTGCAGAAGGCTGGAGAAAGATTATAATTGCTAGCGCAGAATTTAGGGTTGCCAGCTCCAGGTTGATAGGTTCCTGCGGATCCCATTAAGTGACTTCCTGCCTCAAACTACCCAACCCCTACACTCATGCCACTGATCATCCAGCATGTCTGTCCTCATGGTGCATGACCTTCCTATACCAATTGGAAAGAGAATAGACTTCTCATTACCATCAAAGTGAGTGAAGTGTCTTTATCTTTTACATAGGGTTGCCAAGCTTCCAGGATTACCTAGAGCCAGAAATGAAAACCTAATTTCTCAGACACCAGTGCAAGCAAGCCCAGGAACAATTTACTAAGCATATTCTAAAACATCTTTTGTTTGTTCATTATAGAAATTAGTGATGGGAACACGAAGGCTGTTTGACTGACAGTCAAGAATCATCCAATCATCTATGGAAGAATCTGTTAGCTTTCCAATTGTGTGATTGGTGACTAATTGTAGGAGTGCAGATGCAGGGCTGTAGGAAGTAAGAGGTCATGTGAGAAAACCTCCAGAAATGCATAGCCAGCGTTGGCAACCCTGATTTAACTGTATTGCTTGCTTCTCAGTGAATGTGAAATTTGAGCCAAGCAGCATGTTTCATGCCGTATAGGCAGATTAGGCACTTTGCCCTGCAGACATGTTGGCCATTTTCCCATGCACTATGGACATGTTGGAAATGTGCCAGCCACAGAACTTTTAATTATGTACATTTGTGCCCGATTAAAGCTTTGAATATTTATACCATTTCTAACATCACTAATTTCTTTCTGTCTGACCACTTTGTCTAATGGGCCATCACTATTTTGCAAAAGCGCTTGTGGAACAAAACACATAATGGTCACAACCGAACATATTCAATATGCAGAATGAACACATTTCTATTGTAATTATATTTATAACTTGTCCTCATTCTGTTGATAGTTGCCTCAATGGAAGTTTGTTTTGCAGGATTTTGTTTGCCAAAAAACACCCACTCTTTTAATCAGTGCATAATTAGAACATCCCAAGAACACAATTGTTTGCCATAGGTGGTATTTTACCCCAGAATTAGGTTGGCGAGGTGTATTTTCCCACACTTTTAGATTGTGATCAATTATAGTTAAATGGTATCAAGTTCATTAAATGGTACTACTAAATGCATTATGATAACTTTCGAGATTAAACTCTCATGGGTGTACAGTTCAGAAGTGTGGCAGTGCCAAAAAGTAATCTTTGATGCCTATGTTTCAAATGTTGAATATTTCAGTTGCAGAAATTGCTGATACTTACCTTCAAATTGACAGAACTGTTTAGATCAACTGCAATAAAAATATTTATACACATAGAGTTCCTCATGGTAGACTGGTTAGCAAGGTTAGATCACATTGAATACAGGGAGAACTAGCCATTTGGATACAGAACTGGCTCACAGGTAGAAGACAGAGGGTGGTGGTGGAGGGTTGCTTTTGAGACTGGAGGCCTGTGACCAGCGGTTTGCCACAAGGATCAGTGCTGGGTCGACTGCTTTTTGTCATTTATGTAAATGATTTGGATGTGAACACAGGAGGTACGGTTCGTAAGTTTGCAGATGACACCAAAATTGAAGGTGTAGTAGACAGCGAAGAAGATTATCTCAGATCCGATGGGCCAATGGGCCTATGAGTGGCAGATGAAGTTTAATTTAGATAAATGTGAGGTACTGCATTTTAGAAAGGCAGGACTTATACTCTTAATGATAAGGTCCTGGGGAGTGTTGCTGAACAAAGAGACTTTAGAGTGCAGGTTCATAGTTCCTTGAAAGTGGAATCGCAGGTAGATAGGACAGTGAAGAAAGCATTTGGTTTGCTTGCCTTTATTAAACAGGGCATTGAGTCTAGGAGTTGGGAGGTCATGTTGTGGCTGTACAGGACTTTGTTTAGACCACTTTTGGAATACAGTTTGCAATACTGGTTACCCTGCTATAGGAAGAATGTTGTGAAATTTGAAAGAGATCAGAAAAGATTTACAAAGATGTTGCCAGGTTGGAGGGTTTGAGCTACGGGGAGAGGCTGAATAAGCTGGGGTTATTTTCCCTGGAGCATCGGAGGCTGAAGGATGACCTTATTGAGGTTGATAAAATCATGAGGGGCATGGATAGGGTGAATAGCCAAGGTGATTTCCCCAGGGTAGGGGGAGTCCAAAACTAGAGGGGCATAGGTTTAAGGTGAGAGGGGAAAGATTTAAAAGGGACTTGAGTGACAACTTGTACATGCAGAAGGTGGTGCATATATGGAATGAGCTGCCAGAGGAAGTGGTGGGGGCTGGTACAATTACAACATTTAAAAGGCATCGGGATGGGTATATGAATAGAAGAGTTTAGAGTGATATGGGCCAAATGCTGGCAAATTGGACTAGGTCAGATTGGAATGTCCAGTCGGCATGGATGAGTTGGATCAAAGGGTCTGTTTCTGTGCTGTACATCTCTATGACTCTATGACATGGAGAAGATCATACCATGGTATCAGCCTGATTGTCTATTTTAAATTAGGTGATTTTAATTAGTAAATGGTGGGCATTTGCATTTGGCATTAAGCATCTTTCAGGCTTACAAGGGACTCCTGATTCATACCTAGCTACCTAGAATCATCGTATCCCTACAGTGTGGAAGCAGGCCATTCAGCCCATTGAGTCCACACCAACCCTCCAAAGAGCATCACACCCAGACCCACCCCACTGTCTCCCCATGACCCCGCATCTACAATGGCTAACCCACATAGCCTGCACATCTCTGGACACAATGGGCAATCTAGCAAAACCAATCTACCTAAGCTGCACATCTTTGGACTGTGGGAGGAAACGGGAGCAACCGGAGGAAACCCACGCAGATACAGGGAGAATTTGCAAACTGTACATAGACAATCCCCCAAGAATGGAATCAAACTCAGATCTCTTGTGATGTGAGGCAGCAGAGCTAACCACTGAGCCACCATGCTGCCCACCTATGCTGAGAATTGCTTGTATGTGCAATTTGGATGAGGCAGAATCTAGCTCCCTTCAACACGGACTAGATTGATTTGTACATGAAACAACTGAGCAAATTGCTGCTGGATATTCAGGATCAATGGAACTGTACCGCAGCAGGATTCAACATCTTTTGATGAGGAGGGAAGAAAGGTATGAGTAAGGGATCAAGCATGTTAATAATGCTTCACTGTAAGAATGGTATAATTTTCAGACTTATAGGGTGCCTATCAACACAGTGTGCACAAATTTCTGTTTAGCTACTTTCCCACCTGGCCAGTAATTATCCATCAATCTTTCTGAATTCCTTGGCAGCCTAGGGATGTGAGCATATTTCCTACTCCTTGAGTTCCTATCCCTGGCAATCTCATTTTTTGGATGGGTACTTTCTCACGTTGTATGGAAATCCAGTGCTTTCGTGAATTGAGTTCCTTGGCACTTTAATGTGTTTGGTAAAGCCCTCTTCGTGGGCTGATCCAGAGATATAATAGAAATGTTTGTATGTAAGCAAGCAACAGGGGTACATCTATTGCTGGTCCTCCAGTTTGTTTCTCAGACTTTAGAATCAATTAACTTGAGGAGGAGGAATCTAAATTTTTATCCCTCTTCTCCAGTTTCTATGGCCTTTCAGTAAACAATGTTATTTGATTAGAGTTATGTTTCATTTACAAAATGTGCAGTAAATGGGAACTCTAAACCACCTTTTGTAATTTCACTGCTTCCTGAACCAATGGCACCAGAAGACGGATTAATTGGTTATTCATCCCATTACTGTTTATGGGAAATTGTTGGTGTACAAATGTTGTTACGTTTACACAAACTACTTTTCTCACATGTCCAATGGTATTAGGCCTTTACTTTGTCTTCAACAGTAAATCATTGAGTCTTCTTCAGAGTACTTGAGTCCTCTTGACAAAAGAAAATTCCTTATTGTACATATTTTAACTTTAATAAACAAGTCAGTTTTAAATTAAGGTGTCAAAGTAGCAGACGAAAAGGGAAATGCACCTGAACTCCCCTTTCTTGAGATTTCCAAAGTCCAACTTATTTTGCCCTCTGGTTAAATTACATCATTGAAGATTAAAACTTTGAATTCCCTCTGATTTTTACACAGTTGACAGCTGTGGAGTGATCTGGCAGTTTGTGAACTGGACTGAGTACTTTATCTTACTGGATTACCTGTTAGGGAGTGTCTCCTTGTAGCACGTAATGCTGCTGGAAGGAAACTGGAGCACAGGGTGAATCTGACTACTTTTAAACCACAATGGCCACCCCCACATTATTTTTTGCTATCAGTGAAGAAGAATCTGGCTTCCATGAAAATGTTCCTTCTGTGACTCACCTGAACTCATAAATTATATCACTAACAGCTTCTTTTGATGGTTCAGCAGATACAAGCCACAGACATTGAATCTGGCAGATATTCCCAGATACCATCATGGGGTTATGCCAAGTTAGTGAAATGAAGATGAAGTGATGCAATTTAAAAATACAGGGGCTCCAATTTAAGATAGAAGTGAGGAGATTTTCTTTTTTTCAGAGGGTCAGGAGCCTTTGTAACTATCTTCCCCAGAGAACAGTGAGGCAGGGTCATTGAATACTTTGAAGACAAAGGTAGATACTTTCATAACCAACAAAAGAGTTGATGGTCAGTTGGGGGTAGGTGGGAATGTGGAGTTGGAGCCACAATGAGATCTTATTGAATGATGGAGCAGGATCAAGGAGCCAGTGGCCTAGTCCTGCTCCCACTTCAAACGTTTAATTGGAAATATTATTATTGACCCAGAATTTACATAGCCATGATTCCTGCTAGCCAGTTATAATTTAGCAATGAGCTCGCATGGCCAACTAGTTTTAGGACACGATTTTTTTTTGCATCGTAACTACTGGCCATATTTGCACAGTATTGGAGAGAAACTGATGGTGTCAAACTAGACCTCAGCAAGACAGACCCTTTGGTGGAGAAAATTAGCTATTAACACAGGTATCAACTAAATATTGCTTCTTATAGACACATACACTGTTACTACATTTTGATATGAACAGAGAGTTAATAACCAATGGCTTATAGGTTAGCCACATGACCAGAAAAAATTAAAGCTTTACTCTATTTGTTTTCCTGAGACTTGGATGCTGGTAACTGGATGTTAAAAGGAAAGATAGGGCATCTGACTGTGATTATTTGGATCCCTCCCACATTATTTATCTTTATACATTATACATTATCGTATCTGGAACAAAAGTGGTACAGGCAGAGGCCTCAGAACAGATCATGAGATCTTTCCTGTTTAGCTAGTGAATGGTACATGGTCAGGCTACTGAAAATGGGGAAGAGGAATAAACCTTAAAAATACTCAGCAAGATATTACATAGAGTTACTTAAAAGTTGGCATAAAAGATGAGAATACAAACCCCAAATCTTCCCACTCTGGGTTTTTTTTGTATTTATTATACTCCACTCCACATCAAATGCACTTGATCCAAGCATTCAGTGCCAGTGTACTAAACCACAGTGCACTAAACCACATCCCATAAGCTTCCCATACATAGAATTTCTGATTAAAGCATAGAATGTTCTTCAATCCCATGCTAACATTACACAAACTTTTAAAAGCAAGATCTGGCCATTGTTGGGACTGAGCAATACACCACATCACTCCTGTGTAAAGTCTGCTTTTGTTCAGCTGTTTCTATTTTTGTTTTGAGTGAATTGTTGAATGAAAGAGCTGTGCTGTAAAGATTTGTAAATTGTTTCTGTCTGTGACTTATGGAAGTTCCAATCCTAGGGAACTTGTTTTGCAAATAATTCATATGCTTTATGGGGATTCTTATGCAAAAAGAAAAATGATGGTGAGACTGAGGAGTCAAATGCCTTCTTACACTGTCCTTTTGTCTTTGGTGTTTGGGCCTAAGTCCACCTGAGACTGATTAGGATGCAGCGTCCTCCATTACTGGCTCCAAGATTTTTTTTTAAATAAAGGACTTGAAGATAAGTTTAACCCTATCTTTAGTGGGCAAGTAAAACATAACAACTCTTAAATCAGTATTAATTTGTAATTCTGTATCAGAGAAGCTACCATTTGGGACTGAAACATATTACAGGGGCTATCTGGACAGAGCTTTGTTCTGATGAGTTCAAAGCAGCTATGTTTCTGCCACCACTGGATCTGTTTCTGGCTTTTTTAGCAGCATATGGCACCAGCATTATCTGCCATAGTTGTGGACAGTGCAGATTCATAGTTAGTTTCTCAGCCAGATCTGGTAAAACCTTGAGAAAGGGCAAGGGCTTCCCCACACTGGAAAGGAAGGACAGTTTTCTTAGGCTAGACTCAGACAATGTTGAAGAGATAGCTCTAAGATCGACCCTAAAGGGGAGGGAGGGTGCTGCTCAGTTTTAGAAGTTGGGATGGCAGTATTCTTGCATGGTCCCATTACAACTCTTCAGCAACACACCTGTGCTGCTATATAACAAGCATGGGGCTGGATGAACACAGCAGGTCAAGCAGCATCATAGGAGCAGGAAAACTTGACGTTTCGGGCCTAAACCCTTCATCAGAAATGGG
>JAHRHZ010000086.1:12301587-12368952 GCA_024137785.1 Ginglymostoma cirratum | reverse complement strand
CCCTTCATCAGAAAATGATTTTCTGATGAAGGGTCTAGGCCCGAAACGTCAAGTTTTCCTGCTCCTATGATGCTGCTTGACCTGCTGTGTTCATCCAGCCCCATGCTTAGTATCTCCTACACTCCAGAACTGAGTGTCAACCCTGATCTTGGAATCAGGTCTCAAGTGGGGCCTGAACCCATGACCTTATTAGCTCAAGGGCAAGAGTACTACTCACAGTGACCTAGCTGGTACCTGCTACTGAGAATGGGAATAGTGGTGGATTTTATTCACTCCAGGATTCTTGAAGCAATGTCACAGACCTGAAAAGGTTAGCTCTGCTTCTGTCTCCACATACAGTGCCACACAGGCTGGGTATTTCCAGCATTGTATGTTTTTATTTAAGGTCTCCAGCATCCAGAGATTTTTACTTTTGTACCAGGGTTCTTAGAGGTCATTGTAATGGCCTGATTGCAAGCCAGATGTGAATCAACAGACTGGAATTTGAACCAATGTACCTTCCAGTCTGAATGACCCAGCACAAACTAGGTGCTCTGCTACTCACTGAGCTATTGGGAAGTTCTCCACATGGTTTTATAAACATGGTAGACTTCATGAAAATATGGGTTGTAGGAAAGACAATAGATACAAAATGAGCAAAACTATAAGGCAGCAAGTGTTAAACTGGGAACTGTAGCAGACTACATGTATTTTACGAAGTATAATGTGCTCTGAAAGAAATTATTTGTGTTTATATTTCACAACCTTAGGGCATTCAACAGTGCTTACAGTCAATTAGTTTTTTTCTGAAGTATAGTCACTATTTTAATACAGGAAACCAGCAGTCAATTTTACACACAGCAAGATTCCTCAAACAGCAATGATTATATAGAGGACTATGTGGTCAGTTTTATTTATTCATTCACAGGATGTGGGCAGCATTGGCTAGGCCAGCATTTATTGTCCACCTATAATTGCCCGGGGGTAGTTAAAAGTCAACCATACTGGTGTGGGTATAGACTCACATGTAGCCCTTCCCTAAAGCACATTAGTGAACCAGATGAGTTTTTCCCTGACAACTGCCATTCATTAAACTTTTAATTCCAGATTTCTATTGAATCCAAATGCCACCATCTACCATGGTGGGAGTTGAACCCAGGTCACCAGTATATTTCCTGGGTCTTTGAATTAATAGTCTAGCGATAATACCACTAAGCCATCACCTCCCCTTGAACCGATGTTGGTTGATAGGTAAATATGACCACAGGATGGAGAAAAAGACAAACTTGTTGTAGAGACATACAGATTGGAGTAAATTCTGTTAAAAAAAAAACCAAAGATTACAGTGTGGAAAATATATGGTTAGGTTTACTACAACTAATGCATTTGATGCACCAGTTCTCTCTTAGTCATACTGCATAGAAACAGACCTTTTGGTCCAACCAGTCCAAGCTGACCATAATCCCAAAATAAAGTAGTCCCACCTGCCTGCGCTTGGTCCATATCCCCCCCCAAACATTTCTTATTTGTGTACTTATCTAAATGTCTTTTAAACTTTGTAACTGTACCTACACCCACCACTTCCTCTGGATGTTCATTCCACACACAAACCACCCTCTTATAAAAAAACTGTCCCTCATGCCTTTTTTAAATCTTTCTCCTTAAAAATATGCCTCCTGGTCTTGGGACAGAGAAAAGACACCTGTTGTTCACCCTATACCCCTATACCCCTTGTGATTTTATAACCTCGAAAAGGTCATCCCTCAACCTCCTACACTCCAGTGAAATTAGTCCCAGTCTATCCAGCCTGTCCTTATAACTCAAATCCTCCATTCTTGGCAACATCCTAGTAATTTTTTTTTGAATGCTCTCCAGCTTAATAATATCTTTCCTGTAGCAGGGAGACCAGTACTCCAGAAGAGGCCTCAACATGACATCCCAACTCCTATACTCAATGAGCAGGTCTGAGCAATGAAGGCAAGTGTGCTAAATGCCTTCTTAACCACCCTACCTAAATGTGATGCAAATGTCAAAGAGTTATGAAGCTGAATCCCTAGGTCTCCATGTTTTACAACACTACCCAAGGCCCTCCAAGTCCTGCCCTTGCTAGTTTTACCTTAATGCAAGACCTTGCATTTATCCAAATTAAACTCCATATGCCACTCTTCAGCCCATTGACCCAATTGATCAAAATCTTTGGTAATGTTAGATAACCTCCTTCACTGTCCACTATACCACCAATTTTGGTGTCATCTGCAAACTTACTAACCGTGCCTTCTATATTCTCATCTAAATCATTTGTATAAATGACAAACAAAAGTGAACCCAGCACCGATCCTTGTAAAACACCACTGGTAATAGGTCTCCAGTCCAAAAAACAACCCTCGAGCATCACTCTCGGTCTCCTGCTGTTAAGCCAATTTTGTATCCAATTGACAAGCTCACCTTGAATCCCATGTGATCTAATTTTACTAATTAGTCTACTGTGCAGAACCTTGTCAAGAGCTTTACTAAATCCAAGTGAACAATGTCTACCCCCTGCCTTAATCAATCTTCTTGTTACTTCCTCAAAAAAACTCAAAAATCAAACTTTCCTCCTATATATTAAGGAATACTGTTGTGTTGCTATGCTATAACCAATGTGTGAAGGAAGTGTAAGTTATGTGACTTATGCCAACTTTATTAGTGAATTATTTTAATTTTATTCAATGCTGCAGCATGTAATCTTCTTGAATTCCCTGCCCAAAGGCAGGTCCTTAGCTACTACCCCTCGTACAATGCTAAATTTCATGATCTTATTACAATAGGGCATATATCATCCTAACTGTCTAATCAACTAAGCTAACTGGCCCCCACAGGAGCAAAATCCTCTGACATCACCTGCCACTTCGTCAAATATTCCAGGAAAACACAGCCCCAGTTTGCTATCTTTCACACAGCTATGATCAATGGCTTGATGTGATTCAACGGGCACTTAGTATACTCAAGTATGTCAAGCAAATTGGTCACTTATATGCGTTTTGACAGCGAGTGTCAGCAGGTTATTTATCTGTGGAGGGCCTCGTGGCAGAGTCTTAAATGTTGAAACTACATCATGAAGACGAACCTGGTGAATGAGCATCCCTAGGCTATTCTATCATTGGGAACAACACAGTTGAAACCAATCTTGCTTGGAACCAACTCTCCCCATACATGCACATTTACCAAAAGAGATAACTAAATAGCAACCAGAAGGAACAAAGCCAATATAATACAAACTGCTCACTGCACTTTAGGAAGTATGTAAGGGTCCTTGAGAGAATGTAGACAAGATCTACCAGAATTGTTTCAGGGACAAAATATTTTAAAGACAAAGCTAGGTTGGAGAAGCTTAGGTTGTTCTTCTTGAACCAAAGGAGATCGAGAGGAGATTTGATCGAAGTGTACAAGATTATGACTCGACATGCCATTTTGGTCTCATTTATCTGAAGAAAGATGTTCTTACTATAGAGTTATAGAGTGAGTACAATGATGGTTTACCAGATTGATTATTGGGATAGCTGGACTGTGTATGAGAGGTTGAATTGTTTTAGGATTATGTTTGCTGGAGTTTGGAAGATTGAGGGAGGATCGCATAGAAACCTATAAAATTCTCACAGGACTGGGTAGGGTAGGTGCAAGAAGGATATTCCTGCTGATGGGTAAGTTCAGAACCAGGGCTCACAGCCTAAGGATAGGAGGTAAACCATTAGAACTGAGGTGAGGAGAAATTTCTTCATCCAGAGTGGTGAGCTTGAAGAATTATCTGGCACAGTTGAAACCAAAACATTACATGATTTCGAGAAGTGGTTGGAAATAGCGCTTGGGGGTAAAGAGATCAAAGCATATGGAGGAGATAGGGGAACAGGCTATTGAGTTGGATGACCAGCCATGATGACACTGAATAGCAGAGTAGATTTGAAGGGCTGAATGGCCTACTCCTGATATTTTTCTACGTTTTTAGATAGAGTAGACGCTTTTTCCATTCGCTGTTAGGACAAGGTCAAAAGGCCACATACTTAAGGTTTCGACAAGATGAAGGCGGGCAAAAGAGACACTCTTTTTAACATTGAGTGGTTATCATCTGGAACCGGCAGCCTACAAACGTGTTGGAAATGGAAAAAAATGAAGATTTTGGAATGAAATTGGATGGACTGTTGAGGGAACAATCATTTCCAGAGTTATAGGGAATATGAACCGAAGTAAGCTGTTCGCTCCCATACTGATTGTATGGATACGGCACGGGGAAATAGGACTGAATGGAGAGTGCTGGCATGAATTATGATGGGCCCAATGGTCTTGCTCTGTGTCTTGCTGAGATTATGACAGTACCACAGCTCCAGCTCAAATTGGGTCTATCAAGCACAGGGGGCAGACCCCTTGCAGCTTGAGTAGAGGTTGTGAATGCTTCGTTTTCTTCTTTCCCCATCGACGTTCTTGTGAAGACATTCCGTAATTAAGTCGCAGATCTAGAAATACTAACCGCTGCCAGCGCCCTGCCCAAGATGCCATTGTTAATGTGTAACTGCTGATGGGGAAGAGTGTCACCGCACGGCACAGCCCAGGTCCGTGTTCACGGATAATGGCCAGGAGTCCGGCCACCCTTATCTCCTCTGCTGTCCTGGTCATGAATAGGAGAGCTGATCTCTGAAACGGGAGCACAGCTGAGCCCCATCCCCGAAAGCACACCTCTCGGCAATATTAAAACCTCCAAACTCCTTGAAAAGTGAAAAAAAAGCAGTCCACTATATTCATCATTCCCCCACCCGCTCCTTTTTTCTCTTGAGTGATGACTTCCCTTTCAGTTCTCTGCAGCGCTTCTATTTAATTTTTCTGTTCCCTTTTTGGTGAAGGTCTGGTGTGGTTCTGCTTTTCCTGTACCACACCACCCCTTTCTCCCTCGGCCCTGTTTTATGTGACCCGGGTGGTTGAGATGTTGAACGGTGCAACGCCATGTTACTACAATAAACTTTCTTCTGATTTATCTCCTCTCTGTTCCCAGGCTGTAAAGGCAGATACCTCCGCAGAGGCGTCCTGCGCTCTTAAAGGAGCCTCCCCCATCCCTTGTAAAGGAAAACTCGCCCCACTGCAAGAAAAAAGTCGGTACAATAAAGCTGTTTAGTGTTCTCTTTAGCTTCAACAAAATCCACACTCAGTTGCAACTAAGAGACAAAATGCTGCAAGATTTATCCTTTGGTAACAGAGGTAGACCCATTTAATACCAAATAATTCACTTGTTGGGTCAGACTTGTAGTTTGTGGCACTTCACTGTCTCACCTCTGTAATATTTGGAGTTAACGCGGATTCAAACATTTTAATACCATGAAAGATTTGATTTTTTTTTGTTTAGTTCCCAAATAACGTATGCACGCGTTCGTGAACAAGACTGAAAGTTTTCCTCGGTTCTCTTTTTAAGAATAAGTAGTGCAAGTATTAGAGGGAATTTTCATGTATGTGTGTAGTTTGAAGAGGTGCCAGAGTGCGGGGAAAGTTTCTCCGGGAGCAGCGGAACCTCGCTGCCTGGGAGTGGGATGCTGCCCGGGACAGGTTGTGCCGAGTGTCTGCCCCTCCTCTCTCTCTGTCTGTCTGTCTGTCCCAGTCTCCCCTCCTCTCTCTCTCCACTCCCCTCCCACACCTCCTGCGCGGATGGATACAGCCCCTGGGTGTGCAGCTCAAGGACAGCCAGCGATGCTGAAGTTTTCAAAAAGTTTCTGCTGAAGTTTGGAGACGCGGGTTCGGGGTGGGGGGGATTGAACCGAGGATTGCGCCGAGACTTCGCCACCCCATCCCCCAAACCAGGCGTATTTTGTTCTTTTATTTTATTCCCCCTCCCACCTGATCTTTCCTATGATAATTCGGACTTTCTGGGCTGCACGTTTGAATGGATGTATAAGTTAATCGAGGGGAACTCCGAACTTTGAAACGGCGAGTAATGGGGGATTTAAAACTCTGGAATTTACTCTGGGGGCTCTGGCTGGCGGCTGAATGTGGAGGTATGGCTTGACTTTAAAGGAGGCACAAGGAGCGGCGCAATCCCCTGATTTGTAGGATGTTTGTAAAGAGTCAGAAAGTGTGGTTTGCTTAAAAAAAGTTAATTATGAACAGTGGTGGAATGTTATTTTCTATTCTGTCTGTTGTTGTCTTTCTGTACGATGCAGAAGTTTCTCAGCTCGACTTGCCCTGTCTCTTCAACGCTCTCTAAGTCATTTAGTTTTATATGTTGAGGCAAATCCCAGCTCCAGGGAGTTAATTCCATCGTTGCTTTGCCTAGTGCGGTACATGTTACAGTGCGCACACTCTTATCGCTGGTGAATGAAGCTGGGGGTTTAGAATAGAAAGGTTCCAGAGAAGTTTCTGTTGTTTGAAAGCTGCAATATCTCGCTGTAAACTTGCAGCCTCTGTGTTACAGTGGATTTTTTTTTTGTTGTTGCACAGTTCATTCGGCTTTTTGATCCCTATTCAGTCAAATCGCTCGCAGATTTTCTGCAGCAGTTTCTGAGCTGCGTCTGACGTGCCGAGTGAACGTTTTATTTTAAGGGTCTTTTTTTTTAATTAGCGAAACCAGGGCATCACATTGTCTTGGCAGCTCAGACGTTCACGTGAAGAGATGTGCATCACGCTCGCTCGTTGTTACGGGGTGAAGGAGAATCTGGAGAGATTTCAGCAGCTGTTTCGTCATATGGTGTAAACACGACCACAGAAACATTAAGACTAAGAGACAATTATGTTTGCTGCAGGGAAGCCGTTTGATCCCAGCTCAGAGACGTGTGTTTCTTTTTAAATACTCCAGCCATGTGTGGGCAAAATGTTGTAAAATCTGGACAGGATCCTCCCGCTGTCCCCTTCTGGTTGTGAAGTTTCACCTGAAACTGTTTTCTCTCTCGTTGTCTGATTGGGAGAGACAGCAGTTTCCAAACTATGGACCTTCATAGCTGTTGGGGAACAGCTTGCCATCCAGGGGCTGATACACCGAGTAATCCTTCACATCTCGGTATCCTTGGGAACCAGAATTGAACACACACACAGCCCATGAATGATGGAATGGTCGAGAGGCGCCTAGTCTTTGTATGGGCCTGTGGAGGTTGGGGGGTTGCAATAGTCCACGAGGTCTGAAAACCAGCGGTGGAGCCCTCACAAAGAGCTTTGGGATCAGCAGCTAGTTTTGATTTAGATTAAACTCGACCTTGCAACATCATCGTCTGTCACCAAACATTATTCAGAGCGCTCTGACTCCCTCCATTGTTCAGCATTCCCCCCGAGGCAGGGGCTGAGCAGACAATTCGGTCTCGCAAGCAATCCTATTTTTGTTCATTGTTTTGTTTTTGCATCTCATCCATGACCTGAATCACTCCTTCAGTTAAAAAGGCAGTGTCCCTTTTCTAACTGTTACCGAGAGGCTGTCTTGGACGATCAGGGTTCAAATGCAGCCCTTTTTGTTGTTGTTGAAGTTGCCCTTCAGTGAGGAACCTGACGCTTGAACTTGGTGTATGAGTCCTCTGTGAAACTCTGGCCCCGAATAACACTGCCTCCTCCAGCCCCTCTCCCTTTTCTATATTAACATGATGCTTTGTGTCTGTAGCTAGGGAAACCATTGATAGACCTGGTGTCTCCTGGCTATTTGGATGCTACATACATTGAACAAGCTGGAACTCCTGAGGAATTAAACTTCACATTCCTCCAGATATCACTTAAGAATATAGGGATCGAGTAAGCATGCCAATGATATGTTGTTCTCTCTGTCTGTAACATCCATCTGGATCCCTTCCACATCCCAATCCGGCCTCCAACATCTCGCTTCTTTCCATCCACCATTGGTGACTATGCCTTCAGCTGCCTCAGCCCTAAGTTGTGAAATTCACATCCCCCTGACTCCCACCAATAAACTCTGCACCTCTCCCTCTTCAGACTCTTCCTCTTTTTAACTACGTTTTGGGCCACTTCACCTACTTACCACCTTTTGTCACTCTATTTTGGTTGGTTGTTGCTCTCATTAAAGGTACTGTGTCAATATAAGCTGTTACCAAAAACCAGCACTTAAAATATTCAATCATTGAGACCCATTGCTTGTATTGTACTAACATCATGCAGATATCTTTCATTGCCTCTCTGAACCTGCCAGTGGACTGATAAATTAATTTATGCTTTTGACCCCTGCCCTTCTCTCCCTATACATGAATATGCTGATAGAGTTAGTGCACAACTGAAGGGGATTTGAATGGAGGATGAAGACCAGCATAGACTAGTTGGACTGATTGGCCCATTTCTGCACTGTATCTTTTATTTGTAATTCAGCGTAATTTTTCTTCAGCGTGTATCATTATCAGTGGTAAAGGGCTTGAAACACAGGAGATTGCGGAAATAAACAGTCTCCACTATCAAGTACATCCCATCCCATCTGAGGTCTTTTTCATTCATATACATCTGTTGCATTCATTGGTCTTTCGCAGGAAGAGTAAAGGGTAAAACAGCCTTTGAGCTTGTTTCAGCCATTCCCATTCACTTAATTCATGGCCGATCTGTTTTTGACTCCATTTACCTGTTTTGGTTCTATGCCCCCTACTATTCTTGGTCAAAGAAATATCAAGCAGTTTCAGTTTTGAAATTTTCAGAAGTCCCCAGCCTTAACAGATCCTATCTGTCTTGAATTCTATTTCTTATTAATTATTTGTTGTATCTGACCTCTTAAAATTTTGTAAGTTCTGTACCTGGATCACTGAATCTATCTGTTCCTCCAATGTTCTGAGCTTCTCACCAATAGAAAAGACAAATTTATCTTTAAGTCCAAAGTAGGTGACCTCAGTTCCCCACGTTAAAATCTCTATTTAGCTGTTTACTTAATATATTAATGTCACTTCTCCAATTTCTGTTTCCAACTACACTAATTACTGTGCCATTTAACTTGACTTCATTGGCTTTCTCACCTAAGCCATTGATAAACAGGATGGAAAGGATGAGACTCTAGTACAGATCCTTAGATGCATCGTAAGGTCATAGTGTAGTATTAATCCCGTTATTCCTCATCTCAGTTTCCTGGCTGCCAACTAATTGCCTAACCATCTCAGTCACCTCTAGTTCAATGCACTTCGAATTTTGTTGACTTTTCAAGATTAACCTCACTTGCAATAATAAAAACAGTTCGACCAGTTAGAGGCAGTGTCTGGATCCATTGAAGTTTGCCAATTTAATTTTTCCCAATTCTAGCTGCCTCTAATCTTGAAAACTGGAAGATACAAGTTGTTCATTGTCTTTCCCTTTGCATTCACTGAGGAACCCAGTCATTAACTTTTTAACTGTTCACTTAGACTGACACAGAAGTGTGAAGTGCTGCAGATTGGTAGGAAGAATGAAGCCAAGTAAGGTAGTAACTGCCACGATTGTAAAAGGGCACAGGAACTGAGGGATGTGAGGGGATTGGGGAAGGGGGTGGTGGTTATGTCCGCAAGGGTTTGAAGATGGCAGGGCAAGTGGAGGAGGCTGCTTAAAAAGGGTTTGGTTTTATTAAAAGACTTGTAGCGCACAGAAGTGAAGAAGTTGTTCTCGACTTATAAATCCCTGGTTAGGTTTAGCCGGAGTATTGTGTGCAATTCTGGGAAGCAGAATTTAGGAAAATTGTCAAGCCTTTGGAGAAAGTGTTGAGATTTTTAGAATGGTATGTGATCAAGTATGTAATATTAAGCTGCTCAGTTGCTGATTCAAATTTTTATGCCCGAGCAATTAAAATTAGTTGACAGTGGAGGTGAAAACAGAGTTGAAGTCTGATTTATACTTTGCTCAAGTCCATACAGGCTCACTTCCAGCAACAATCGCTGGAACGTCATTAAGAGTAGCAATAATTTTGTTTTTTGCACTCAAATCCCCACCATACAGTTAGTTTGTTTGCCTATATTATGGAATTAGTGCAGTGCAGAAGGAGGCTACTCTATTTATTGTGTCTGTGCTGATTCTCTGAATGAACATTTCACTTCATGCTGTCACCTTCTTCCTGTAACCTACACATCCTTCCTTTTCAGGTAGCAATTTAATGCCCTTTTGAATGCCTTGATTGAACCTGCTTCTACCATACTGTCCCAGGCAGTGCATTCCAAACCTTACCCGTTCATTGCGTGAAAATTATTTTCTCTTTGCTTTTGCTTCTTTTGCCAATTAATTTAACTTTGTGCCCAATCTTTTCATGAATGGGAACAACTTTTTTTACTGCTTTTCTGTCACCTTCAAGCCATCAAAATCCTGGATTGGTAGTGATGGGCAAGCACTGTCAGGTCTTTGCTCTGTAACTAATGACTGGGAGATTTGTGACACCATCCAAAGCATTCTCTCCAGCTGCCTGCTACAACTTACGGCTTAGTACATTCAGCTTCCTATCATTCCTGTGTTGTAATTTACTGATGCCAATCATGTGCAAACATTTGACCAGTATTTTCTAGACAGAAAGACAATAAATTTGATATTAAAATAAAAGCATGTATTAAAGTACATCTTGGACCTAGTTTATTCCAGATGGATTAAGTAATTTGAAAAAAAACTCCAAATGAAATACAGAATCATACACATCCATTTCCCCAAAATATTGCAATCCAACTAATTAAAATGTGACCTTTACATGATGCTAATTATCTTAGAGTTGCCTGTATCAGAAATTACAGACACATCTACTGCTATCTTTTTTCAAGTCATCCTCTGATTGTGGATGCTGCTGGCAAAGTTGCCATCTTCCCGTAGTTACCTTTTGAGAAAGTGGTGGTTGGCTTTCATCTTTGTAGTCGTATATAGCTGAGTGACTTGTTAGGTTGAAGTAGTATAAAAATGAACCGTGTTTGTGTGAGACATTAGTTGTATATTAACCTGACTGGTTAAGGGTGACAAGTTTCCATCCTGAAAGTACATTCGTGAACCAGTGGGTTTTATCAATAATCCAGTGTTTTACTTATATTAGATTTCTAGATCGTTTCAACTGAATTCAAATCCTTAAATTACCACAGTGAAGTTTGTGTTCACATTTTCTGGGTCATGCATCCAGTACCATAACCACTATGCTGCCACTCTGCAGGTATAACAATGGGTTTTCTGGTAGATTTGCGAGTTTGTGTCTCACTAAGCTTGCTGCTGGTGCTGTGGGAAGCATTTAACCTAACTTCACAGTGAGATGGGAGAGGAGAAATAAAGTGCACAAAGCCAGAAACAGTATTAAAATAAAGAACAGTTAAGAAAAAAAGAGTCATCATAATAAATCTAAAAAGGCTAAAGTGGGTTTGATGTGAATGTTAATGCTTAAATGCATAGCACTTGACAAACAAAGTTGGTGAGTTGCAGGCACAAGTGGCCACATGGTTTCCATTTGACATTGAGCATTTTATTCAAAATGTTGCTGAAATGGGAATATAGAATTACTATCTCAACATATTCAGGAATAAAAATAGGGTCGGGGGGCACGAATAGAAAGAACAGGACAAGTGCCAGTATTGATCAAAGATACTGGCCCTCCTCTGGAAACTTAAGGGTTCATAAACAGAATGTGTTCAGTTACAGTCAAGAAGCAGAACAGGAGTTATTACACTGCTGGGTACATGCCAAAGACTGCCAAATATTGGGAAGGAGATGCTTGAGAATATTTGAAAGCAAACATCAGAAGGATTTAAAATAATGTATAGTGATGATAATTGTAGACTTTAAATATTTTAGTGCAGGCTGGTTTTTTTTAAAAAATGGAGGGGGTGGAATTCCTGGTCAATGTGCTAATTTATGAGTTTATGATGCAGGCCTTGTATAAATTAAACTAGAGATAAACACAACACAGGAGGCTATTCAGCCCATTGTGCTTGTGCTGGCTGTTTCAAGGAGCAATCAAATTCGGCCCACTTCCTTATCCCTTCACCATATCTGTGCAAATATTTCCTTTTCAAATATTTAACCAGTTTCCCTTTGGAAGTTACTGTTGCATCTGTTTCCACTGTGCCAGTTCTCAACAACTGGCTATGTTTTAAATACAAAGCAAATTCAAGATTGTGTTCAAGATATTAACAGGGAAAGTTAGGTTGGGTAAAGGTTAATTATTTCCACTGGTTGCGGATTCTAGAGCTAGGGGACATTGCCTGAGAATTAGGGCCAGACTATTCAGGAGAGATATTGAGAAGCATTTCTACACATACAGGGTAATAGAGATTTAGAATTCTTTTCCACAAATGATAGTTAATGCTCGATTAGTTGTCAGTTTTAAATCTGAGATTGAGAAACTTTTGTTAAGCAAAGTTATTGAGGAAAATGGGCCAAAGACAGGTATATGGAGTTAAGTCACAGATCAGACATGATTTCATTGAATGGCAGAACAAGCTCGAGAGGTTGAAGGCCTACTCCTGATTCTGCGTTCCTATAAAATTCTTATTCACTTCTGGATCTTTTGCCAATTATATTAAATGTGTGTCCTTTGGTTACCAACATTCTGCTATCATTAATAGCGTCTCCCTATTTAGACTTGTCAAAATGCTTCATGACATCCTTCATGCCTATATTAAAATAACCCCTTAACCTTCCATTGCAACGAGAGCAACCTGAAACTCTAGCATCTCTCCAACTAACTGAATTCCTATCTCCCTGGTATGATTTCCAAAAAATCTCTACACCCTCGTAACTCCTAGAAACTGGAGACAACACTGTATCTGGGGCCATAGTTGCTGTTTTATAAAGAGCTAATGCAGTGAAAATCACCATAGTCCCAGAGGATGCCGTCTCATTCGAGAGAGACAAGTTGTAGTGCATTTAATTTGAGGGTCACCATATCTCAGATGAGGAATGAGGTTGTGAAAGCAGGCCCTCCATGATGACAACAGGAATTAAACCAATGCTGTTGGTGTCATTCTCCATCACAAACCGGCTAACTGTCCCCCAAAGGTTTAGCTGTAACATCTTTGCTCTTTGTACTCTCTACCTCTTTGTTATTTAGCCAAGGATCCTGTATTAATTTTAAACAGCCTTCCTAACTTGCTACGTCATACAGATCAAAAGAATAGTGATCCTAACATCCAGCTCAAGGGAGTAGCACTTTATACTTCTTTCTCTGCTTTTATCTGTTTGTCAATTCTATACCTGCTCAACCATTACTCTCATGGACTTCAGCATTACTAACACATTTGTTATCTACTGCTTCATTAAACACTGCTTCAAAGTCTATATGCCTAACATTAATCACACTTTTCTCATCATCATGGTCCTTTAATTCAGCAAAGGATCAATCAATTTCGTTAAACATGGTCTGTCTTTAACAAATCAAGGTTGGCTTTAATTTATTTGTTCACAGTTTTCAGAGTGGTTACTGTTTTCTTTCTTGATTATATGTTGGTTCTGAAAGTTTTCCTACTCCCAGCATTATGCTGATTGACCTAATTGGAGCTTATGGCCAGAATCCCTGCTATCGCCGTCATTACTTACCTCAGTAATGTTGGATGCATCTCACGTGGACTGGTTGTCATTTCTACTTTTGAGTGCTCCCATCCTTTTTATATCTTCTCTTTATATATATTTTTATAATTTAGTCATTTCATCACTACCCTTTCCTGTACTGTGGTATGGCACATTGGCTTTTTCTAGTGAAAAGCGATGCTCTATTTGCCTTAACATAATAATATTTTTAAAATTCCTAATCAGCTAATTCTTCTTTTTACTAAGTTTTTTATAAATACCTGTGCCGTTGTGTTAATTGATGAGTTTCCCAACAGATGCACTAATGTGTGACCTTCCCAGTAGGTGTACTGTTGAGCATGTTGCTGAGTTTACGTATCAGACTTTTCCAGCACCCATCAAATAGTGGAAAGATGATAGCAGAACAAATTTGTGTGTAGTAAATTACTGAAATATACAAGAACTAAAGGGTATTGACACTGTGGGACTTCAGTTATCCTAATATAGTTTGATGATCAACTCCTGACGTGTAAATTAGAACTTTCTTGAGCTGCCTGTTTCTTGCTGGACAGTCATTTTATTCCGTGACTACAGTGCGACAAGTGGAGCATGTTTCAGTGGGAAGAATCTGAGCATCATTCTGGTCTCAGGCTCAGAATAATCATGAAAAAAATGATAAAGAGCAACAAAGTGTATAAGTACTTGACTTGAAAGTTCAGTGAGTTGAAAAACAATCCAGCCCAGAGTGGAATAAAAACAACAGTTAGAATTGAAAGTCAGAGGCCTTCAGGGAATAGATAGTTCAGATACAAAATGAAAAGGGGAGCATCCAAAGCCAGCCTTCCAGGATGACAAAAGATATAGAAACTAAAATGAGACAAGGACAATTATTACAAGAAACTAATGACAAATGTAATGTTCCATATAAAGAGAGAACCAAGCTGAATATGAGGGTATTGTTTTGAAAGTAGCAAGGTTAAAACCTAAAGATTGAAGCAGTAGTAGTTATAAAGTTGATAAAAGGGCATTAGCATTAGTACTGAACTGTTGTTTTTCAGACTAAAGAGAAGCATACAGTGGTGTACCCCCAGATTCCATATTAGGATTCCTGCTGTCTTGATATTTATTAATAATCTGGACTTGTGTATACAGGATAGAATTCTGAAGTTTATAGTTGCAACATAGTGTAGCTTGGAAATGTAGTAAGTAATGTGAAGGATATTATTCCCGTACTTTCAGAGGCCATAGACAGAGATCATTCGGGGTTTAGTGTCAATGTCACTAAACTAATAATCCAGTAGGCCCAGACTAATGTCCACAGCAGCTGGTGGAATTAAGTTCAGTTATTAAATAAAATTCTTCTGCCATCTCACTTGAGATCACCACAATGGTGGGGATTACCCTTCTCCATCTCCTCCTGTCAGGCATCCATTCCTCTTTCAATCCCACTGCCTTTAAGTCAGTCACCATTGCATTGAGTTTTGAGTCCAGTAGCTTCTTCAAAACAGACCCTTTCTGTTTTTGTTTCAGATTTACAGTACCCACAGTTCTTTGAGTTAAAAAAGCAAGGAGGTTATGTTAAATGTTTGTAAATTGCCGGTTAGGTATCAGCTGGAGAGCACTGTGATCAGTTCTGGACTTCGCACTTTAAGAAGGACCATATGGGTTTATTTGTATGAAACTAAGGATGAGCCATTTCACTTTCATGGAGACTGCTGAGGACTGAGGATGAAACTAAAATGTTGTGGTTGCTGGAATCTGAAATAAAAACAGAAAATGCTGGTGAAACTCAGCAGACCTGACAGTGTCTGTGGAGCGAGAAACAGATTTAACATTTTGAAGTTTAGATCGCATGGAATACAGGGGGAGCAAGTCAATTGGATACAGAACTGGCTCAAAGGTAGAAGACAGAGGGTGGTGGTGGAGAGTTGCTTTTCAGACTGGAGGCCTGTGACCAGCGGTGTGCCACAAGGATCGGTACTGGGTCCATTGCTTTTTTGTCATTTATTTAAATGATTTGGATGTGAATATAGCAGGCATAGTTAGTAAGTTTGCAGATAGCACCAAAATAGATGGTGTAGTGGACAGTGAAGAAGATTATCTCAGAGTACAATAGGACCTCGATCAGATGGGCCAATGTGCCGAGGAGTGGCGGATGGAGTTTAATTTAGGTAAATGTAAGGAGTTGCATTTTGGCAAGGCAAACCAGGGCAGAACTTATACACTTATGGAGTGTTGCCGAACAAAGAGTCCTAGGGAAGCAGGTGCATATTTCCTTTAAAGTGGAGTCACAGGTAGACAGGGTGGTGATGAAGGTGTTGACATGCTTGTCTTCACTGGTCAGCACATTAAGTGTAGGAGTTGGGACATCATGTTGTGGCTGTACAGAACACTTTTAGAATACTGCATACTATTCTGGTCATCTTTTATAAGAAGGATGTTGTTAAACTTGAGAGGATGCAGAAAAGATTTATAAGGATATTGCTGGGACTGGATGGTTTGTGTTATAAGGAGAGGCTGAATAGGCTGGGACTTTTTTCCCTGGAGCGTTGGAGGCTGAGTGATGACCTTATAGTGGTTCGTAAAGTCATGAGGGTTATGGATAGGGTAAATAGCCAAGGTCTTTTTCCCAGAGAAGGTTAAAGGTGGTAGGGGAAAGACTTAAAAGAGACCTTGGGGGCAACCTTTTTCACACAGAGGGTAGTACATGTATGGAAGAAGCTGCTAGAGAAAGTAGTGGGGACGGGTACAATTACAACATTTAAAAGGCATCTGGTTGGCTATATGAATAGAAAGGACTTAGAGGGATATAGGCCAAATGCTGGCAAATGGGACTAGGTCAGATTGGGATGTCTGGTCGGCGCAGACAAATTGGACAGAAGGGTCTGTTTCCAAGCTGTATGGCTCTAGGATTCTATGAGGCATACTGTACTCAAATGCAAGGATACCTGATAACATTTCTTGAATTATGAAGTATTTCAAGAGAGTAAATAACAAGAAACACATTCCAGTGGCAAAGGGGCCAGTAAGCAGAATACACAGGTTTATGATAACATGTGGAAAAAAATAGTGCATTGTGATTTGGAATGCATTGCTTGAAAGGACAGTGGAAGCAAATACTTTAGTAACTTTCAAAAGAAATTAGAATCCTGTTTGAAGGAAAAAGATGCACAGAGCTGTGGGAAAGAGTAGGACCATTTGGGTCGCTTTGCTAAAAACAAGCCCAGTAGCCTCCTGCTCTGCTGCAGTAAGCTATGTTTCAGCGTTTTTTTTTGGATACCTTTAGTTATGTATAAATTACCTGGACTCCAGTTTAGGGAGCTCCGCTGTCAAGGTTGAAAATGATACATAAGTTGGTAACAATATAAATAGTGTAAGGGAGTGCTGTGCTTCAGAAGGTCACAGACTGGTGAAGTGGGCAGACACATGGCAGATGCAGTTGAATGCAGATGAGTGTTGGGCCGAATGACACAGAGCGACAATATCATCTAAATGCTATTATCTTTGGAAGTCTGAGCAGAGGGAATTAGAATCATTGAATCGTACAATATAGAAGAATGAGGAGGGGATATTTTCAAAGCTTTGAAGATAGCAAGGCAAATTGATAGCTGGTTAAGAAAGTTTATGGGACTTTTGTTCGGTAAATTAGGGTATTGTGTATAAACACAATGAAGTCATGCTAAATCTTGATGAGTTACTAGTTAGGCATCAGGTGGTTTATCACGTATAGTGTGGACACCACACTAAGAAGAATGTCAGATCTAGAAGAGAGTACAGTGAAACGTTACTAGAATAATTGCAGGAATTAGAGAGTTCAGTTATGTGAAGGAAACAGCATTTGTTCTCTCTTATAATAGAGAGGTTTAAGTGGAGAAAGAAGTACATAATTGAGGAAATAAGGAGAAACTATTCCTTTTAGGTACTGAGTCAGTAACCAGGGGGCCCATAGCTTTTAAATAATTTGACAACAGACTAGAAACGAAACAAGGATAGATTTCCTCATACACAAGTTCTTAGATCTTAAGGGGTGGTGGAATCAGATTCTTTTGTAACTTTCAAAAGGCAGTTGGACATGTACCTGACAAGGACAAATTTGCAAGGCTAGGAAGCGAATACGTGGAATGTGGGACTATATTTGACATCACTTTGAAAAAGCTGGCATGGCTTGAAGTGCCGAATGACCTCCTTTTGTGCTGTAAAATTCCAAGGGTCTATGAGCTGGTATTGTACAAGCCAGTTCCTTGGCAGAAGGGCTGGTGAGTTTCTCTTGCATGAGGTTTCAGGCAGATGTAATGGCGATTTGTGGGTTCTGTTGAAATAGGTAGAGCCACGTGGGTGATTATTCCCTACATACTCTGAATCTGCAAGTTGTCATATTTTCTCATGAACTATTTTTTGGAATGGAATTCACATAAGGAGTTGATATGATTTAAAAATTAATCAATGTTTTACCTATCTATGCATGAATATAACTTGTCTGCATTTAATTCTCTCTGTCTTCATGTTATTTTTCTCTGACTCCCCCTCTCTGAGTAATTAAATGCCTCTCTCACGCTCTCTATTTTACAGAGTCTTAAGAGTTGACTAGGTTATTTCTAAGGTTAGATTATTTTTTGGATGATTGGATGTTAGTCATTGAGCACTGTGATCAGCACGGCTTGAAATTCAGTTGACCTTTTACTTAATATGTTTAATAGCTGTGTTTTAAAAATATAAATTTCATTACTTACAGCCATTGCAATGTCATTTAAATGTTAGGATGAAATACCTCACTTCAGACAACAGCTGTTTTTTGTATGAAACCCTGTCAGCTCTTTTAAGTGGACATAAAAGATCCCACGGCTCTAACCACAGGAGAGCATGGAAGCCTTCCAGGGTGTACTGACCATTATATTTATTCTTCAGCCAGCATAATTTTTATATAAAAAAATGTATTATCCGACCAGTATTGTTGTGAGATTTAGCTATGCACGAATTGGCTTTTTTTTTTCATGCATAACAGTGGCAACTTTTACTTCACTGGATGCAAAGTGTTTTGGGATGTTTGTTCGCTCTTTTGTTCGTTACTTTCTTTTTAAAAAAAAGACCCACGAATCATCCTTGCTTTCTGTCCCTTGCAGCTCTGCAGTGTCGGGATAACCACCGTCCTTGTGAGAATAATGGACGCTGCATCAAGAGCCCGCATGGAGATGCATCTTGCCTGTAAGTTGCTCCTTTGACTGGAAACTATTGAATTTGGGTGAATTATAAATGACTTCTGTCAGTGTGCTGTTCAGTGCCCAGGTTGCCCATGAGCATTGCCCCAGGGCTCCATTCCCAGTGCAATTCATGAGCTCTCTGAGCTGTTCTTGTAATTCGTGGGAAAGAAGTTTCTCCTGAATTCTTTATTGGATTTATTAGTAACCGTCTTATATTTCCCTGGTTTTGGACTCAATCCATAACTAGAAGCAGTGGCCCTATACAGTCAGACAAAGCAATTTTCATTAGTGTCAAGTGATGTCAGTTGATTCCAACCTTTTAGTAGCTGCCAATTGATAGGATTAACGCTTAGAAAAAATGGAAAATGCCCTCCCCGAAATCATTCTTTCTGTTGAAGTTCGTGTCATTGAAATAATTTTCAGAAGTATTATATGAGGAAAAATGTATTTAGCCATTTGTCTCAACCTCTGTGCGTCACAGCTATGTGCAATCACTTTAAAAAGAATTCTTCACAACTCCTCTGGTCCTGTAGGTCAATTTGTTACCCAGTGAGGAACTCGGCTGTGAGGAATAGGAAGGTGTGAAGTTTATGATCCCTGTTTGATGCTCCTATGAATTGTGCCACCATTTGTGGACAAGTCTCAAACTTGGGGCTGTAAATATTGTTCTTTCTTCTTTATTTCTCTTTCCACACCGAGTGCTGCAGACTACTGAGGCAGACAGCATCCATACTTGTGTCTGTTTTCATGTCTAGTTTTTCCAAGAACAGGTCACTAACCTGTTGCCAGAGGCTGTATGTAGCTTGACGGGTACCACTCAACATCAAGCACAGCTGACCAGGAGACACTCTCACTCTATAATCACTGCCATGGGCATATTGGAAAGGTTTACATGTTGATAATTGACCTCTTGGCTACATCATGAATGCGCCTTCATAAAGTCCCTCCAGTGTGGAAGCAGGCCATTCAGCCCATCAAGTCCATAACCATCCCACCCAGAGCATCCCACCCAGATGCACCCCCTACCCTATCCCTGTAACCCTGCATTCCCCATAGCTAATCTGCATAGCACGCACATCCCTGAACACTATGGGCAATTTATCATGGCCAGTCCACCTAACCTGCACATGTTTGGACTGTGGGAGGAATCCAGAGCACCCAGAGGAAACCCGCACAGATGTGGGCAAAGCATGCAAACTCCACACAGACAGCTGCCTAACAGTGGAATCAAACCCGGGTCCCTGGTGTTGTGAGGCAACAGTGCTAACCACTGAGCCACCATGCCACCTTGTGTGGTCGGTAGAGTGTGGACTTTAACCCAAAGCACTTGGCTCATAGAGAGAGATGTTACTTGATGCAGCTGAAGACCTTGGGCCTCCCCATAAATGTTAAACAGTCATAAATAAATCCAATAAGGAATTCAGGATAAACTTCCTGACCCAGAGAGTGGTTATAACATAGAATTCAGTGCCACAGGAAATTGTTGTGGCAAATGACATTGATGGATATAAGGGGAGACTAAGTAACTTACATGGCCTTCATGTTTGCTGTGTGACAGCAGTGACAATTTCAAAAACTGCATTGTGGTTGCAAAAGGTTTGTTTGATAATGCTCCCATGAAGTACCTTGAGATGTTTTAAAATGGCATAAGTACCATATACATCATTGTTAGAAAGCTTTGGGATTTCCAGAGGGTAATGGAAGATGAAAATAAATGCAATTATTTCTATCTGCTCTGCCAAGGATGCCAAGTGAATCTAACATGATGATTGTTTAGGGAAGATTATTCCTAATCATTTCAAGATCTTCATCTGCAATACAGTAATTATCAGGAGGCAGCAGAATCATGTTAATTTAACAATGTTCAGTCACTGAGCTATCATTGGTTTAAGATGCAAAGCGGCTTATTTCATTAGCAGTTTGTCTTTGCCTGGATGGTGCAAAACCTAAGCTTTGTTGTTCTAATCTCAGAATTTAAAGAAGCTTACTCATTAAAGTTAGCTTCAATAGTGGAATGGCTAATATTGTGCTTCTGCTGCTGTTGATTTAACTAATGTTCTTGAAAAATGTTTGTCCATTGAACAAAAAAAAATTGAGCCAGATATCACTGTATAGTTTTAGCAGCTGTTGACATGGTCTGATTTTGTAGACCGTGATAGGGAGATCCTGTAACCTCAACTTTGGGACAGATGCTGCCAAGCTTGAGGGAAGCCCCATAGTTGAAAACATGAATATAGTTAGACAACTGATGTAACGTAGATTTCCTGGTCATTAGCTATGAACAGTCTTCAAATCTAGCCTTCGGGACTCCATAAATGTTTAGTGTTAAAAGATCAGTGCTTAAAAAGTATGTTTTGGCCAAGAGGCAATTTCAGTGCCTGTGATCGATTTTCTGCATGCATTAGCAAATCCTTACTAATGCATGTGAGTTAAAATATAAGACATACTTTGTTGAAGGAACATATGACATTGAGTGAATGCTGGGATGCACAGTGTTACCGGAATATATGATGGTATCTAGTGTGTTGAGTGAACTCTGGGGCGAGTTATCATTGGACTGCATGACCGTATTCAGTGTGTTGAGTGAATATCAACACAAATTGCTAGTCGAGGGCAAATCTTTGAAATGTTCATAGCCAACTGAATTTTTGGCCTTGGGAAATGGGGGTAAAGTTGGCAATGAATAGCTTTTGTAGACCTATAGATGCCATTGGGAAATTGGCATGAAAGCTGCGGGCTTCCTGCAAGTAATCTGCAAATGTGAACATTTGAGCCGCCTGTCACTGGCGCTCTGTTTGAATCCTGCCAAACTTTTAAACAGGCAGCATAACTGGATTCCCAGGATCGGGGAGTGGGCTGTGTCAGAAATCTGTTCTTTCTGTCACTGGTAATTTGGCATCTGTCCCATTCCATAAATGTAAAGCTCTCTGTCATCTAGGTGGGATTGCTGTTGTGTGACTGTGGTAGAAGGTGGTAATACGCGCAACAAAAAAACCAGAACATCGGGCGTTCAACACAACCAGTGGGGTCACAGAATCTCTCTGGCTGAAGTCTTTAACATTCACAATTGCTTCTTTGTACCAGACTATGGGTTTGGCATCAAGAATTGTGTCAAGTAATGGAGGAGGGGTGGGGAGACCTCCAAAAGTAACAGATTCCAGCTTCTCACTGAGAAGTGACACTGTGAATCCAATGTCACGCAAAGCTATGGAAGCCTGACAAGAGTTAGTACATCATGGCATAGTATTTGACATGCATTGCTGATAGACTGGCACAACTGCGCACATGTTCAGCCACACATTCGAACCTTTGTGTTGTGCTCAGTGACTTTCAGTTCTGTAAAAGAAATAGTATTCATGGCATTTGTAGCTGCAATGCCCCACCATTGGCAGCTGCCTCTCCAGCTGCCTGAGCCCTAAGCTCCGAAATTCCATCATTAATCCCCTCCACCTCTCCTGCTTTAAGATGTTACTTGACCTTTACCAAGTTGTTGGTCACTTTGTGTTTTGGTGTCAAAGTTTAATGTTTTGTGGTCTTGAAAGGTGCTATATAAATTCAGGTTTTGTCTTTCTGCCAGCATTGTAGATCTAATCTTGGATATAATGCTCCACATTGACAAATGCAAATGCGCAGTATCTCTACTAGGGGGAGGCAATGGCCTAGTGGTACTATTGCTGGACTGTTAATCTAGAGACTCAGATAATGTTCTGGTGGACCTAGGTTCAAATCCTGCCACAGCAGATGGTGGAATTTGAAAACAATAAGTATCTGAAATTAAAGAGTCAAAGAATGACAATGAATCCATTGTCAATTGCCAGGAAAAACCCATTTGGTTCACTAATACCCTTTAGGGAAGGAAACTGCTGTCCTTATGTGGTCTGGCCTAGATGTGACTTCAGACCTGCGATGTGGTTGACTCTTAACTGCCTTCTGGGCAATTAGGAATGGGCAATATATGCTACCCTAGCCAGCAATGCCCTCATCCTGCGAATGAATAAAGCAGAAAAACAATCTCTGACATTCTCATGGGGACTGCCACTCCTGTCCTTTGTGAAAATCATGTTTAGGATAAACAGTCTGTGACAATACCCATAGCACCAACATTCTACAAGTAAAGGTCTTTTTGCTCTTCACAATCGATATGGGCCTTTGGCCGCAGTGCATCACTGAGAAACAGTGGCCTCCATTTCCATACACTTTTCAGCTGGGCAGGATTCGAATAAACAACCCATCATGTCAACTTATAAACTTTAATAAAGTGTAATACAAGTTGCATTGTGCTATAATTCCTGATGATAAGATCAAACACAGTGTGGGCTTGGCAGTGTTTGTAAATGTATGCTATGGAGAGACATGAAGGGCCTGAGATCCTTGTGTCTGATTAGGAGACCTGAACCAGAGTGTATTTTGAATCTTGTGTTCAGATAAATTGACAGGCATGCAGAGCAGGTGAAATCCAGTTGTTCTGGATCTGTGCTGGAATTTATAGGTGGATGGGACAAAGCCAGGCGCTCAGGATTATGTGGGAAGGAGATCATGTGCCATGATAGTGACTTTACCCCTGAATCAGGAGACCCGGGTTCAAGTCCAACCTGCTCCAGAGGTGTGTAATAACAGCTCTGAACAGGTTGACTAGAAAATTACAAATTTGTTAGGATTACAGAATCATTATCTCATTGTGCTTGATAACAGTTATTTTAATTGGTAACATGGGTGATATGGTGGTGATAAAGAAACAGAGGACAGCAATAACATGTCTGATTGGGGAAAAGGAGATTGTGTGGGGAAAGTGCTGTTGTGTTTCTCTTAACCTTTTTGTTTCAGTGGGCAGGATTTTTCAAATTAGGAGTGTTTCATGCCTATCATCTGAAGAGTCCATGTGGAAAGGGTCACCTGGCTGTCCTGCAGCCGTTTTTGGCTTGAGATGAATTTGCCACCCTTCACCTGTCTCCAGGCTGCTGGCCAATTTGCTTGCTTGAAATATCTGTTGTCCTAGCATTGCAAGTGGCTGCAGTGGCCAGAGCTGGGACTAGCAGCAGCCCCCAGATTCTAAATCCAGAATCTAGGACCATGTAAGGGTAGAACAGGGCAAGGAGGTGAAGCCCACTGGGGGAAGGGACACTTGGCTGGCAGTCTTGATGGAGAGCCTGGTGGTGGGTTGGGTGGAGGTTTTAAGATTTAAGTTTATGTGGAAAGAACTAATCTGGGCCTCAGCTTCCCCATCTCAAATTGTAGACCGGTTGGGAAAGGGTGGGAGGGCTCTGGGTGGTCACCTGGGGAATTTTACAGCCCCCCAACCCACCTACCCACAAACCTGCCATAAAAATGTAGCTAACAGCTCCTTGTGAGTTTCTCAGTCTCACCCCTATCTGTCTGGCTGCAGATAATTAATAATCCTCTTTTTTTTTAAGTCTTCCATGTGATGCTCACCCAGATGACTAGCAGATAGAAATACTTTTCATCCATATTTGATGTTTCATTATCACGTGGTTGATGAAAAATTTGGATACACGTATCCCTTGATCTTTGTGGACATTTAGTCTTTGCATGAACGCTGTGCATGCTGAGCTGAGATCATAGAGAGAGGAAAACATAGTAGGAGTGGAGAGGCTATGCCTTAAATCTAGTCCAGTGGAAATCTGTATTGGGGCAGTCTGTAAGGTCTCCTCGTGTAGTTAAGAGATGATAGTGTTGAGATGAAATACAAGAGAAGTCTATTGTACACATTCACACTCCAGTACCCCCATGTTAGCCATGGGCCTTCAGCCGCCTGGTTCTAGAACTAATTCCCTTCTTAGTCTACCATCTCTCTGTACCTTTCCCACTTCAAGACATAAAAATGTTAGCAATAGGCGCAGGAGCTATTTGGCTCTTTTGAGCCTGCTCCATTCAGTACAATCAAGGCTGACCTTCTAGTTCAACTTCCCCTTCCCGTGTTTTTTTCCACATTCCGTGATTGCCTAAGAGGACGGTCCTTAAAACGTACCTTTTTTGGCTTTTGATCCACCACATGAAAATCTCCAAAAGCAAACACCAGTGCTGGATTTAGAGCTGCTCAGTCCTATGGGCGTCAGTGTGTCCCATGTGGCTGGTTTGCAACCTAATATTTAACAAATAAACTGTGTTCTGCAGGTTTTATCTGATTATGCTCCTGTGAAGCCCTTGGCCTGTTTTACTGCAAGAAAGGTGCAATGTAAGTGCACGTTTTTGATACATGGAATTATGATGGTGTAGAAGGAGATCTTTTGGTCCATCACGACTTTGTCAGCTGTATCTAGTCCAGCTGTATTACTGGGTGCCAATCTCCTGCCTTTTCTCCATAACCCTGCCCACCACTACTGTCCGAAAAAACCATCCAATGCCCTCTCAGATGCCTCAGTTGTACCCTGCTTCCATTTGGAAATCTGGAAAATAAGTTTGATTCAAATATTAATTGATGTTTGAGGCCAAAAAACCTGAATAGCCAGAATTAAGGAAGCGCACAGCAAGAATGATTCTACAGGCAATTTGTAACCTTAATCCTAAGGAAAGCGGAGACATTTGACTCAGGATTCCTGTATCAGATATACTAAATTGTAACATAATGGTAATCAGTCTGCTGTCCTTAAGTGATGCTAAATGGTTTTAGTAATCTTCATCTGAATCTGTTGTAAAGTTCCACACCTAACCGCAAATGTTTGAAGTTTACCTTTTGGATTCAGGGTTAAATTAATACACTGTCTGCTTTTCCAGTTTGATGTTTTATAAAAATATCTCAAGCCCTATTTCACAAAACTGCAATTACTCCCAGGCTTATTTATTCCTCATTCAGCTTTATTCAGACAGAATAATCTGGTTGTTATCACGTTACTGTTTGTGAAAGCTTGCTGTGTGCAATTTGCTGCTGTGTTTCCTATGTTACAACAGTTCAGAAATACTTAATTTGTGAAGCATAATGGGGATGTCCTTATGTTTATGAAACACGCCATAGAAATGCCAAATCTTTCTTTCTCCTTGAAACATGTTAATATCAAAGCTTAGGTGGCAAGCTGGCCACGTGAGAGACGTTCAGAGCTCCAGAGGGTTGTTCAGTCCTGATTCTTGCCTTGGTGTTTACAGATGGCAGAGGCTGTTGGCTTCTTGTGTTCACAGTGCCGCTGGTAGCTGGCGTGGCAATTGTATGGGAGCAGCAGAGCGGAACAGAGGTCAGCACCAATAACAAAACATGCAAATCATGGTTTCAGTCTGCACCAAAAAAAACAATACTCAATCAATCCTCCCCTCTCCTCTCCCATAGGCACTGGCTCCTTCAGTGGAGACAGTTCCCATTTTGAACAGCATTTCGTAACTTTAAGAATGCATGTTAGTCATGTGGCAAAGATTTTTTTTTTAGAAAGGCAAATGATGTTACTTTTCTTTTGTTGCAATGGTAAGGCCAAGTATGGTGTTTATTGGATTGTAACCACTCTGTTACCCAAGTGAGTGCTCACCAATTAATAATAGCAAAGCAACCAGACACATGATAGGCTTGCCTGTCTGCTGGGAGCGCAGAGAATTAATGTGCCCGTGTAACTCTGTAAATGTAAGAACTGGAAAGAGAGACAAAGAGAATCAGGTTGGTTTACTGTTTTTAACAAGGGGGATGAATATGACTGTCCCATTGTAATACCTTTCAGTAAGTAATACCTGAGTGCTTTCAGAATCTACCTGCTGAAGAATAAAATTGGTTAATATGTTCATTCTGATTTAACAACAAAGAATACTAATGGTAGAGCAGGGCCCTGTGATACAGGGTGGCACTGATTGGGTGAGGGTCCTGTGACATACCGCGTTACAGCACGGGTGAGGGCTCTCTGACACCGAGCATTACAGGGTGGGTGAGGGCCCTGTGACACAGGGTGGGTGAGGGCCCTGTGACACAGGGTGGGTGAGGGCCCTGTGACACAGGGTGGGTGAGGGCCCTGTGACACAGGGCGGTGCAGGGTGGGTGAGGACCCTGTGACACAGGGTGGTATACACACAATTGTTGTCAATGTCACAATATCGTAGCAGAAACTTGAAGATTCTCCTGCACTCCTTCCATCATACCCCTACCTCCTCCATCTCGCTCCCTTCCTTCAGCAATAAACCAGAACTGCTTTGGATCGGTGAATCAGTACCACCATTGCCCCCAACTGATGTTAGCCACTGGTCTGTGATCTGTGGTGGACTCATTAGGACAAGTATTTGAATTGCCAGAGTTCATCTGAGATGAGAAATCTCTTCACCCAGAAAGTGGTGAGCCTGTGCCACAGAAAACAGTTGAGACCAAAGCATTGAATGTGTTCAAGAAGATTGATATTATTCTTACGACTGTAGGGATCAAAGGATATGGGGCAAAAGTGGGAAAGGGTACTGAATTGAATGATCAGCATTATTCATATTGAAAGGGCCAAATGGCCTATTTCTCCTATTTTTTCTATCTCCATCTCCTCTTGTTCACAAGAGAATGGTCCACCAGGGTCCCTTATCTGACTAGTACCAAGTGACTCCTTTCTGCAATGTGCACGAATGTGAATGCCCAACAATGACAAAAAACATTGAGTAGTCTGCCTGTTGGCAACAAGCCAGCATGTTCTTAGTTGGAGATGTGCATAGAAAGTATGAAGAGTAGGCCATTTGGCCCTTTGAGCCTGCTCCTATGCAGGGTAGAAAAATGCTTCAGCTGCTGCTTTTAAATATATGATATAATTTTGTGAATGAAGGATTCTTGTGGCCCAGTGCAAGTGTCACTTCCTCTGAGCCAAAAGGTCTGAGTTCCAGTCCCACCTGCCCCAGAGGTATGTCATAGCAGGTCTGAACAGATTGATTGAAATAACACAGTGTGGAGCTGGAGGAACACAGTAGGCTAGGCAGCATTGGAGGAGCAGGAAAGTTGATGTTTCAGATCAGGACCCTTCTTCCCTGTGTTCCCCCAGCTCCACACTGCATTATCTCTGACGCCAGCATCTGCCGTTCTTACTATCTTTGATTGAAATAACTATTCTTTGGTTACTATGTTACAGTTGCTCACTGCCAACTAAAGTTGATTAATCTGTTGATTGATTGATCATTTGCTCTGTATGGCTGATTTTCCCATGGAATAGGTTCAAAGCCTTTGGGATAACAGTGAACCATGACCGCACCGCCCCCCCCCCCCCCCCCTCCCCAAGATGAGTACCGAGGGAGTTCTGCACTTCTTTAGTGAATGAAAATCACCAGAGTGAATCGATAACCTCCTCACTTGCTGAGGTAAGGTGATCAGTCCATCCACTTGGTCTTTAAAGGGAGTGGTTCCCTACAATGTGCAGCATTTGTTGTGTCTGTCCACAAGCTGTATAAGGTTTTTGTATTGAGATCCCTGTCATGGTGGTTGGATGTGCAGAGATCCTGGCTTATCCAGAACCTGTTTAGCAAGGGCCATGCTCTCTGTAGTAGTTCAAAGCCTGCCATTCAACAGAGTGTTTGTCATGAAGTACTTGCTGGTGACTGTCAGTGTTACATAGTCAGAGTTGCTTTTTTTTGGATGGGACATTAAATGGTGGCATAGCAGTTAGCACTGCTGCCTCACAGCACCAGGGATCCGGGTTTCATTCCAGCCTCGGGCGACTGTCTGTGAGGAGTTTCCACATTTTCCCCGTGTCTGCGTGGGTTTCCTCCGGGTGCTCTGGTTTCCTCCCACAGTCCAAAGATTTGCACGTTAGGTGGATTGGCCATGCTAAATTGCCCATAGTGTTCAGGGAGGCGTAGATTAGGTAGGTTATAGGGGAATGGGTCTGGGTGGGATGCTCTGAGGTTCGGTGTGGACTTGTTGGGCCGAAGGGCCTGTTTCCACGCTGTAGGGATTCTATGATTCTATGAATGTACCACTCTGGATGTAAAGGATCCCACTACTATTTCAACAAAGAAACAGAATTCTCTCAAGTGTCCTAACAACATTTATCCCTCAATGAGCACCATCTCGAGGGCAACTAGGGATGTGTGCTAAATCAGTTCCACCTTTTTCTTCTACCCTATCTGCAACACAAAGAATCACGATTTTCGACCCCCTTTCAGTCTGAAGAAGAGTCGTACCAGACTCGAAACATTAACTCTTCTCCACAGATGATCCCAGACTTGCTGCTGAGTTCTCCAGGACTTTGTTTTTATTTTATATACAATAAAATGTTAGCCAAGTCACGAAGACCCACATCTCCTGAATGGATAAAACAAAGCCAAAGCTCATAATTTCGCCGTTATCACATTTCTGGTTGTGGAAATTTGCAAAGCAACCTCTATTTTTCTTTTAGAGGGGTGGTGGCAGGATTTGTTTATGCACACAACTCATTTAAATTTTATTGCATAGTTATGTGCATGCAGTAACTTAAAGCCACTGATTTTGGGTGGGCACAGTTTCAAGGGAGCGCTAGTGGCTACATCTAAGCAACTTAAATGAATGTAAAACACTGGAACATCCTGAGGTTTTTTAAAATGGTGTATAAATGCAAATCTGTTTTTCTTTAGGCTGTAATGGAATGCAGGACTTTGAATGGTTAAGTCACTTCTTGTTTGTGATTCATGATTATATCATGTTTTGTTGTTGCGTAATTCCTGTGTGCAATAGGGGACATCAAGGCTCATCATCTGTCAACATTTTGCAAACGCTTATGCAAAGCTTCTTTAAGGAGAATCTGTGCACTAAAACATGGGAAGTTGCGCAATTCTTTTGTGATTTTCACAAGTCAGCAAAACTGTGTGGTGGGAAAGTCTCTTATTTTCTTCTGCTGTTTATTCAGTTGAACTCTGTTCTAATTACTGGATTGGTCTTTCTGTTCTAGCCTGATGTGCCTCAGTTTGGATTTTACCTGTGACTACAGGAATGAGTCTGATGCAAGTACAGTGGTGAAAGACACATTTACCACATTCCTCTGTTGCCTCTAACTCCTATCCCTGCAAAATTATTTGTTTCTCCCCAGTTTTCTTTCCTATTCAGCAGAGGGTACAGACTCTTAACCTTCAGGGCAACATCTAACCATAATACTCTAGTGCATTGATGGAGTGATATATAGTCAGGGAAGATAGATGTGAGACTATCAGATCAGGCATTAAACCAAGGCCCTGTCTTCCTATTCAGTGGAATGTAAAAGATTCCCAGGCCCTGTTTGAAAATAATAGAAGTTCTCCCGTCATGGCTAATATTCATCCCTCAACCGGTCTGCTGGAATATATTCCCTTCGTAAATGTTCCTGAGCTCCAACCCTAACCAGCATTGTTGGTCTATCTACACCAAATAGACTGCAGTAGTTCAAGAAAGCAGCTCACCACCACCTTCTCAAGAGCAGCTAGAGATGGACAACAAATACTGGACTGTCCAGCGCTGCTCATATCCAATTAATGAATAACAAAAAAGACGAAAGCAAGTGATCTGGTCATTATCACATTGTTGCTTGTTTTAGGGATCTTGTGTGCAAATTTACTGTTAGTTACTTGTATTAAATAATTATTAAATATTAAGCACATCATTGATTGCTAAGTACTTTGGAATATGTTGGGGTCATGAAAGGTGTAGCATAAACTGAAGTCTTTCTTTAAAGGGGATACACTTACTTTATTGGTTGCATATAAAAGATGCTGTGTAATCTGGTCAGTCTGATGCAGCCACCTGTATTTAGGGTTGTTCTCTTTCCCAGAATTGAGGCTTGAGGCTAGAGTGCAGTTCAAGGATAAGATTGTAAACAGTTGGTTTCTTTGTTTCTAGAGGCTTCGCAATAGATGACTTTGTGCAAACATTTTAAAAGCATTTTACTCGTATTACTTATATATTTAATTGTAAAATAAAATGAACAAAACATTCCCCTCTTTAATGGTTCCAGGCTTTACACAAAATCTGTAATGAAGTGTTCCATCTGATAGCTGTATAGTGTGCAGGCATAACTGGCCAATTGTTACTTAATTATGATTGCAGATGCCATGGTTAGGAGTGTTTGTGTGGGTGAATGAAGAGTACACAAGCTGCCCATTTTTTCCAGTTGTCCAGGATGTAGAGTTTGGTTTGTCTCCTTTCTTCATGCGCCATGATGCAGTGTTGGGCTTAGAAATCATATTGAGAACTTGGAAAGCTTGAGGTTGATATTCTAACAGAATGATCCAGTGTTGAAGGAGACCATTCAGCCCACCATGCTTGTGCTGGGTCTTTGTTCAAGCTAAATCCCCTGCTCTCCTGTTGTAGCAATGTAAACATTTTCTCCTTCATGTAGTTATTCAGTTTTCTTTTTTGAATATCATTATTGAAACTGCTTCTAGGCAGTGTATTCCAGCTCACAACTCCGTGTGCTTTTTAAAAAAAAGTTTTCTCAAGTTGTCTGTGGTTCTTTTGCCAATTGTTTTAAAGCTGTGTCTTCTGGCTGCTTATCATCTGGCACTGGAACAATTTCTCGTTATGTATTCTTTGCAAGGCCTTTATGATCTTGAACAATTATGTTATAAGACCATAAAATATCAGAATGGAATTAGGCCATTTGGTCCATCGAGTCTGCTTCTCCATTTTATCATGGCTGGTATGTTTCTCAACCACATTCTCCTGCCTTCTCCTTGGAACCCTTGATGCCCTTACTAATCAAGAAACTACCTATTTCTGTCTTAAAGTTAGTCATTGACTTGGCTTCCATTTAAATCACCTCTTAACCTTTTATCTTGTATTCCTAGGTCCTTCCAGCCTGTTCTAGCCTCCGATACATACTTTATATTTCTTGTTGGATATACAAAGGAGAATCTTGAAAATATTTCAGCATTCTAGCATTTGAACTCTCAGTACCTTTATCTGGAATTCCACCTCTGCTCATTTTAATAGCAGAATTAATCATATAAAATGACTAGGTTAAAGTAACGAGAGGAATTTCAGACAAAAATTTGGACTCCAGCAGTCCATGGCCTAACTTCAGGGTTAACATTTTTCGATGGCATGGAACTACTTTGGGATTTATCACTTGTGGAATCAGTTTCAAAAACATAGGAGAAGCAATTGATCACTGTCTGATTTTAGTTTTATTCAGTGTCGCAGAGAGTTGATATAGGTGCACTGGGCAGAATGCTCTTCCTGTGTGCTACTTCATCTGTGTTTCTAGTGTTACTGCTGGTTATCAGCTCTGGATTATTACATTGAGAATGTGAAATGATTAATGATTCCTAACCCCTTCAGTTTGGACATCTTTGCATTTTATGGTGACAGTGGATGAAGACACATCTGATCTTCAGTCACCACCTTCCCCAAACAGTCTGGCAGAATGGAGAAACTCAACAGGTCCAATTATGATCTGGATGTATTCACAGCACTAGAATGGACGCACAAAACTAAGGGTTTCAGGATTTGTTGGAGACTTCCTTTGTAATCAGTGCTTATGAGAAAGAAAATGGCAAATCGTTCACCTGCTGGCGGTGTTGCTTTTAGGTTCTGGCACTTAACCCTGCTGTTAATTTCTAACTACCAATTAAACTCCGTTTATTATGCTTTGATCTTGCCACTGCTATGATTGAAGTTATTTTCTTGCAGTCTTTTCATCTGTGTGATGAGAATTGATCAACACATGACAGTCTGCTGGTCCAGTGAATGTAGTTATACACCACTCTACACTTACGCATCTCAGAGGATGAAGTGGGGATAAAGCAATTAAACCCATCATTAATTATTTACTGTCTGTAAAGCACATATTGAAGTAGTGAGAGGTGCTATTTAAATGCAGGTTGTTTTCTTGGATTGCTTTAGTCCACCTGACTATGAGATGTTCTCTGAGCAGAATGTGAAAGCAGTGACTTGTATCTGCGATTGGGGTCGGAGAAGTTGTTCAGAAGATCCAGCTCCCCCCATTCTTGATTTCTCTCCACAAATCAGCCTTATCTGGAGGACAAAGTGTAATCCTTGTTTCAGGAGGGCGTTGTGGGGTAGTGCAGTGCTGATTAATAACAATCATCAGGCAGTAGTGTTATTTTTAAGGGAGAAATGGAAGGAAGGGGCAAAGCTGATAGTGCACCTACAGTCAAGTTGCAGAAGAGCTGTTGTTGGAGCTGTACAGAACTTGGTTAAGCCACAGCTCGAGTAACTGTGTGCAGTTCTGATCATTGCTCGCAAGTAAGGATGTGATTGTACTGGAGGGGGTACAGGGGAGATTCACCAGGATGTTATCTGGGATGGAGCAGTTTATCTATGAAGAGAGGCTGGATAGGCTGAGATTGTTTTCTTTGTAAGGTTGGTGGGGTGGAATCTAATTGAGGTGTGTAAGAATATGAAGGGCCTAGACAGGCCGCATAGAAAATAGCTATTCCCTTTATTTGAAGGGTCAGTAACAAGGGGGCATGATTTTAAAGTGAAAGGTAGGAGAAGGAATTTGAGGAAAAATCTTCTTTGTCCAGAGGTTGGTGGGAGTCTTAAATGGACTGCGTGGGAGGGTAGTGGAAGCAAGAAACTTCACAATCATTTGAAGTACTAGATGAGCACTTGAAATGTCATTGCATTCAAGGCTATGGGTCAAGTGCTGGAAAGTGGGACTAATATAGATTTAGAATAGGAACAAAAACAAAGTTGCTGGAAAAGCTCATCAGGTCTGGCAGTATCTGTGAAGGAAAAAAACGGAGTTAACGTTTCAGGTCCGGTGGCCCTTCCTCAGAACTAGGATTTAGATTTAGAGTATTTTTTGTTCGTGTAGACTGGATGGGTTGAAGGGTCTCTTCAGTACAGTATGATTCTATGATTCAAAGAGGTTGAAATGCAGTTAATGATTATCATTCTGTGGTGCAATCGGTTAGCGTGTTCGGCTGTAAAATACAAGATTGGAGGTTCGAACCCAGAGACGATGAACTTCCCTCACCTTTGGGGTGGCACGGTGGCTCAGTGGTTAACACTGCTGCTTCACAGCGCCAGGGGCCCGGGTTCAATTCCACTCTGAGGTGACTGTCTGTGTAGAGTTTGCACATTCTCCCCATGTCTGTGTGGGTTTCCTCCAGGTGCTCCTGTTTCCTCCCACAGTCTAAAGATGTGCAGGCTAGGTGGATTGGCTATGCAAAATTGTCTGTAGTGTTCAGGGGTGTGTAGATTAGGTGGGTTATAGGAGGATGAGTCTGGGTGGGATGCCCTGAGGGTCGGTGTGGACTTGTTGGACTGAAGGGCCTGTTTCCATACTGTGTGGGGATTCTAAAATCATATAACTGGTTCCTGTTCAAAATGTACATACACTATCTGAGACATGTATTATAGACATTTTCTAATCAACCTGTTCAGAAGTGTTATTACACACCTCCAGAGCAAGACAGGACTTGAACATGGGTTACCTGGCTCAGAGATGGGGACATTGTCACTGTGCCATGAGAGTGCCTCATACATGCATTATATTGAAACATCATCACTTACATGTAAAATGTATATGTCATTGGAAACTCTGATCGTGTATATGTAATGAAGTAGAATCTTACAAATTACATTTGGCCTAAGTAAATGTTACCATATTTAGAAAAAAAATCATTCTGCATTTTACTGGACCCTATAATTTAGTACTGATGATTCAGTGAGAAACTTGTGTTTATTGAGCACGTGATGCACTCTAGGTTTTTATCATTGCAAAATTCACATTGGCCAAGAGTTGGGTAGCATTATTTGTTTAAAATTTTGTTTTTGATAGTATCTGTAATTTTCTGCCTTCTCCTCCTCCTCCCCCTCCCTCAATTCTCTCTTAATTTTCTGTGGCATTCCCACAGAAAACTGCACTAATAACCAGCCAAATGTTGAGCAGATTATGAGAGAGCTATCGCCTGGGGCTTGCTGTGCAGAGCGGACAGATTACGAATGGGAAGAGGAGAAAATCTGTCATTGAAGCAATAAAACCAGAAAGGTGGTTGTCATCAGCTGGAGGAGGTTTTTGGGTGGGTCAGTCTCCTGTAAGAAGTTGTGCTATTGCTCCATTAGATCAGCAAGTAAAGAATAACAAAGGAAGTCTTGCATTTCTGTAGTGCCTTTCAGAACCCAAATAAAAACACATCACTCCAAAAATACATATATTGGCTGTATAGTCATTGTTGTAATATAGTAAATGTAAAGTCAATTCAGCACAGAAAATTCCCACACACAAACAAGATCAGAACACAGGAACAGGAGAAAACCATATAGCCGTATGAGACTGTTCCACTGCCATTCTTTGAGATTATGGCTGATCGCTGAGCTAACTTCATACACTCACTTTTGCACAATAACCCTTGATACCTTTTACTTAACAAAAATCAATTTAGTTTCAGTTTTAAAGTTAACAGTAGATCAAGCATTAATGACCTTCGTTGAGAGATAAGCATTATATAGGACACCAAGGAAAATGCCCCTGGATCTTTCGACTAATGCAACGAGAGAAAAGGCTTTCTGCCGCTAACCGTCTTTTTTTAGAAATGAAGACTACAAGATGATAGAGTTAAAGATATCAAAATGCTATAGAGCATGGACACTGTTGTCTGATCAAATTGAAAATTAAATTAGTGAGGGCTGAAATTGAAAGACACATTAGAGTGAGGTGGAAAATTATGAGGATGGGTGCGTTCATCTCCTCCTCCCATCTTTCCCTCAGCTCCCCCTCCCACATCTCTCCCCTTGTCCCCTCCTCCCATCTCTCCCTTCTTTCACCAACCTTCCCTTATTATCTTACTTCAGGGAAAGGTCATCCCTGCCACCATGGTCCATGATTAATGCAGCCTGACTTTCTTTTTCTGCTGAAGGATCCTCTTATCCCAACACTGAAAATGGAATGCACCTAGTAACATGAAAACTGTATAAACTGGAATCTCATGTGCACTTAGAAGCTGTAGGAAGATCTGGAATCTAGATGTGAGGCAAGGGAGTGGGTGTAAAATTTTAAAATTTGGATAAAATTCTTATAACTTTCCTGCAAACAGCTCCTGTGGTTATTGCCCCTACCTCTGAGCAGGAGCTCCAGGTTCAAGTCCCCACAACAACCTCCCCACATCAAAAGATGCCACGTGTAGGTATTTGCCATGCACTGTACTTGGTGCCAAATGTCGTCTTCACTTCAAGGGAGAAAAAGTAAAGGTTTGGTTGTCATGGTCCCAAAGGACCACAGGACTGCACTCTCAGAGAGAGAGAAAAGACGAATATTGGTGAGTTTTAATGTGAGCATCACCATACCTCAGCTGAAGGGAAAGATTGTGAAAGAGAGTACTTAGTGGAATCTGAGATAACTGACCCCCTCCAGTTGACTGGACATCTGGTTTGTGATGCAGGGTGATGCCAATAATGTGGGTTTTATTCCTGCATCGGCTGAAGTAGCTATGAAGGACTCTTCTTCTCAACCCCTACATGTCACTTGAGGCATGGTGACCGTCAAGTTAAACCATCACCAGTTAAGGATTGAAAGTGAAAATCTAAGTAAGCAGCTTGTATAGATAGAAATTGTAGACTGTGATATTGGGAGAGCAGTTTGTTCCAAGCCCCCACCTACACTGCTTCAGTTGAGGGGCTGGCTCTGTTTTACTGAAGTTGATTAACTATGGCCAGATCCCTTGGCAGACTCCCCGTCCTCACTGACCTGGCCATATGACTTTAATTAGGAGTGTTTGTGGGCGAGTGGGAAAGTGGAAGTGCAATGGAATCCATGGCAGATATATTAAAGGAAACCAGTGTTTCAGGAACTCCATCAGGTCACCTACTTGGCAGAATAAACTCTTTTCCATTTCATGCTGAGATTTTAGTCTGGTTAGTCTCAGTAACAAGATAAGATTCTTCTAGATGACACAGTCTGACTTCACCCCCTGCAGGAAAGCTTGTAGGATTCACTGTGTTTGCTGTAATCTGCTCAGTATCTGGTAAACTTGAAGTTTTAGTAAGGCTCAAGTTTTTACTTAAGCGAAAGCTCCTCTGTAACAACACTGTGCTGCCAGGCCACACAGTGCTTGGGCATAGCTTTTGCTGCTAGGAGTGACCTATATCACCTTTGTATATCACAGCGATTCATCCTTGCTGCTGGTACATGCTCACTGGCACAGGGGAGTGTTGTACTGACTGAGGGTTGTGTCTTTTGTGAAATATTAAACCAAGATGTCTGTTCTGATAAGTGCATGTCAAGGTTCTGATTACCACTGTTTTGAAGATGATCAGGTGAATTCCAATCCCCCTTAACTGGACATTATTAATCCCTCAAACAATGCCACTGAAACAGAATATCTGATTGTTGTGATATTGCTGTTTGTGGAAATGTGCTGTGTGCAAATTGGTTGCCACGTGTCCTGCATTACAACAGTATCCACAGCTAATTGGTTGCAAAATGTAGTAGGAAGTCCCGAAGCCAGGAAAGCTGCCATAGAAATGCAAGTCTGTTGTCTTTTTTCAGCACTAAACAGGAGTTTTCAAAAATGTCCGCAAATATCAGAATGTCCGACAAGGTAAGATGATTAAACAGCCAGAGAGCTTCCAAGCACAATATTTAAATATGAGTCATGCTAGTACTATGTGTCCATCTCCCATCTTCTTATCACCTTGGACTTGACCTACTCCTACTCTGTGTTGTCAGAAGGACAGCCTAATGGAACAGGGCTTGAGTCATGGCTATGGTTGAAACTCCAAATGATCTCATCTGACTTGAAACTAGGAGCGGAAAATAGATTATTCTGACTGAAAGGTTGGATTTTTGGCAGTTTTGTTGTCTTTGGAGGTAGTTGGCTGATTGAGGAATGTTTCTGTGGGTGGTCGTAGAATGTTGTATTTAGCATGTAAACCATCCATCAAAGGGTTGCAGTTTTAATTATTTTGTATGTAGGAGTATAATTTAAACCCATTTAAAGGTTGTTGATGCTGGGAAATAGCTTCCTTATATTCCACACACATTAAGCTAGTCCAGGTGATTTAAAAACTTCTATATTAACCCTCTGATAGTAGACAGGAGGCACTGTTGTTGGGGGAGACTAAGGAGTGAAATTGTAGAACATGAGCCCTATGTGCTATATATGTACCCCTCCCTGTACCCTAATATTGCAGCATGGGAAAGTGGCATACTTCATTCACATAACTGCTTCATTCTCTTTCAGTGCAGGAAGGAGCTGTGTTCAAAATTTATCGTTGCGTTCTTTTTTCAGGACTCAGAACTCCCAGACAGCATCCCTCCTGAAACTCTAACCTCACAAGAAAAACTTTATGCCTTCCCTTCCTGAATTCAATCCAATTTGACTTCCAACCCCAACCCTCACTGTTGATCGGTGTGTCTCTCCCACCTCCCACCTCCCAAACTTCCTGAGTACCCCAACTGTGGCTTCCTGTGGTTGTAACTCCCTCTGGCCCACCAGCCACTTGACCTTCTGCTGGAGAGCAGATGTAAAAATTATTGTTGGCATTCTGCAGTTAGATTCCGCAGGACCGCCTCATTTTTGAAATTTACCACGTTCTTGGCTGTTCTTGCCTCCATTCCCCCCCCCCACCAGCTCAAATCTCCTTTTAGTTTACCCCAACAATGCGTCTTAATTTAATTCCAGGCGAGCACTACCAACCCGACAGCATTAAAACAGCCACACTGTCACCTTGCCTTGAGTGTATTTGTTAGTTTAGTACTAATTAGTGCTGAGATCAGAGATTTGTGGTTACTTTAGGAGAATATTAGACATTTCTAGATCAAGCAATTAGGAGACATTTTGTTGATCATATTACATTAGCATTGCACTTAAGAGCACCATTTATATTGTACAAGTCCCATGGCACTTCACAACAGCATTATCAAACAAAATTGGACATATTTGGAGAAAGCTTAGTCAAAGATCTGATTTTTAATGTGTTTTAAAGGGTGAGATGGAAAGGCACAGAGGTTTGGAGAAGTAATTCGAGCTTATAAACTAAAAGCAAGGCAGCCAATGCTGGAGTAATAAAAATCCAGGATGTGCAGGAGGCTAGGATTAGAGAAGTGCAGAAACCTGACAGCGGTACAACAAGATGGGGTTATAGAGATAGGCAACTGGCAAGTGGGAGGCTTTCAAACTGAGAGCTCAGAAACATTAAGTTCTTAGAGTGAATGGCAAGGCTGGTAAGAATAGGGAACAATGGACAAATAAAAATATTGGGGCTCTGGTCAAGAATAAGGAGTCATACATTAGGTATAGACAACTGGGCTCAAGTGAATCTCCTGAAGACTATAAGGAGTGTAGGGGCATTCTTAAGAGGGAAATCAGGAGGGCAAAAAGAGGATATGAGATAGCCTTGGCAGGTAAGGTTAAGGACAATGCAAAGAGGTTCTACTTGTACGTCAACAGCAAAAGAGCAACTAGGGAGAGAATAGGCACCCTTAAAGATCAACAAGGTTGTCTTTGTGTGGAACCACAGGAGAGGGGTGAGATACTAAACGAATATTTCATGTCAGTTTTTACTGTGGACAAAGAAATGGAAGCTTGCAAACTCTAGGAAATATATATTAATGTCTTGAAAACTGCTCACATTGCAGAAGAGAAAGTGCTGGAGGTCTTAAAAAACATAAAAGGTGGATAATTTCCAGGACCTGATCAAGTGTATCCCAGTACGTTGTGGGACATTAGGGAGAAAATTGTGAGGCCCCTTGCAGAAATCTTTGTATCTTCTACAGCCACATGTGAGATACTGGAGTGTGGCTAATGTTGTGCTTTTATTTAAAAAAAGGCTGTAAGTGTAGACCTGTGAGACTGACATCAGTGCTGGTTAAGTTGGTGGCGGGGATTCTGAGAGATAAGATTTACATGCATTTGGAGAGGCAAGGACTGATTAGGGACAGTCAGCAAGGCTTCGTGTGTAGGAAATCATGTCTCACAAACTTGATTGAGTGTTTTGAGGATGTAACCAAAAAGATTGATGAGAGCAGAGCTGTGGACTTTAGTAAAGTCTTTGACAAGCTTCCGCGTGGTAAAATAATTAGTAAAGCTGGATCACGTGATATTCTTGGAGACCTTGCCAATTGGTTAAAGATTGGCTTGAAGACAGCTGATAGAATGTAGCGGCGGAGGGTTGTTGTTCAGGCTGGAGGCCTGTGACCAGCGGTGTTCTGCAGGGATTGGCGCTGGGTCCACTTTTGTTTATCATTTATATAAACGATTTGGATGAGAATTTAGGAGGCATGGTTAGTAAGTTTGCAGATGACACCACAATTGGAGGTATAGTGGACAGTGAAGAAGGTTATCTAAGATTACAAAGGGATCTTGATCAGTTGGGCCAATGGGCTGAGGAGTGGCACATGAAGTTTACTTTGGATAAATGCAAATTGTTGCGTTTTGGTAATACAAACAAGAGCAGTTAATTTTAGGCCCTAGGTAGTGTTTTAGAACAGGGAGACCTACAATTTCAGGAACATAGTGCTTTGAAAGTTACATCACAGGAAGACAGGTGGTTAAGAAGGCGTTTAGCATGCTTGCCTTCATTGCTCGGACCATTGAGAATAGGATTTGGGACGTCATGTTGAGGTTGTACAAGATAGGAAGGATATTATCGAATTGGAGAGACCTCAAAAAGGATGTACTGGGATGTTGCCAGGACTGGAGGGTTTGAGTCATAAGGATAGGCTGGATAACTGGGACTTTTTTCACCAGAACGTAGGAGGGTGAGGGGTGACCTGAGAGATGTTTATAAAATCAGGAGCAGCATAGATAATGTGAATAGAAAGAGTCTTATCCCTGGGGTGTGGAAGTTCAAAACTAAAGGGCATATTTTTAAGGTGAGAGGGGAAAGATTTAAAAGAGACATAATGGGCAACATTTTCACACAGAGGATGGTTTGTATATGGAATGAATTGCCAGATGGAGTCATAGATGGAGGTACAGTTACAACATTTAAAAGCCATTTGGATAGGCACATGAATGGGAAATGTTTAGAGGAAAATGGGCCAAACACAGGCTAGTGGGACTAGTTTAGTTTGGGAAACTTGGCTGGCATGGACGAGTTGGACCGAAGGGTCTGTTTTCATGCTATATGACTCTGAGATTTGAAGCTCTGGAGGGACTTGAAATGAGGATTTTCAAATTAAGCATTTGTTGGGTTGTGAGCTAGTCTTACCATTACTACATTCTGACGTGTGATGAATTTATCTAAAATGTTCAAATGAATGTTTCCACACAGGATGGCGTCAGATAAAGAATATTCCAGCTGGACTAAATTACACTGCATTGAAGTTTCCCTTTGTTTCTCCCTGTGCAGGAGCATTAAACATGGAACACTAGCCCTGAAGTTCCAGTATGTGGTTTTTCAACCAATTCTCCCGACTTAAACTGAATGTTAGAAAAGGCTTTATCACTTTCCCTAAAACAAACACTAATGGTCAAAATGTTACATCTCAAAACTCGTACAAACAGAAAACACCTCTAAGAGAAAAAGAACACAATGTCATTTTCACAAGCTGAGGCACTGAAACCTGAATGTTGTACTGGTCCAATCTTACTGTTTGAGTGTATAATTATAAACTGGTTCAAACGGTGAACTAAAGTACATGATGTAACTATTCTAAGTACTCATATAATAATATAAGAAGAAACTGTTCCTCTGGCAGAACAGAAAGGTCGGTAACCAGGGGACATAGATTTTAGATAAAAGAACACAACAAATAAGAACAAGAGTAGACCATTCAGCCCATTGAGCCTGCTCTGCTATTCACTATTTTGGCTGATCCTGGGCTTCATTTTTATTTTTTTGCTTGCTTCCCATGGTCTCCTGAGAGACCAAAACTTTGTCTACCCCATCCCCAAATGTATTCAACACTGTGACTCCATGGCCCTTTGGGGATGAGCATTCCAAAGATTCCTGAACCTTTGAGTGAAGAAACTTCTCATCTCCATCCAAATCCTTTTCCTGAGACAGTGCCCTTCTGCATTGCTATGGCTGGTCAAGGAATTTACAATCTCTCAGCATCTTTTCTTTTTGGTCAAGATGTGGGTGTCACTAGGTGGGCCAGCATTTATTACCTATTCTTAGTTGCTCTACCCTGTTAACCTCCTGTGCCAAAGGTCAAGATCATTGCCAAAAGGATCAGCGCAGAGAAGACGGAATATTTTTTATGCAGCAAGTTGTGACGATCTGGGATTACACTGACTGACAGAGTGGTGAAAGGAGATTCAAACGTAACTTTCAAAAGGGGGTTGGATATTTGCGTGCAAAGGAAAAGAATGCAAGGCTATAAGGGAGAAAAGGCAAAGAAAATGGGATGAATTGAATATCTCTTTCAGTGTGAATACAGACATGATGGGCTTTCGTGCTGTATGATTCTATGAAAACTGCCTAGCATGTTCTTCAGGCACATATTCATTGCCATGAGTGTTAATTTTGTCGCTAAATCAAAATTCACATCTATGAGTTTATGTAGCGTTGCACATTTTCCCTGTCCAATACCCATCTTCCTCTAATGAAAGGCTCATGAATTTCATACCTTTGTACATCCTAAATAACTTGAAAATTGTCTACTGTTAATAAAGGCTCAGAATTATCAAATATGTACCAATTTACAATGGCTCTGATGATTATAAGTTCAACATTTATTCTAACACTGATGCAGAGTAGTGAAGCTCCATGTTTGAACCATACATTGAGCAGACAACAACAGCCGATTTTTGAAGCATTCATAAGGTTCCTTCAAATTGCATTTGATTTCTATTGAACAGAAAGAAAACAAATTGGGCGACAGAGTCTATTCCCGATAGCTTCATACTGTTTCCTGTTTAATGCTCATCCTGTGGATACTGATGGTGTTTGGGTTGCCAGCGTTGGGTTGAACTTTTTTGTCAAATTGCAGCATACAACCTCCAAAAATGAACCATCCCACCCAATCACCCTTTGCTTTACCCTCCTCTTCATTTTATTTTGTAACCACAAACACAAGCATTAAAAGAAAATGAGAGAACAGCTTTTATTTTCAATGCCCTTTTGAGTTGTTTTTCCCCTCCCATCTGTTGCTGGCAGTGGTGTCCTGGAATTTAAGTCCTGGAATTTCCTGGACAACCGAAGGTGGAGGACAGCATTGGATTTAGCATGAGGTTCCTCAGTTAATAGCTTGCCAACACTCACCACGTAGATTGGAGTGAAGAAGGGCATTCTGTGTGAGAGAGCTGCTGGTTTTTCTGAAATTGTACATCCAGACATGACAGCCAGAGTAGAAAAATTAAATCAATTTGCAGTATGTAAAGATAGCTATGGCCTATGGTCAGCTTACATTAACACCAACCCAATATAAATGAAGTAAAAAAGCAAAGAAACTAACATCTCATGAGGAAGTAAAAATGAAATTGCTACATTTGAAAACAAAACAAGTGGAAAGGGGCCAAGAATGCTCTCATCCCGAAGCTAATATTCTCGTAGTTGTTGCAAAGTATAGAAGAACAATTCGCATCAGGGCTGAAGGTGAAAGTTTCAAAAGGGTTTACGCTCAAAATTCACACCTGCCCAGATTGCCCTGGAAAGAGACTTTTTCTTAAAGTGATTATCCAGAAGGTACCAGTGATATCAACATATCACAAAGAGATATTTAGATTCAAAACAAATGCTTGCTCTCTTTCGCCTTGGATGTTGTCTGACCTGCTGTGATCTCCAGCATTTTTTGTTTTCAGTACCAATCTACTTCTTGCTACAAACTCTTACAGAGTAGCACAGAGGAAGTTTGGCATGGTGGCTCAGTGGTCAGCACTGCTGCCTCACAGCGCCAGTAACCTGGGTTCAGTTCCACCCTCAGGCGACTGTCTGTGTGGAGTTTGCACATTCTCCCCATGTCTGCGTGGGTTTCCTCCAGGTGCTATGCTTTCCTCCCACAGTCCACAGCTGTGCAGGCTAGGTGGATTGGCCATGCTAAATTGCCCCACAGTGTTCAGGGATGTGTAGCTTAAGTGGGTTATAGGGGGATAGGTTAGGGTGGGATGCTTCAAGGGTTGGTGTGGACTTGTTGGGCTGAAGGGCCTGTTTCCACACGGTAGGGATTCTATGATGATTCTACTTTAATCAAGACTAGTGAGTTTATCTGAGGAATAGCTGAGACTATACAGACCCAGAGCCTTGGCCCCTTTCTATACTGGGTAGCTGATCTTAGCATTGATGAAAATGTTTGATCTTGCGACCATTATATTTTTCTTCAGTGCCCCCAAGTAAGGGAGGAAAAACTGGCTAAGGTGATTAGCATTCTAAAATTGCCCCCACTGAAGTAACTGAGCAAGGCCATCATCAGTTGGGAGGCCCTACAATTGGCCGACTCAGTGAAGGATTCCATTAAAATGACTACTTGAGAAGGTAGTGGGGAGCCTCGAGTTTGTGGGACCATATCCGAGTGAGGCGACAATCCCTTCAGGAGGAACATGTGAAAAAATAGCTCAGTTTTGTTTTTGGAACTAAACTAGGTGGTAAAGCGATTTCACTGGTCCATCTTGGGAACTCGTAAATTCCCCTGTATCACACTTTATACTCTGTGAAATGAACAAGGTTAAAGTGATTTATTTACTAGAATAGCTGATTGGTGAAGTTTACTTTCAGTGGTGAAAGAGTTCTGCTCAATAGAGGATAAAGGGGGTGTAGACAGTACGTTTTTGTGCTATTCAAAGAGACACAGAATTAAACATTCTCAGGTCTTTAAGGTTTCAGTGATCGTTCAGAAAGCCAGGTGCAACTTAGAACTTTCAGATGCTGCTAATGATATGCTTCAACTCCAAACTTCAAACCCATCAAACACTGCATCAATACATTTTCCTGATCTTTCTGTACCTCTCTGAGACCAAAAACACTGTCTCCAGGAAGCCATTTTGTGCTATGAATTAGGTCTATTAAGAATTAGATTTGGCTATCCTTTTACTTATATGTGGGACATGGGCATTGCTAGCATTTATTGCCCATTCCAAGTTGCCCTTGAGAAGGTTGTGAACTGCTACAGCCCACATGCTGTAAGTTGACCAACAATGCTGTTAGGGAGGGAATTCCAGGATTTTGACCCAGTAACAGTGAAGGAATGGTGATGTATTTCCAAGTCAGGATAGTAAGCAGCTTGAAGGGGAGGGGAGAGGTTTTCATTGAGGGTTTTGATACAGCGATTTCAGTGATACCCTCAAGGCGTCACTGGTGAAGTGCGGCATTCCCGCAGATACCTGGGAAACACTAGCCCAGGACTGTCCAAAGTGGAGGAGGAGCATCCGGGAAGGTATTGAGTACCTCGAGACTTGGCCGTTCGGAAAAAATTGAAGCCCGGTGAAAACAGCGAAAGGAGCGCACTGACCCACCCTCCCCTTCTCATGACCACCGTCTGCCCCAGATATAACAGAGCCTGCGGTAGCTGCATCGGACTATACAGCCACCCACAGACTCATCTTGAAAATAGAAGAGAGTCATCCTCGTCTGCGAGGGACTGCTGATGATGACAGCAAAAATGCTAACTCTTTCCACGAGCAAGAACGTCACTAACCAGAGGACAGAGATTTAAGATAAATGGCAAAAGAAGTTGAGGTGAGATGAGGAGAACCTTTACGTGATGAGTTCTGATGTTCTGGAACGTGTCACCTGAACGTAGTGGAAGGAGATTCAATAGTGAAGTTCGAAAGAAAAGTGGATAAATACACAAAAGGGAGAAAGGCAGTGTAATGGGTCTAATTGGAGAGCTATGTTAAATGTTCACTGTACTTACTATTCTATGATGTCTAAACTGAAATCAAACCCATCTCCAGACTGCTTTCAAAGCAACTTCTTTCCACATAAGAAAGATTTTTCTACTGTATAGTTCTGCCCATTCCCTGGTACAGTTGATGGAGGGGGAGCTGTCCCATTGATGCTATCCAAGCTCCCCGAGAAACAAGAAGTGCATACCATCTACAAGATGCACTGCCACACCTTGACAAGGTTTCTTTGACAGCAGCTTCCAAACTCGCTACCTCTGCACCTAGAAAGACAAGGGCAGCAGTCACAATAGGAAACCTTCAAGTTCCCCTCCAAGCCACTCACCGTCCCGACATGGAATACATGTCACTGGGTCAAAATCGTGGAACTCCCTCCCTAGCAGTTCTGTGGGTGTACGTACACCCCAAAGTCTGCAGTGGTTCAAGAAAGCGGCTCGGCCTGTAATTCATATGGGCAACAAATGCTGGTCTCACTGATGGCCCCCATATCCTATGAAAGAATATTTTAAAAAATACACAAACACCATTTGCACACTTCCATTCTGCCCATCTTTTTACATCCAAGTCAGTCAAATCTAGCATGGCGATGCTTTCACTTTGTTGCCTGAACCCAATTCATTCAATTTTCAATAGCAGAACCGTAAAGCTTTACAATTGTGATTATCAGTTTTAAATGACCCTGAAAGCTGAGGAATGTGGAATTATTTGAGTCATAAACAGTGGTAATAATGTCACTTCAGACCAGATTGGTTTCAAACAAACATGACCTCAGTTAGACTTAAAAAGGAAGCCCAGCAGCTTGTTAGCACTTTTGAAGCCGCTCCCAGTTTGGAGGTGGGCTTTGTGCCAATACCTACATGGATCGTTGCCAGTATAGAGGTAGGTGCACCATTTGTCTACCTCTGCCAGTGGTCTCCATTTTCATTGCCTTAATGTCACCATGCAGGAGATGCAGATATTAATTACACACACACAAAAGAAATGAGGCCAGCACTGTCTTGGTTCCCAGGATAATAATGTGGGTGAGCTCCTGGAAGGCTGCTAAGTCTTTAGGACTGAACCTCAACAAGACTCACTGAATTCTGCTGTGTGGCAAAAAGTAGTGGAAGAACTAATATTCTAAAATCCAGATCCCACTGCTGCCCTCGGGGATGGTGTTGTTAAATGATATTTTTTAAACTGCAACAGATTGTGGCTTCTTTTAAAGAACTGATTTGTTTCACAGGAGTACAAACATAAAACCTTTACTGTCCGGTACCAATACGGAAATGAAGGAATGTCTCTTCAGCTCAGTGTATTTGTCTGATTACAACCAGAGATTCACAGTAAGCATTTCCAGATGTTGCATAATCAGAAACATAATGCATAAAGTACCTTTCAAGGATGATTATCTTTTCTTTATAATCCTGTATAGCCTTGCCCCTCCATCTCTTTGTAACCTCCAGTAGGCATTCACCCTCCCCAATCTATACTGTGCTCCTGCAATTCTAGCCTCTTGCACTTCCTCAGTTTCAATCACCATGCACCAGTGGGGCCATGCCTTCAGCTGCCTTGGCCTTTGACTCCAGAATTCTTTTTCTCAATCTCTGTCCTTCCCTCTCCTCTCTGAAGGCATTCCGTAACACCTACCTCTTTGACCTAGCTTTTGGTCACCGCTGCCAATATCTCATGACTAATTTGGTGTCACATTTTGATCATTCTACTGCAACGAACTTTGGGACATTTTTAACTAAAGATGCTGGAAAATGGAGAAGGTGATAGCCCTCTGCTAATGTAAATGATGGAGTAATTCAGAGCCCCAAACTAATGTAAAAAGGACATGGGTTTGAACCAACCATGGCAGATAGTGAAATTTGAATTCAATTTAATCTGGAATTAAAAATATAAGATAACCTAATGGAGACCATTATAAGTACAGTCAATTGTCATTAAAAATCCAATTGGTTCACTAATGTTCTTTGGGCAAAGAAATGTTATCTAATCTGCCATTTGAGCAATTATGGATGGACATAAAAGCTAGTCTATCCAACAATACCTAAATCACATGAATAGTTAAAAAATGGTCAAGTTCAATTGTAGGTCATCATTATTACACAACTAAATATCTCCTGAAAATAACCAAAGATAGGAATACTCCTCAGAGGTAGATATATTGCTTAGGTTGTTTCTGGGGCATGAGATTTTTATATAGGAATATTGGCTTGGATGCAATATAGATGAGTACAATAAATAATATTGTTCCATTTATATATATTAAAAAATTTCCATTTTTGAGGAAATGTTTCCTGTCCTGCAGTATCAGGGTTTTCCAGAGCTAGAAAGTAGCCAATATATATTTAGTGGGAATTGCTAGTTAATCTCTAGTCTCAAAAAAATGCCATGTTATTTATTTAAAATGCTGCAGTCGTGTGACCAGGATTCTCCAACCTCTTTGCTGAGGTGGGTTTAATCTCAGTGAGTACTAGATTTAGGGAAAACAGTTGTGTTATGTCCTTTAGCCTGAGAAGTAATCTCTTGACAGTGATCACCTACAATTACATCAAGTTTAAAACATGGATTGAGGCCTTTCAGCTCAACAGTCTTCATGATTCAAACAATTCTCCCATCCCTATGTCCTCTCGCTTTGTTGGTATATCCCGTTCTCTTCTCTCACATATGTTTTTCCATCTTCCCCTTTAATGGATCTGTGCTAGTCATTCAATTACTCCTAGCGATAGCAAATTCCAAATTCTCATCTGAATTTCCGGTTGTATTTATTAGTCACAAGCCAATACCTGAGGCCTCTTGGACACCCAAACAGTGGAAAAATCTTTTCTACATCAACCCTACAGTGCAGTCCCCACTCTTACAGACCTTTATCAGGTCATTTGCTCCATCTTTACCTCTCTTTTCTAAAGAAATGAGGCCCCAGCATGTTCAATATTTCTCTATGGCTATAGCCCCTCAGTTCTGTTATTATCAGTTTTTTTTAATACCTTCTTCAGCGTCTTGTCAGTATCCTTTACAACATGGAGATTGCTGCTTGAAAGAAAATTGTGAACTAAACTCAGTCTAGCTGTGGTGCCCCCATAGTCAAATAGTCTGTCAGTGCTCACTAGATAAAGAGTGACGACAGAGTAGGGGCACTGAAAGGCTGTGAATGCTCAAACAACTGACTTTGCAATGCAGTATTCTTGATCTGAGTGAATAAAGCTCAAAGTTATCAGTCCTTATTTCTATAACAAAACAAAATCACGAGAAATAGAATGCTAAACTGGGAAAGCGCTAAATGTAAAAACATTCATGTAAGTAAACAAAATAATGAACTGCAGATGCTTGAAATCTGAAACAAAACAGAAATCGCTGGAGAAACTCAACAGACCCTGGCAGTATCTGTACAGAGAGAAAACAGTCACCGGACTCGAAACATTAACTCTGTTTCTCTCTCCACAGAATCTGCCAAACCTGCTGAGTTTCTCCAGCAGTTTCTGCTTTTGTTGATGTAAATCAAGGTGACTTGTTGGCAAGGGGAGGCGGAACGAAAGCGTTGAAGACTTGACGAGGAAGTCATCCATCGAAGATTCTGGAGGTGCTTTCAACAAGGGAGGGGGTTAGGGAGAATATACATGCCCCATCGCAATCTTCCACAGGCAGGGAGCTCTGACTCTTCCCCAGCGAGGAAGCACTGATGGCGGGGGTGGGGGGAGCTTGCAGAGATGAAAGCTGCTAAGCAATGAACGCACTGTTTCAGGGAGATCTGGTAATCAGCAGCTCAGCTTTCAAACCTGGTCTGAGAACAAATACGACTGCCGAGTTGTCATAGGAACTGAGTGTTGGGGGTTGGGTGCTGGGAGTAATGTGCAGCGAAAAGCTTAAAGAGACACTGTCTCCTTTGTTAGCTTTCACAAGCTGGGTAGAAAACTGTTACAAATCTGTAACCTCCGCTTTGCTGCTGCACTGAAGCAGCAACCCTTTCTGAAATGCTGAAAATAAAATATTATATCACTTTTTAAATTTGCGAAGTTGGTTGGGGGCTAAGCGGGTCGGTTATAAATGCGGGTGGTCTGCTTTGCAACAATTTGCCTTTTCCATGGAATCTTTAATGTGGTGCAGACATTGTCAAACTGTTCCGCAGAATTGGCAAGAAGCAGGATTTAAGGGAGGCGACCGAAAGCCGAAGGCGACTGGGATATCCCTGAGAATGGGTAGGATTTGTGAAAAAGGACCGGGAATTTGAGTTCAGGGAGTGGGCAGAAGTAAAGATGGATGATGATGGGAAATAGGGACTGACTGGGCATGGGAAGTTAAAGTATTTGGACAGATCAGGAGTGATTGTTCCGTTGTGTATAGAATCTTGGCACCTTCCAGGAGAAAGTACATAACATGATTGACACCACATCCATAAACATTCACTCTTTCACCACCGATGCTCACTCGTAGCAATGTTTACCATCTACAGAATGCACTATGGTATCCCTATATCAGGACTAGGAGATCCAGGTTCAACTCTAACTTGCTCCAGAGGTGTGCTGTAACATCTCTGAACAGGTTGACTCGAAAAATATCTGGAAATTCACCAAGACTGTTTAGACAGCACCTTCCAAACCCAGGACCCCTAGCGTTTAGAAGGATAAGGGCAACAGATATGTGGGAATACCGACACCTCAGGTTCTCCCCAAAACAACTCATCACCCAGACTGGGGAAAATATCACAGTGCCTTCAGTGTTGCAGGGTCAAAATCCTTGAGCTCCTTCCCTAATGGCATTGTGGATGCACTGGCAGCACATAGTCTGCAGCAGTACGAGGAGGCAGGTCACCACTTCATTCTCAAGGGCAATTATGGATGTGCAATCAGTGCTGGCCCAGCCAGCAAAGTCTACATTTCATGAATTAATTAAATAAAAGCCCAGGACACTGATTAAAAAGAGCATTGCCAAAGTTGATCCCAGAGGAGATGAGAATGGTGATAGACAGGGAGGTGCAGAAGGGGAAGTTTGGATGGAATCAGAGTGTTTTCAGAGGCAGAAATACATAGTTTTGCTGATGTGGAGTAGCGACAAAAATAGCAGACTGCAGTGAATAAAAACCTAAAGAACTGTGGATGCTGTAAATCAGGTGTAAAAACAGAAGTTACTGGAAAAGCATCTGTGAAAAAAAATCAGAGTTAACGTTTCAGGTCCAAAATGTTAACTCAGATTTTTCTTCATAGATGCTGCCAGACCTGCTGAGCTTTTCCAGCAACTTCTGTTGTTGTTGTGAGCAGACTGCGCGCTGCCTGGTCTTGACTGAATGGGTCAAGAAGACTGACTCCATTGTGGACATAATGTTCTTGAGCTTTAATTGTTAGCAGATCCTTTTATGTTTAAAAACTCCAGTTAATGGTAAATGTGTGGATCTCATTGTTGGCTGAATTTAAAAATGATCAAGGCATCAGTTTAATCTTGATTTAGCAACAGATGCACATTCCAGGTGTTTTACAAGCTGTTGTTGACTCACCTCTAGTTCCATCAAGTGCCTAATGTAGACTAGTATCTGTGGAATTGTAAACAGTGTAACGATGAAGCGTGAGTGTATCTTGTACCCAAATCAGGGCATGTAAAAATGTGAGATCTACCTAAAGATGTGTTGAATACACACTGGTCCACTTACTGTGTTTGGCTAATGTTCAGTTCTGAGCTTCTGCTTTTGACTTGCTGATGATGTAAAATGAGCTGTATAAGCTCAGTAGGCCACTACATCGCTCACCTGATCTCTAATTTCATAATTGTTTTATAAAAACACTTCACCTTTAGGGAGATAACAAGCATGGGGCTGGATGAACACAGCAGGTCAAGCAGCATCATAGGAGCAGGAAAACTTGACGTTTCGGGCCTAAACCCTTCATCAGAAATGGGGGAGGGGAAGAGGGTTCTGAAATAAATAGGGAGAGAGGGGGAGGCGGATAGAGGATGGATAGAGGAGAGGATAGGTGGAGAGGAGGCAGACAAGTCGAAGAGGCGGGGATGGAGCCAGTAAAGGTGAGTGTAGGTAGGGGGGTAGGGAGGAGATAGGTCAGTCCAGGGAGGACGGACAGGTCAAGGGGGCGGGATGATGTTAGTAGATAGGAGATGGGGGTGTGGCTTGAGGTGAGAGGAAAAACAGGTTAGGGAGGTGGAGAAGTGGGCACTGCGGGGGATGGAGTGCTTTATTTCCCCTTCCAACTCAGTTTTGATTTAGTCCTCCTTCTCTCTGTGACCCCCACTTCACTTTTTAATGACAGCATTGCCCTTAAACAGGCTTTGCTTGCAAAATGTTCATTAGCCACATGGGTGGTGTAAAAAATGAATAATAAAGCGTATACATAATGGTGTACTTTTTTACTGTGTGTCACTGTACATTAAAAAAATTAAACACAGCCACAGGTGATTTAGGGAAAACATAAGCATTACTGCTGGGACCTCTTGGATGAGGGCAGTGTGGGGAATAAGAAAAAACTTCCACAGGGGTTCTTGTGGTGCAGTGATAGTGTCCATACCTCTGAGCCAGGTGACAGAAAAATGGAAATTGCTGTGGAAAGAAATCAGAGTTAACATTTCAGGTCCAGTGACCCTTCTTTAGAACTGATGGTCGCAGGAAAAAGTTGGCTTTTATGCAGAAGGTAGGACTGGGGGAGGGGTTAAGAACTAAACGATAGGTGGAGATAGAGCCCAAAGAGGGAAAAGAACATTTGGACAGATAAAGGAGTGGATAACAGTCAGCCTCGGAGAATGACTGTGTACTGATGGGGACCATTAGTGACTAAAAATGGACAGTGTGTAATAGCAGACCATGTGATAGCAAGGCCTGGTGTGTGCAGGTTGGGGTAAGGACATGGGAGAAGGTGCCTCAAGCGCTAAAATCGTCAAACTATTGAATCCAGAAGGCTGTAGAGTTCCCAAACATAAAATGAGGTGTTTTTCTTCCAGCTTGTGCTGAGCTTCACTGGAGCACTGCCTACCATCCCACCAGCATCCACTTCGAGAGGATCACTAGCCGCCTTTTCCACTACATCCAGTGGAATTCCACGAGCAGACACATTCTCCCTTCCCTTGTCAGCAGGTTCTATTCCTTTCTTTCAAGACACCTGGTCCACTCCATCAATCTCCACAGACACTTCCTCTACAACCCGTTTACTTCCCCTCTCCTCAGTATTGAAGTGCCCAAAAACACCTTACAGAGGAAGCAGCACTTTATCTGCACTTCACTCAATCTAGTGTACTGGATTCACTGCTCACAATGTGGTGTCCTCAACATTGGCGAAATGAAGCGTAGACTGGGTGACCAGCTTCACAGAACACCTAAGTTCTGTCTGCAGACAAGACCCTGAGCTTCAACATGCCTGCCATTTCAACACACGGCCTTCTATGGCCAACATCTCTGTCTCAGGCTTCCTGCAGTGCTCCAGTGAAGCTGAGCGCCAGCTGGAAGAACAGCACCGCATTTTCTGCTTGGGAATTCTGCGACCTTCTGGACTCAAATCAACAGTTTTAGGGCTTGAGGCATGTTCTCCCATTTCCCTACCCGAAACCCCCATGTCCTTACCCCAGTCCCCACACACCAGGCCTTGTTATCACATGGTCTGCTATTACACGCTACCCATTGTTAGTCACTAATAGCCCCCATTAGCAGCCAGTCATTCTCCCATGCTGTTTGTTATTTATTCCGTTGTCCGTCCAATTGTTCTTGTCTCTCTCTGGGCTGTAGCTGCACCTATTGTTTACTCCTTAACCCCCTCCCCCCACCCTACCCTTTGCATAAACACAAACTTTTTCCTAGCTACCATCAGTTTTGAGAAAGGGGCACTGGACCTGAAATATTAACTCTGATTTCTCTCCACAGATGCTGCCAGACCTACAGAAATTTTCCAGCAATTTCTGTTTTTGTTTCTGTTTTACAACATTCACAGTTCTTTTGGGGATTTTCTTCTGAGCCAGGTGACATGGGTTCAAGCCCCACCTGCACCACAGATGTGACATAACATTCTCTGAACAGGTTGATTAGAAAACACCTGAAACAAAACTTCCAAATGATTTTCAAGCGTGCCCTCTGAGTATTTTTTGAATTTTTGTAGAGCTTTTGTTTTCATCTTTCAATCGTATTATGCAAATCTTTCATTTCAGTAACTTTTTTAATCTTTAAAAACAAACCCTCGAGTAACAAAAATAAATTTTGCTACACCAGAAGGGTGGAATAACAAGTGAACAAATGGTTCAACAGGCCAGTTTAAGATGGGAACACTGGCTTAGTCATTGTAAATCTTCAGATGAATTATGTGTAGCCAGTTATTGTCTAAGTATGTTTCTATCTGACCACCTGCTATCACTGCTGTAGAACAGAGACAAGCCTGTGAAGGTCAATAGAAAAGCTCCTCCCCCACTTTACCACTCTAATATCAACCTGCTGTTAGAGATTGGTTATCAACTGTTTTGCAGGGATATGGGAATGCCTGTCAGGTCGGCTTCTGATGTCCGCAACAGGAACGACTTTACTGTGTTACTTTTTAATATCTCAGGATATCCCAAAGTGCTTCATTGCCAGCTAATCACTTCTGAAGCATATTCACTGCGATAGTGTAGGAAGTGCAGCAGCCATTCGGCATATAGCAAGCTTCCACAGCAAAGAGATAATGACCAGCTCACATTTGTTTTATTAATGTTGTTTGAAATTTTACGTCAGGACTTTGGAGAGAGCTCTTCTTTATATATAGTGTACGATGTGGAGGTGCCAGTTTTGGACTGGGGTGGACAAAGACAGAAATCACACAACACCAGGTTATAGGCAACTAAACCTGTTGGACTATCACCTGGTGTTGTGTGATTTCTGACTTCATATAGTGTAATGATGGGATAGAACCTCGGTTAAACATCCCATCTGAAAGATAGCACCTTCAGTGCAGAAGCATTCCATTAACTACAGTGTGGAAGCAGGCCATTTTGCCCATTGAGTCCATACCGACCCTCTGAAGAGCATCTCACAGAGAATCCTCCCTCCCACCCCACCTGCATTTACCATGGGCAATCCACCTAACCAGCACAACTTTGCACTGTGGGATGAAACCGGAGCACCCGGAGGAAACCCACGCAGACACGGGGAGAATGTGCAAACTCCACACAGACTGTCACCCGAGGGTGGAATTGAACCCAGGTCCCTGGCAGAGGTGAGGCTGCCACCCGCAACGTTCTAACTCTGAGATTGGAGTGCTATTGGTTGACACTTGATTAAGGGTTGGAAAACTTGAATTTTTAATGTTTTACTCAGAAATTTCTTAATTTTCTATCTGTACTCAGAGCATGGAATGGGCATCGTGTGGAATTTAGTGACCAGGAAACAGGCCAACATCGTGGTGGAATACAGTGAGGGCTTAAGTACCTGGCACAGACAAAGAAAATGTTTTCCTGCCTTAATCATTGCTATTTTCATTCTCTTGCCTGTGTTTTCTGGAGCGCTTTTGCTCTAAAAGATTGATCTCTTGATGAACTTCATGGGTGTTGAATGAGGTTCTCAAGAACAGCAAGTCTTCATTCTTTATATATGTTTGATCTACAAACCCACTTGACTGTATGATGACAAGGAAGCAATAGATTAAAACTGTGTTAAAATCAACCATGATCCCAGCTTCATCCATGTGAGTTTTTGGCCTGACAAATTTTCTGTTCCCTTTAAACCCAGATATATTGGAATCCTATTAGAATACCCCATCTACTCTGCTAATTCATCATTAACTGGAGATTAAGCATACTGCCTTCCCGTAAACTCGGTTTCTACCACAGACCTGGAGTTCGCAATTCTAGCTGGAAATCCAGCTAAGTGGGGAGAAGAAAGCTCACCCAATTTATATTAGCAGTTTCAAATTCCACATTTATCCTCCAAGCCTTCAGAAATTCCATCTTCCTTCTTCCATTTCTGAAGAAGGGTCTAGGCCGGAAACATCAGCTTTCCTGCTCCTCTGATGCTGCTTGGCCTGCTGTGTTCATCCAGCTCTACACTTCGTTATCTCAGATTCTCCAGCATCTGCAGTTCCTACTCTCTCTGAACTGAACAGCTGACTGGGTTATTTTATAGGGCAGTTAAGAGTCAATACATTACTGTGGGTCTGGAGTCACATGTGGTCAGACCAGGAAAGGATGGCAGATTTCCTTCCCCAAAGGGCATGAATGAACTAGACGGGCTTTTGTAACAATGATAGTTTCATGGTGTTATTAGCTGAGACTAGATTCATATTCCAACTTTATGAATTGAATTTGAATTCCATCAGCTGGCACTCTTACACAGCCGATGAGTTTGATTGAGATTACTTAGGTTCCTGAAGGTGGGGATATGAGTGTGCTACAAATGGGCTGGCTAGTGCCTGTTTTATTATACCACTGCATGAATCATTGCCTTGAGGAGAGGGAGGGAATAAACTGTTGATTTATCCCTGGACATTGGGTGTATCTCATTCTACAAACAGATGTAATTAGTAAGGTAAAGGTTTGTCTTGAAATTTCATACACAGTTCACTCATGTCCTTAAGGGATTCTGCATAAACCAAAATATTCCTCCTACCTGCCAGCCCTCCAAAAAAAAGACATGAATGAATGTCTAAAGTCTACAGACTATTTCCGTTCTTTCCCGTATGCCTGCTTTTCAGCCACACTTTTATCATTGAACTCAGTAAGGGAAAATGGAGAGATCCTGTTCTCTCCACTGTCAGCACGGTTACAATCATGGTTCAGTGGAAGGGGTGAGCCAGAGGGGCAAAGTCAGTGAGAATTCTGTAAGGCTAAATAACTGTACTATTTAGTTGAATGCACAAAGGGCTTTTGCAGACTGGAACTGCTCTGTCCAGATCATACAAACACTCTGCTCGTAGGCCAGATGCAATATAACCAACACAAACCAGTCCTGACGTTGATTGTTTCTGTTAATTAGTGTCCGATTACAATCAGAGTTTAAATGCGGTGAAGTGCATTGGGAACTGAGTGTCCCATGGGAAGATTTTTACAGGCTTGTCAACACCTTCTGCATGGTGGCTTCATTAGGTGTGTGGCGCAGTTATTGTCATAATGCCTCTTTCTCACATTTAATTTCTTCCTCCTAATTTTCATCTCCATTTCTGAAGATTCCTGACTCCGATTCCATGGCATGATTCCATGATTCCCATATCAAACTAAGTGATCAGTTTTCAAATATAACTTTAGAACACAAGTGGGCAGCAAGCTAGTTTACCATGAAAAGTATTACAGATGGGCTTGATCCAGTTATACTGTATTTTACTGCACTTTCACAAATACAGGTAACAATAAATTACTATACTATGCTGGGTTATAGAATAGAATTGTAGAATGGTCTCAGGTCATTTCCATCATAATCTCACTGGCTACTCCCATGACCAAGATATTTCAGGTGGCACAAACTAGGACTTAGTTTCATCTTTTGGGGCTGATCTTTTTCTTAAACATTGGCATTTCAAGATTAGGAAGGTAGACTATCACATTATGTATTTAATTGTACAGCCTTAGTTGTGGTTTTGATAATCAAAAAATAAGATTGCTGGAGACACTCAGTAGAAGCATCTCAGTGAGTTCTTTCATTTAAAAACCATACTTAGGCCACAGTGATATCTTTTGAAGAGACTCTATTTTTGTGAAATGTGGTATAGGGATTTGGGTGGGATGGAAGACCCGTGCTATTTTCATCAGCTGATGTCATTTGGAAATGATGTTATGGTTTTGAGGCTTTGTATTGTCTTTTGTTTGTATGATAAATGTTAGTCTGTACATTATTGATGACTGTGCAGTTTAAATGATAATTGCATGTGTTTAGCAATCGTACACCCTTAATTGTGAGCCATTATTTGTACTTATTTAATGACTAACAATGTACCTTTAATGATGGATTGCACACTCAAACTTCTAACTTTACTTGAAGAAGTTGCATTTTAGCACAAACCCATGAGCCGCAATAATAAATAAACACAGAATGTTATATTTCTTGGACGAGAATCTGATTGAGAATTCTGTTCGTTAGAAGGAATGTCATTGTACTTGTGCTTGGATGAGGTAGGTGTCTGTCTAGCTCCCACTGTATTTACAGGGGTCGGGGAGTGGGAAGGCCTCAAATGCTACACTCTTGTGTGTTTGTGCCTTTTATTCTCACCATTGTTGTCAAGCTTCGAACTCCAATACAGGAATCTATGGAGACTTCGCTGTTGGTGGCATCTGGCCTATGGTGCTGGTGTTTGACAAATCCTTTTATATGCAGATCAGGCAAGCGCTTAGGTTCTACTCTTTTCTATTCCCCCCCGCTCCTCGCAACACTCCCCACTCATCCTGTCTGAACACTGCACATGTTCTATGGATGAGGTTTTGCTTTGTCAGGATATGTTGGCCTATCTCAGCAGCTGTCAGCCAAATGTATGGCCATCTCCTGCAAGTCAGAAAGCTTTACTGTGCTGTGAAACGGGACAGTCTACTTGTGAATAGATTTAATGCCCAGCTCCCTGATTCCAAGGACCTAATAGGTACTCCTATTAAAAATGATAGCCCCCTTATTACTTTTCAGATTTGTTTATCAAGCTAATTGTGTGAAGTCATGCTCCTGACTCCTTGTCTCACTCATGGTAAGAGTGCATCAGACCGTCAGAAAATTAGTGATGCAGGCCTAACTCCATCCAGGCAATCGTGTTCTAGATCACTCTCCACAAAGACAGCATTTATATGAATAATGCCTTTAATATAATCCCACAGGAGTTGAAAGAACCTTATAAAACAAAATTTGATGCTGAGGTTCATGATAAGTTTTATTACTCATTCACAGGACGTGGGCTTCACTGGCTGAGTCAGTATTTATTTACCATCATTCCCACTTCCTTGAGAAGCTGATAGTGTGTTGCCTTCCGGTACGTGTGCTGTGGGTAGACTTACAATGTTGTTGGAATTCAAGGATTTTGACCCAGCTACACTGAAAGAACGACAATATATTTCCAAATCAGGATAGTAAATCGCTTGGAGGGGAACTTGCAGATGGTGTTATTCCCATGTATCTGCTCCACTTGTCCTTCTAGATGATTGTGGCTGTTAGTTTAGAAGGTCTGTCTAAGGATCTTTGGTGGATTTCTGCATTGCATCTTCTGGACAGTACCCACTTCTGCTATACTGAGTGTCAGTGATAGACGTAGCCCCAGTCAAGCGGGCTACTTAGTTCTGGATGGTGTCAAACTTCTTGACTGTCGTTGGAGCTGTGCTCATCTAGGCTAGTGGGGAGTATTTCATCACACTCCTGACTTGCGCCTTGTAGATGGTGCACAAGCTTTGGAGAGTTGGGAGATAATTTAGTGGCTGCAGGATTCCTAGCTCTGATCTGCTCTTGTAGCCACAGTATTTATATGACTAGTCTAGTTCAGTTTTGGTCAGTGGTAACCCCGATGATGGTGGTACTAAGGGATTCAGCAATGGTATCTTCCTGGGCAATTTTCCCACATTGTCAGATAGATGCCACTATCACAGCTGTACTAAATCACTTGGCTAGGGGCACAGCAAACTCTGAAGCATATACCTTCAGTGCTATCACCAAAATATAGTCAGGGCCCAATAGTCTTTGCAGTATCAGTGACTTCAGACCAGTGTCTTCAGTCAGTTCTTGATATCACTAATCAAATTAGCTGATGACTGCCAATAGTGATTCTGGGGTCTTCTGGCGGTGGGGGGGGAGGCTGAAATAGATTATCCACAGCACACTTCTGGCTGAAGCTTGCTATGAATTCTTCAGCTTTATCTTTTCCACTAACTGGTTATGCTCTCCCATCATTGAGGATATGATACTGTGGAGCCTCTTTTTTCCAATGATTTGGTTAGTTGTTCATGACTGGATGTGGCAGCACTGCAGAGCTTTGATCAGATTTGTTGGTTGTGGAATCGCTTCGCTGTCTATCCTCCACTGCTATGTGTTCTGTATGCAAGAAGTCCTTTGGTTTGACTACACTGGTTTGATACATAGATAGGCCTGGTGCTGCATTCTCTTGCGATCTTTATTGATCGAGGCTTGGTGTCACAGTAATGGTGGATTGGGGATATGCCGAGACATCAGCTTGCAGTTTGCTGTTGAACACAATTCTGCTGTCTCTGATGGCCCACAGCACCTCAGTCTTGGAGTTACTAGATCAGTTTGAAATCTATTCCATTTAGTGCAGTGTTTGTTTTTATTCATGAGATGTGGGCATCACAACCGACGCTAACATTTATTCCTCATCCCCACTTACCCTTGAAAAAATGGTGGTGAACTGCCTCCTTGAGCTGCTGCAGTCTATTTGGTGTAGATAGACTCACTAGGGAGAGAGTTCCAGGTTTATGACCCAGGGACAGCAAAGGAATGGCAATATACTTCCAAAGATGGTAAGTAGCTTGGAGGTGAACTTGCAGGTGATGTTGTTCCCATGTATCTGCTGCCCTTTCCTTCTAGGTGGTAATTGTAGTGAGTTTGGAAGGTGCTGTCCAAAGAGCCTGGGTGAATTTCTGTACTAGATCTTGCAGATGGTACACACTGCTGCTACAGAGCATCAGTGGTGGAGGGAGTGAAAGTTTGTGGATGCAGTGTCAATCATGTGTGCTGCTTTGTTCTGGATGATGTTGAATTTCTTGAGTGTCATCAGAGCTACACTCAAGCAGGCAAGTGGGGGATATTCTGTCTAGCATTCTACTAGTGCTGTGTAAATACTGGACAGAGTCAGGAGGTGAATTACTTACTGCAAGATTTGTAGACTCAGTATTTGTATGGATAGTCCAGTTCAGTTTGTGGTCAGTGGTAACCCCTAGAATATTGATAATGAGGGATTCAGTGGTTAGATTCTATCCTAATTGGAGATGGTCAGTGCCTGGCACTTGTGTGGCATGAACGTTACTTGCCACTTATCAACCCAAATCTGGATATTGTCTAGTTTGTGCCACATAACTCAATGAATGGCATAATCAGTGTGAAAATGGGATTTTACCTCCACAGGGACTGTATAGTCGTCACTCAATGAGCATAAATAGTCAATTTCTTCATCAAAGATGCAGGTTTTAAGAGCATCTTAAAGGAGGTAGAAGAGGTAGGGAGGAACTTCCGGACAATAGGAACTCGACAGCTGCAAGCTTGTGGAAATTTGAAATCAGAGGTGTTGTGGAAGCTTGAATTAGATAAGGTATCTGAGAGGTTACAGGAGATTACAGACATGAAGAGGGGGCAAGGTCATGGAGGGATTTGGAACAAGAATGAAACTTTTAAATAGTAAGATGACTTAATTGCTAACCAGAGCCATTGTAGGTCAGTGTGCACAAGGGTGATAGGACATGGAACTTCATGTGAGTTAGAATGGGGCAGCAGACTTTTGGAGGACCCTAAGATTACAGAGTATAAAATGTGGCTGGCCAGGAAGAATCAAGTCTAGAGGTAACTGAGGTATGGCTGAAAGTTTCAGTAACAGTTGAGCTGAAGCTGTCGATCTCCGTTCCATTTAGGAATGATAACTAGTTTCTATCTCCTGACGTAGGGCTCCATCATTAACTCTGATCTATATTCAGTAGTACTGAAAGTCTGCGCCAACAATGCAGCCTCACTCAAATTGTTAATAATTCTATCCATTACTGTATAAGAAATAGGAACATATCGCTTTCTCTGTGTCCTCTTACCTTGGGTGTTGAGCTCATTTGTAACTAGTGTCTCAGGGCCACACTCAGGAACGGTTTGATTCTGGGCTGTGTGTTAATTAACTGAATCACTTGGAGCGTTGCAAATATCTTAAGAGACAACTAACAGAAATTCAAGAGACCAGTTTTTAAATTGGAGAGACAAAGCCCTCACAGATACAGCATAGGTTTTATGTTCATTTGAATTTCACGTGATGCTCCTTCTAGTTTTTACTTTGTGGCTCAGCTTATTTATTTACGTGAGTGGACCCTCTCTCCATGACCACTCCTCTAAGCGTGCTTTATTGAACGTTCATTGGAAGTCCTGTTTGGAAAAGAAAATAAGAAGTATCAGTAAAATACATGTCTCCTTATCTTAACTGCCTTGATAGTCATGGGTTGATGTAATGATTTTCATCCTAATTTCTGTTTTTGACCTCACAAGTTCACCACAGACAAAATCACAGTTATCACACATTGCATATGACCCCTCGGAAATGACTGTGGAAAACTTAAATGTTTGCCTGAGTGGCAAGATATTTAATGAATATAATTATGTATACATTTAATGATTTTATTATTGACTATGTGTCTTTGTTAAGTATTTTGTTTTAAATGAAAATGAATGTTTAAAGTGGCCAGTGAGGTTGCAATACCTGAGTAGAAGTGGGAGAGGGTTGGTCCTGATGTACAACAAATTACAAATAGGAGCATCTGATTAGGGTGATTTCTGGAGTGTACTGTTTGCTAAGTCTACAAATAAACTGTTAAAATAATTAGCCTCCTAAAACATTTACACAAAGTATTTTTGGGGTCATATAATCCTTTGAAGCTGCATTCATATAAAATTACTGTACATTCCAACTAGTGAGTCACATTATATGACCTTCAATATATCACCAATTGTAAAAACCCACCTGGCTCACTAATGTCCTTTAGGGAAGGAAATCTGCCATCCTTGCGCAGTCTGATTTACATGTGACTCCAGACCCACAGCAATGTTCTTCCAATTTGGCCGCTCAGTTCAAGGATAATTAGGGATGACCAATACATGCTGGCCTTGCCAGTGACTCCCATATGCCATGAAAGAGAAAAACTAACTTTATCTGGTATTTTAAATTTAACATATGTTAATTATATGCACGTTATTAACATTAATTAAGTAACGTTTTGCCTCTAACCTATCTTAAGTTGACCATTAAATCAGTAAGTGATAATTATAACAGGTTCTCCTGTGACTTTCTGTTCCAGTATTTTCTGCTGTGGTCCTATAATTTTCTTACCACAAATAATCCATGTTAATGCCATGTAAAAACTTTCAGACCTGGCTTCATTATTACCAGAAAAAATGTCTATATCATTCACAAGCTTCACTCTCCAATATTAAGGAGTAATACTACCCAGAAAGGCGTAAGCAGATGAGGAAGTAGTTCAGGTGAGCTGTGGAGTACTATTTGGATGATAATAGTTTATGGATGTTGTAAAATCCTCACAATGGATTTTTCAAGTCAAGGCAGATCTACTGTGTGAGCATGAATTGAAATCTCAGTACAATGCACTTAATTTGATGACCTGTCCCGCCACCCCAGAAGTACACACGGAGGCCACATTAGGGCAATCTGTATCTTTGTGAACCAGTATCAGTGCGGAGGAACAAATCTCACAGTGGGATTCAGACAGCAGCTTCTCCCCTTTTCCCCTGGTAATGCTGAACCAGTTTATTACATTTTTAAGTTAGTGCTGGCTTGATTGTCCCTGCACTCTGCGATTTGCAGAAGAGTTGCTATTGTTTATGAAGCAATAATCCTTTAAAGAGCTGGATGGATGCCATTTTGAATGCCAACACAAACAGTGAATTGCATGCAGAATCTTGAAGAGCACAGTATGAATTTCTCACTAACGTGGCCTTATTCATTAACCCGCTGACATTTCCTCATTCTCCAAAAAAAATTGCAGTCTGAAAATTCCTCCATGCTGTAACCTGGGGGTCCCCTTTTCTCAATGTGACGAGTGCAGGGCACTTTATTACCATAGCAACATCTGGAGTAAGCACTAGCATCCAATTCTTTTGGGGCCATTTTTTTTCTTTCTCCCGTTGATTCAGTCCAAGGTGATAGCTGCTAGTTCAGTGATTGCTTGCACCAGACATCGTCCACTATATTCACACATAACAGTGATTGTTGGCAGACTGTTTCACAACAGCAAGTCAAATTTTTCCAGCATCTTTAATGTCGCTAACATAGAGTAATACAGCACGGAAACAGACCCTTTGGTTCAATTAGTCCATGCCAACCATGTTCCCAAACTAAACTCTGTGGGAACATTATCACTTACAATTTGTCAGTGACCCATGTAAAATATTAGGACTGGTGGGTTTTAATGACTGTGTTAATGGAGGAGGGAGAGGTAGGACAGTGAAAGGAATAGGTCAGGAATTCTAGGGATCAAAAATGGTTGATGGGCCAGGGCCAGAATTGGATGAACACTGAGATCTTGGAGGCTGGAGGAAATAACAGAGCTGGGGAGGGTGGAGTCCACTGAAGGATTTGCAATGTAGTGTGGGATGTTTAAAATGAAGTCAATCCCAGTCTGAAAGTTAGGTCAGTGAACACAGGGGCATTGGGTGAATGAGATTTGATATAAGGAAAGATATGAGCCATGGAGTTTTGGATAAGCTCCTATTTTCAGTGGATGACCGTGGAGGACTGGCTGTTTGATCATGGAATAGTCTTGAATGAACTAGATCTAACTTGGTGTTTGTCCTTCATCTGCTTTGGCTAAGGAATTGGGATGTTGTCATCTTTCAGTTGCGGGGGTTTGTCAGTGCTATCTGATGTATCCTCCTGCTCTTTCTCTCCAGTCTAGTAGTATCCAACTGCTGTTTCAACTGCAGTTAGCTACAACTTAGCACAGACACTGAGCCAATTATGTGAGCTTCTAGTTTATATGGCCCAAGGCTACTTTGGGTGGTACCTTTCCACACATTGCAGGAGGGGAGCTAGATGTTAATGTTCATGAAATAGGATCTGGACTCCCTGCTTTAGTGCTTGCTTGATTTTGAATGTGATACAATGGATAGCATATGACTCCAAATGCATTCTACCATTGCCACCAAGTACTTTATATACTGCTTAGCTACAATTCTTGTATTTAAATATTGTGGCACTGTTTAGAGACACATATAAACCTGTTAGTTAAGCAAACATTGCATGCATTCGTAAGACCAATTGTGCGGGCCATGTGTGACCCTGACCCCAATCACAGGCTTCCTGATACAAAACAAAACATTCCATACTCCTCATGATGTCTGTTGGACTGTAGAATAGAAAAAAATTAAGGGCATGTTTCATTCTTGAAGCCACAGTAGGAACTTAGAGGTCTGGTTGCCACCTCTGGTTGCATGTGGTCCTTGAGTTGTCATTACATGACTTCTCAACTCAACCCATTGTGTCCCCACTCGCTTGCCATTGGTCTGTCATTTGGACTGACGCCTTCTTGTGGCCAATTGAAAAGAGGATAGACACTCGTTAGCCAATGGATTAATCTTCACTCAAAGTGATGCAATCTTTACCCTGGATCATCAATATGTTTGCAATTAATAAATGAAAACTTTTAAAAAGATGAAAATAAGTTGCTTTTCTTTGGGAATAGTGTCAGCAATGTCCTGGGGGTTAATCCAGACTTTGTGGACTTTCCCAAGAGCCTCCTCTCCATCTTTTCATTAAACGTGCAATCTGCCTGTCAGCAAGTATATGGCACCTTGGACTCCTGTACAGTATTGTAGCTGCAGAACATGATTGCTGGCTGAAGGCAAAAACTTAAGGCTTTGAAATGCAACAAGTTTGATATTGAACTTGAAAATGTGTGAGGAGGTTGGGAAGAAGTGTGCCAGTAAAAGGAGCTGGCAAGTAGAGAAGGTGGCTTACAAGAGTTACTCTGCTTCTGTAAGGTGATGATGCAGCTTCACCTCCAACCTCAGCATTTCTTCAAAGGCCAGGGGTACCATATACCATTCTATCTTGTTATTATGAGCACTGGACCATCGGCTCCCAGGAGATCCAGATTGCAATTGTCTGCTGTCTTTCCCTGCTTGGGCACCTAGCCAAACACACCATTTTGGAAAGACTAAAGATACTGAGTACGAGTTCACTGCTGGTCTCCTGCCTACAGAGACCCCTGAAAAGTGCCTGTCATTTTAAAATTTTTTACTGCAGTGTTTTCACTTGGATTCTGCCATGCTCCTGCCTATGAACTTTGGAAGCTGAAGGATTTTGAAGCCCAACCACATTGGATAGTGTTTGGATGGTATGCTAAGGAGGGAAGAAAATATGCTTCTCTGAACAAGGTACCAGCTAGTCACGATTGAATGACCGTGCTGGTCAAGTGAACAATGGGAAGTCTGCATTTTTGTACCTAGGCACCGGTCAAATATTAACCCAACGCATTTTTTTTGTGGATGCTATGAATGCTCACCTCTGATTGCATGGTTCTGGGTTCTTATCCTATTCCAGGGTTTGAGCGCAAAAACCAAAACAAATGCTGCAATACAGTTCTGAAGGCATGCTGCACTGTCAGAGGTGCCATCTTTCAGATGAGAAGTTGAATCGCATCCTGTTCAGGTGGACTTAAAAGATCCCACTGTTCTGCCTTGAAGAAGAGCAATGGAATTATCTCCAGCGTCCTGGCCAATATTGATCCTTTACTGAACATCACAGAACTGGATTAAATAACCATACGTATGTAATCAAATTTCAGCAAGTGTAAGATTAATAAGGCTGTAATAGTAAGGGATTTTAACTACCCAGGTATCAAATTTAGTTTTAGATGTGCAAGGTAGGCAAGTAGCGACATTCTTAAATTGCATTCAGGAGGACTCATTTTAGCAAGAACATAAAAAACCTACAAGGATGGGGGCAGATCTGGACAATATTTGGAAATGAGCCCAGGCAGATCAGTACGGAAGCATTTTGGACCATAACGCAGTTAGATTTCAGATAGTTATGAAAAAGAATAAGGATGGGCTAGAATTAAAAGTCTTAAACTGAGGAAAGACTAATTTACCTAAGGTAAGTTTGGCCCATGTAGGCTGGGAACAGCTACTTGCAGATAAAGCTGTGACACAGCAGTAGGGAGGCATTCAATAGTGAGAGTCCAGGGCAAATATATTCCTGTAAACACAAAAGGTGGAACCAAGATCAGAGAACACTGGATGTCAAGAACTGTGAAGGTTAGGATTAAGAAAAAAAAGGGAAACTCACAGTAGGTACTGAGGACTTATTACAGCAGAGTGCCTAGAGGAACACAAGATGTGCAGAGGGAACTTTAGAAGGAAATTAGGAAAGCTAAGAGAGTGCATGAGACAGCATTGATGGGTAGAATAAAGGAAAACCCAAACGGTTCTTTTTAAGTAAATAAAAAGCAAGAGAATAACTCGTGAAAGTGTAGGGAACATAGAAGTTAGCTGTGTGTGGACCTTGAAGATGTGGACACAGTCATAAATAAATACTTGGCATCCAACCTCGCATGAGAAAAGGATGTTGCGGGAATGGACATCAGGATGGTGGACTGTGAAATATTAGAATAAATTTCATAGAACAAGGAGATACCAACGGGATTAGCAGCTTTAATGGTAGGTAAATCCACAAGCCTGTAGGAGATACATTCCAGGCTTTTACAAAAGATAAAGGAGGAGATATCAGAGACCCTGGTAGTAATGTGAAGTGCCAGAGAACTGGAGGACTCTTAACAGTGTCCTATTATTAAAAAAAGGGAGGAAGGAATAGACTAGGAAATTACAGGCCAGTCAGTCTAACCTTGGTAGTGAGGAAGTTGTTACAAAGAACTCTTTGTGACAAAGTATATTTGCACTTGGAGAGTTAAACCAGGATAGTCAGCATGGACTTGTAAAGGGAAGGTCAAGCTTGACAAATTTGATCAGTTTTTTTCAGGAGGTAACCAATACATTTGATGTGGTCTGTACTAACTTTTGCAAAATTTTTTAACAAGATCCCTCATGGCAGACAGTTTAAGAATGTGTCAGCCTGTTGGATCCGAGGCAAAGTGGCACCAAAATTGACCCAAAATTGACTGAGAGCCAGGAAGCAGAGGATGATGGTAGAAGAATGTTTCTGTGACATGGCTTCACAGGGCTTACTGCTGCTTGTGGTGTACATAAATGATTTGGACTTATGTGTAGAGGGAATGATGAAGAGGTTTAGGTATATCAGGACAATTAGCACGTGGAAAATAATGAGGAGGATAGTTGTAAATGGCAGGAGGATATTACCTGTAATGGATAGATCGGCTGGCAGACCAATGGAAAATAGAATTCAGCCCGGAAAAAAGTGAGGTAATGCACTTGGGAAGGGCTAACAATGCAAGGGAATACAGTGTGAATTGAAGGACCCTGAAAGTGCTGTATGTCAGAGGTAACTTGATGCTCGTATCCACAGATCCCTAAAGGTAGCAGGCCAGGTAGATAAGGTGGTAAGAAGGCAAATTTGGTGTAGAGCTGGATAAACACAGCAGGCCAAGCAGCATCAGAGGA
>JAHRHZ010000086.1:12236560-12301187 GCA_024137785.1 Ginglymostoma cirratum | reverse complement strand
CTGTGAAGGAGAAAACAGAGTTAACATTTCGGGTCCGGTTCTGAGGAACTGTTCTGAGGAAGGGTCATCGGACCCGAAACGTTAACTCTGTTTTCTCCTTCACAGATGCTGCCAGATCTGCTGAGCTTTTCCAGCAACTTTGTTTTTGTTCCTGATTTACAGTATCCGCAGTTCTTTCGGTTTTGATATAGTATCAACCAGGCTTCACTTGGTAGCTTTGGAGTCAGAAGGCTCCAGTCCAAGGCCTGAGCACTAAAATCTACAGCAACACTCCAATTAAGAACTGGGGGAGTACTACGCTGTTGGTGGTGCCTTTTTTAGGATGAGTCATTAAAACAAGGTCTCTTCTATCAGCCTGGTGATGTGAAAGCTCCCTTTGGTGCTATTTTGAAGAAGAACAGGGGAGTTCTCTCCAGTGTCCCTCAATCAATATTGCAAACAACAGATTATCAGGGTGATTATCACATTACTGTTTGTGGGAATTATTCTGTGCACATATGGGCTGCTGTTTTTCTGACATGATAGCAGTGACTACATTTTAAAAGTGCTTCATTCACTATAAACTGCTTAGAACAATCTCATGGTTGGGTCACAGTTTCAGAAAGTGTCTCCTAATGTTGTGCTCGTGAAACCCCAATTAACGCTTTACACCTGCACAGAATTAATCACAGTTTACCTGCAATGAATGCAAGAAACTGTCCTTCAAAAACTAATCAGGCAATATGCTTTGAAAGGGATGTGGCAGTCAGTTTGCACCCAGTGAACTCTGACAGACAGCAATGAGGGAAAAATGACCAGGTAATCTGCTTTAGAGATATTGGTTGAGGCAGAAATGTCAATCGAGACACTGTGGGAGAATTCCCATATCATTCTTCAGAATTTAACCTGTTTAATCCATTTTTATATATCCTCTCTCCCTGATCTAATAGTTGTGATCACACTGGGGGTTAGAGGCTTTGAGTCACAAAGACTGTTGTAGAAAAGTGAAAAGTCCTGCTTTATAGGAAAGGAGAGTTCAAATTTTTTATTAATTCATTCGTGGATGTGGGCATCCCTGGTTAGGGATTTATTGCCCATCCGGCATTTATTGCCCATCCCTACTTGCCTGAGGCCACTTAAGAGTCAGCCACATTGCTGTGGGTCTGGAGTTACATGTAAGCCAGACAAGGTAAGGATAACAGTTTCCTTCCGTAAAGGACATTAGTGAACCAGCTGGCATTTTTCTAACAATTGATGTTGGTTTCTTGATCATCATTAGACCTCAATTCTAGTTTTCTATGAAATTCAAATTCTGCCATGGCTGGATTCAAACATTGCCCAGGATTCCGGATTAATAGTCTAACAATAATACTACTGGGCTATCACCTCCCTGTTCCATATTGTTACACATGAGCTAAGCACCTGCTTAGTGTCAACTCAGGGATTGAGAAAGAATTCAGCAAAAAACACAAAATCAATTATGCATGTTTCTCCATTTGGTGAAGAAGGTCATTCTCCTTCATGCCAGAGGCTGCGAGGCTCAGGCAGACACTGAGGTGCAGACCTGTGAGCTCAAGGATAAGACTGTGGAACCCAACCACCATTCTGAGATGGTGTCCTCAAACCTTGAAACAGAGCTGAAATAGAGTCGTAGAGGTCTACAGCACAGAAAAAAAGCCCTCCCGCCCATCAAGTCTGCACTGGTCATGAGGAAACACCTAGTAATTCTAACCCCATTTTGCAGCACTTGGTCCTTCTGCTTCGGCATCGCAAGTGCCCATCGAAGTACTTCTTAAGTGTTATGACAGTTTCTGCCTCTACCACTCTTACAGCAGAGTTCCAGATTCCTACCATCTGGGTGAAAAAAAATTTCTCACATCCCATCTAAACCTCCTGCCCCTTACTCTAAATCTATGGTCCTGACCATTGATCTGTCCACCAAGCCCAAAGGTTCCTTCCTGTTTATGCCCTTCAGAATATTATGCATCTCAGTCATGTCCTCCCTCAGTCTCCTCTGCTCCAAAGAGTCTGTCCAACTCTGTCTCCATAACTCACACTCTCCAGCCCAGAATAGCCCCTGTGTGGCATCTCCAGTGCAATAACATCTCTCCATGACCCCAAAATGTAGGAATCAGCTTTGAGCAGAAGCTACAAAACATGAATCAAAACATCTCTTTCTTTTCCCCAGTAATTGCTGTTAACTAAACTTGGAATGACTATTCGTTTACAAACAAAATATTTCCAACAAGGCAGTTCATTCTAACCTAACAGCCTTTAAATATTGTATTTGCAAATGATATTGCTTTGATCTGCAAAATATACAGTTATTTTAACAAGGAATTTATTTATTTTAAGTACCAATGCTGTGACATTTAATCCTTCCTCCAAGCTTTGGTATAAACCAACATTATGGAGGGGGACATTGTGACTAATTATGTATCGGTGTGACTGGCGGAAGTTTAAGTCTGCTCATTCGGCTGTGGTGAAACCATGGCAACTGGGATTTCAGGCAATAATAACTTGGCTGGAAATAGTTCCAAGGGAGGGAGACGTGGAGGAGGAAAATGCTGTACACCAGTCGGGTAGTCAGCAGCAGCACTTCACCTGGATGACATTTTTATTATCTGGGAGGTAACCTCTGACCCTGGCCCCCATTTTACTGCAGGCGAGTTTCTTTACATGGGGCCCAGCAGAAGGTGGTGCTTTGGAAAACTGAATACAGGTGCTGTACAGCGTCAGCTCAGCAATGTCTTGATGCTGGACCCACAAGAGTAAACACAACAGTTGAGCAAACCTTCTTGTGTATTTTCCCACTTTATGGGTGCAACCAGACCCCTCCCCCAGCCCCATCTTACTCAGTGCTTTTCAGCAGTGTATTTCTTAGTTCGGTGAAGTGGGCCACACAGACCGGGGCAGGGTCTCATCCATTAGCCTAGGCGCTGACAGACTAAACGCTGCCTTTCTTGATGGTTCAGTTTATTCAAGACATTGGCCAGTATGAAAGTAAGCCATGTTATAAAGTCAGAGCTTTAAGCCTTTGCTGAGCTAGATGACCCTACAACAGGAGAGAATTAGGGCAAATTGGAGTCTAAAGGGGCAGTGAGGTAAAGTCATGGCAACAATTTACGTTAATATAGCATCTTGAACGCTGCAAAATTCCTTGAGGTCCTTCCCAGAGGGCTTTAATCAAAGAGAACAGTGAGCCTCCAAAGCACATATGAGGATGGCTGACCAAAACAACTCAGTCAAAAAGAGAGGTTTTTGCGAGTCTGAGTGGAGGAGAGAGGAGACAAGAAAGGGATTGTGGGAGGGAATTTAGAATTTAAGGCCGAGGCAGCTAATTGGTGTGGTGATGAAGAGTAAAAGACCAGAATTGCAGATATGCAGAAATATTGGAGGGCTGGAGGAGAACTGAGGGAGTATGGAGTCATATTTGAAAAATATGGCCCCTTTTGCATTAGATGAATTTTTGTTCTCCTAATTTTTTAAAATGAGAGGTTTTATTGACTCTACTGGCCTTCATTGCCACAATTTGCATGCTGACACATGGCATGGCAACAGTTCTGCCACTCTCTGTCCCACCTAGAGAGTGGTTAGTGATGTGGCAATCTGATAACAAAAACAGAGTTCCAATAGAGTCATAAGGGTATATGGCATGGAAACAGGCCCTTCGGTCCAACTCATCCATGCTGACCAGACTATATAAATCTAGTCCCATTTGGCCCATATCCCTCTAAACCCTTCCTATTCATGTACCCATCCAGATGCCTTTTAAATATTGTAATTGTACCTGTCTCCACCACTACTTCTGGCAGCTCATTCCATACACGTTCTACCCTCTGTGTGAAAAAGTTGCCCCTTAGTTCACGTTTATATCTTTCCTCTTTTACCTTAGACCCATGCCCTCTAGTTTTGGACTCCCCCACCCTGGGGAAAGGACCTTGTCTACGTACCCTATCCATGCCCCTCATGATTTTATAAACCTCTATAACGCCACCCATCAGCTTCCGATGCTCCAGTAAAATTGCCCCAGCCTGTTCAGCCTCCGCCGATAGCTTAACGCTCCAACCCTGGCAACCCTGTAAATCTTTTCTGAACCCTTTCAAGTTTCACAACATCCTTCTTATGAGAGGGAGACCAGAATTGCACACAATACTTAGCCTACCTAACTTACTGTCAGCCCAGAATCAGGTTTTTTGCAACAAGTCCACATTGGGAGCATTAACAAGGCCACTAGCAAGTAGCTTTACACCGCACCTGATTTTCTGCACTGAACAACTAGGGAAAGAAAATGTCTCTTTTAAAGGGACAGAAGAAGGAGTGACATTATCAGTTTTAAAAAAAGTCAACGCTGTATGGCAAGAAGCTGGCTCTGTTTTGTGGGGAAGAGAAAAAGAGGCAAAGTTCAGGCCTCAAAGGGCCAAAGCGGCTGCTGCGAGATGGAATGAGACTGCCTCAGAGGGGGTTGTGTAATCCCTCATTATCCGGGTGGATTATGATTAGTGGATCAGCCTATTTCCGCAGCAGTAGAGACTGAGGCTTGTGGAATGCAATCGCTGGACTTTAAGGGTGGAAAAACGAAGCCTGAGGCCTGAATCAACCTCATTGTGCTGCAGATCACCTCGCGACCCCATTCATTCCCCACAATACTATGTTTTAGTCTTAATTCTTGTGTCCACCAGGAGAAAACAAAAGGAGGCAAAATGGTCACCACAAAACAGCAATAGTGGGACTCCCTCTGTGGTATCGTTCATCATTTTCAATCATTTTTCACTTTTTCTTCAGAATGATGTATAGATTTCTTTTGGACTAATTCCTCTCCCCCGAGCTCCACACCAACTCTGCCAATCTCTTCAGCAATGTAAGCCCTTTCTGGTGGGTCAGCTGCTGAATAGTAACTGGGAGAAAGCTGGGCCAAGTTCCCTGACATACAAAGACCAATTAAATGTCCCCATGGCCACACTGACCCATTTCACTCCTAGCAACTTTCAAATCGACAGATGACCAGGTCATCGCTGAACCCTTTTCAGCTCCTTCATTTGAGGAGCAGTTCTGTAATTACCCATCCTCACTATACTGCCTGTCATGAATATATGAACTAAATGCCTGGTATCAATGTGTCTCTTTAAACAGTGGCTGCTGACGAGATATTTGATTATGGTCAAACAGGTCCCTCCGATTGCCAGTTCCTATTTCTACTCAACCTCCAACTCATATCGTCAATACATTGTACAATAATTGGGAGTCTCTGGGTATTGGGCATAGAATCAAAGCTAATACTCTAGTGCAGTACTGAGGAAGTGCAGCACTACCAGATGCCCCGCCTTATCGGCCCATCTGTCCTGTCATTCAAATGAAAATGAGGACCATCTCCTCATGTGGGATGTAAAATATCTCATGATGTTATTTCTTGGAAGAGGGGAGTTCTCCCTATACTCTGGCTATTATCATTCAAAAAGAAAAAGAGCATTATTATCACCTTACTGTTTGTGGGAACTTAGTGTGTGTGACATGGCTGCTTTCTACATTGCAGCCATGAGTTCATTGAGCTTGAGATGTCTGGTGTCATGAAAAGCTCTCGATGAATGCCAGTCTTGTTTTTTAACCACCCACAGTAGTAGAGGGGAGCTCTCGTTATAGCTAAAAGCTAAACACCAACCCTGCAAGAATTTGAAACCCTTTTAAAATCTAATGGCTGACAATATAACCAGCAGGATTCCGAGGTGTGAAAGGGAAGAAATCTGCCTCCTCTGCCAAACCCAGTAGCAAAGAAAAATAAGGCAAGCTAAAGGGTACCTTTAGCTGTGGTGCCATTCTGTTGACTTCAGGTACCCTCTTCCAAGAAATAACATCATCGCATCTCTTACATCCCACATTAACAGTGGTGCTGACCGAAGCTGGTTTCTCCTCGATCTGTGGCTGCTCCCGATGGGGCCTCACCTAAATGCTGGTGCAGCGAGCATGTGGAGTTGAGGAAACTGCCTTTGTTTTCTGTGACTAAACCCCGGCAGTTTTACAACCAACATCAACCCAATCCAACCCAATCCCCAGCACCTAAACTTCACCCTCCCCACAAACACCTGCCTCCAACACCAACCCCCACTCTCCAACCACCTGTCTCCAACAAACACCCACCTCCTTCCCTCACCTCCAACATTACCCCCCAGTCTCCAAACACTTGGCCCCCACAAACATCTGCCACCTTCCCCTGCCTCCAATTCCACCTTCCAACATCTACCCCCCAACATACTCCAACCCCTCTCCCCAGCCCCCAAAACACATCTTCCCCTCTCCCAAGCCCCCAAAAAACCCACATACAGCCAAACACCGACACCCACTCCAAATAATTATCCCCCACCCTGAAAACCTGCTGTCATTACTGCACATCCTCCAACACTTCTCCCCCCCACCACACACACCTCAACACCTCCCCTCACCACCGCAAACATCCCTCCTCACTCTCCAAACGTTCCCCCCCAACCACCACAATACCAACAACCCCCCCAACTCCCCAACAACTTACCCGACACCTACACCCCACAGTGCTGCCACCTCAACACTTTTCCACAATGCCTCTCCCCCATCCCCCGAAAACCTCCCATCCATCCCCAGCAAATCTCCCCTCCACTTCAAACACCTCTCGCCCCAACCCTCTGAAGACTTCCCCTCCACCCCCAAACACTTCCTCTCAACCCCCCAGCCTACAGTCAGTCCAGTTGGTGTCTTGTCGCTTACAGGCGTAACAGTCGGTGATAATGAGGTGACCTTTCACCTGACCAGTGGCAGTGAAATATTGGAAGGAAACAGTTAACAGCCGAAAGTCTAAAACTGCCCTGAAACAAACATCGGTGGCAGCAGGGGGTGGGGATGAGGTGGGTTAATGAGCAGCATACTCTTTATTCTGGAACGTGAGGGGGTTTATTTAAGTGCACAGCCCCTTTAATTTGTTTTTTTTGGACAACTGTTTGCATATAATAAAGGGAGCAGTGCCTGGCGAGAATCTCTGGGCTGCTGCATGACTGTGCAGCTCCAAGGGAGCACTGGACTAGATACAGAAGAGTGGGGGTGGGCGGTGGACGCTGAGGAAACGCAGCTGGCCCCATGGATGCTTCAGAGCCCCAGTGGCTAGGGAGATGATAGTGTGGGAAAGTCCCCTCCATCCAGCCGCGTTGCAACCCTGCCTGGACTCAGGGCTGCTTGATGAGAACAAGCTGTCCGATTTGTATGTTTAACAGTTATGAGCCTGAGAAACCCAAGCTCCTCCACTTGCTGCAGATTTATAGCCAACGATGTTATCAGTTAAACGTTCCGTCATTGGCCTAATGTAATTGTTCTAATTTTCTTTTGGTCATTTACCCCTCCTCCTGCAGAAACATCTCAGTACAAAAGTTAACCCTCACTTCAAACACTGAATTCTTTTCTCTCTCTAATTTCCTCTGCGCTGTATGGAAAGTGCTGCCGGTTTTGACAACACAAGAACAGCTTGTCGAGACTGAAGGGTCAGTGTGCCACATCACCCTCGTTATCTCACTCTATCAATATATCATTGTATTCCTCGTGCTTATCGTCCTTCCACTACAAAACAAAATGCTGTTTACCGCAACGACCACCTTTGGTAGTGACTTCCACATTCTTGCCACTGTCTGCCAAAATGTAGTGACTACCTTGTGTTTTTGGATCCAAATGTTAGTCTCCATCTCAAGTGGAAGCCATATCTTTCTGTCAACCATGTCATACTGCCCTTACCCCTAAAGGCCTCAGTTAGTTGGTGGGGTCCTCCAAGGTGGAAGCTATTTGCGGAGGTTTTGGTCCACGCAAGCTAAAGCATCTAGCATCGAGAAGATGTTTGACCACAGGGACCACATGTGATGGTGCCAGATCTATTTTCAGTAAAAATGAGTGTAAATACATTTAGTAAGATGAAGGATAAGTGGTGATTGAGCACAGAGCGACCGTGCCCCCAGTGTTTAATATTGTAATTGTACTATGTTTTCAGCTGAAATGGCCAGTGAAAGAACACATACCTGAGACTTTCCTGGGCCTTATGTTGTGTTTGTTTGGTCAGTTTATAGAAGAGTTTGAAGATTTGCCAGCTCTGTAAACTGAATGTCTTTGAGTAATTGTTCATTCCATGGCTTTTAATTGTGCCTATCCCCAAGGCAGACAAAGAACTAATGGCCTCATGCTTTTCTTGCTTTATACAGATGTCGGCCTGGTTACCTTGGGGACTTGTGCCAGTTTCCTGACCCCTGCCAAAGGACACCATGTTTAAACGGAGGAATATGCTCCAGTTCAGTAGTTGGTGGCACCACACAGTATACATGCAGCTGTACACGAGGGTTCCGAGGTAAGCTAGTGCCAGGCTTGGAGAAAATTAAACCTGGGGAACCACAGAACCAGGGGTCACAGTCTACAGATACAGTGTGGGACTGAGATGAGGAGAAATGTTTTCACCCACAGAGTGGTGAGACTGGGATTCTATGCCACAGAGACTGGTTGAGGCCTAAACATTGAATGTTTTCAAAAAGTTAGATATAGTTCTTAAGGCTAAATAGATCAAACGGAGAAAGCAGGAGCAGGGTACTGAATTGATAAACAGCCATGATGGTTTGAATGATGGACTAGGTTCGAAGGACTGAATGGCCTACTCCTATTCCTATTTTCTATATTTATACAACACAGAATCACATGATCAGGACTGACAATATCAGCTGATTTCCTTACTTAAAGTTTTCCCCAGTTTATGGGAAACTGAAACTGATTTTTAATATCACAGTATTAGCTTAAGTGACTATGTTCATTGTTAGATGAGGAAGAAACCTACTACTATCCTTGTCTTTCTTGATGTAGTTCAGCTATCTAAGTTTTCACCTGCAATGATTTTTAAACCCCACTCCAGGATTCAAATATGAAATCTATACTTACCTGTCCAATGCAGAACTGAGACAGAAATGACATCTTTTGAACTGAGGACCCATTTGCCCTGTCAGGTGGATGCAAAACAGTGCCATTCAGATTGCTCAAAGAGCAAGAGACTTCACCTCTGCGTCCTGACCCATGTTTACCCCTCACTCAATATTCACCTAGACAGATTAATTGCATATTTCACATTGTTGCTTGTCACAGCTTACTGTGCACACATTCGTTGCTGCTTTTCCTACGTTACTGTATGTCAGCACAGTCTAAGGTCATGAAAGGTGCTGTTTTGATGCAAGTCTTTCTCAAGTGACTTTCTTACAATACTTACGTTCATATTCTTCAGGTTTTTGATGACCAGTAACTCAGAGTTCTCCAAGGAGAAGACCCTTTTATTTGCAGTATCTCCTTCTTCCTCTGACTGAAGGCTAAGTGCTACAGCCTGCTGTCATTTCAGATGTCTCACACATCACTTTTTTGCATATCATTTCTAAACGGTGAAAATGGCAGGTCAAAAATAGCTGAACAACGTGAACATTTCTGACAAATTCATGTGTTTATTCAGTACTCTGCACATCCCAAAGCAAAGAAGTGTGAATGTACTTGGGGTGGAGAAGGTGGGGAAAATAAGTGCTCTGAATCATGACTCGTTGACATTGTCTCTGGAAGGTGTGCAGTCTGGGCTGTCCCATCTCATCCCAACAAACAGATTTAGTTTTAACATTACCTGAGATACAAGCAGAGTTTTTGGATGTTGTTACCCTAGCAGATACTTTAGCACACAACAAGAAATTCTACTCAAGGTATATACAATTGCTAAGCTTTGAAATCACAGCCTAGATTAAATAGTAAAGGAATGTTATGGATCTAAATGAGATTGTGTGGGCAAAAGTGTATCAGATTCTTATTGTCCTTTAGTCAGAAATCTCTGGGTCTTTCTTAGTGGAAAATGACTATGTACATATGTATGGTCCCTGTTGAGCCATGTAGAGCAGCAAGATCCCACTTTCAGCTTCCGATCTGTGTTGCATTGGTTAGTTCCCACAGGAGGAGAATCAGCAATTAGCTCCATGTTCCTTTGGCATTGACTGGGATAAATCAGCCAAGGCTCCCATTCCTCGCTGCCATCTAGTAGGCACTGCTGGAAGTGCAAGTATTGAGGGTGGCCGCATGATCACACAGTCTGCTGGATACTTTCAACTAAAAAGAACAGCCATTTGGGTGAATTGCTGGAAGGTCCACCCTACCTCAGTTCATTTAAACAGAGAGAATTATTGGGGGTTCTTTCCTTTAAGCTAACAATGCATTAAAATTTATAGTAAGGGAGCTCTACTGCTGTCAGATGTGATGGCCCTTCTTTCATTCCTCAGGAGCTAACTGCTCACAGATAGACGCCTGTGCTACCAGCCCATGTGCGAACGGAGCTCGCTGTACAAACTGGAACAACCGCTACAACTGTACATGCCCACCAGGATTCATTGGGAAGCACTGCCGCACAGACATTGACGAATGCAAAGTGCCCAACCTCTGCAAGCAAGGAGGCCTGTGTGTGAACACTCCTGGCTCGTTCTATTGCCAGTGCCCAGCTGGCTTCACAGGGCGCCAGTGTGAGAGTATCTACGTCCCCTGTGCCCCCTCGCAATGCCAGAATGGAGGGACCTGCCGGCAAACCGGGGACCTGACCTACGAATGTGCCTGTTTACCAGGTAGGAATGTAATGTCTACCTGTTCATGGTGGTAAGATCTTTCTACCGGTGATTAAAACCATGACTAGTTAATCACACAGAACATTCAGCCAAGTAAAAACCATTCATCCCAACTAGTCAATGCTGGTGCTAGTTTCTTTATTAGTGACTGTACTTCAGCATATCTTCCTCGTCCCACGTGTAGTTATCCAGTTTTCTGTTAAATGTATCAGGATAAATATGCAAGATTAGAATCCCTTAAAATCAGCAGGTCATCAATGTGGCCTGTGAAAGTATGCTGCCTCCTTATATATTTTAAAAGCTTCATTTGTTGATCTTGCCGTACAATTTTGCCTTGCATGACAATGCAAGGGGGCTCTTGTGTCACTGTGGTAGAGTCCCTACCTCTAGACCAGGAGGTCTGATTTCCAGTCCTATCTGCTCCAGAGGTGTGTAACAACATCTCTGAACAGGTTGATTAGCAAACATCTACATTAAAGAGAACTCAGTGTGAAAGTGACAGGAGGTCAGAGCAAATCTATGTGAACAGGTTGCACCTTATTGGTCTGCATGCTTGATCTCCCTTTGCTTTAATTGATGATTAAGGAAACAAGCACCTTGACTATTTTGGGGTTGAGTTGGAGAGAAGGATATTTGTCCACTTGATATTTGACAAAATAGTTCAGTCCGATAGAGAAATAAATAGACACTGGTAAAGAATGTGACAGTCCACAAGTGAAATGTACTCAATATGGCCTGTGATACAGTTAAAAATTGTCCTTCTAATCAGTAAGTGAAGAGTGTTAGTTGATAGTCTTGACAAAATTGTGTCCTCCTTCCTGTCCTCAGGGGGAGCTGTCCAGGAGGTTTGTAGTGGTAACCAGATGTCCTTTGTAAATGTTATGTCACAGACTGCAGTTGGAGCCTCTAACCTTGTTGTGTGGCTTATAGCTATTGATTACAGTTTTTCACTGAGTCACTTGGAGTTTCACAGGGGTGGAACTGCTTTAGCCAGTTTTGCTTTACATTAGGCAACAGTTTTCATTCCCTTGGCTGTTTATCAAATAGCTGATTGTGGAACTTCAGGGAACCGGGAGAGGAAATAACAAAATGGATCCACTTAATGTAGGCCATCAGTTCACCCGCAAACGTAAATGTGAAGCAAACCAATGATCAGAGGTTAGTCTCCATGACATGCTTGGCATACTTCTAGTTATGTGGTTCAAAGGTAGTTATATGGTGGAAACAGATTTGCTTTGGTACAACAGATTCAGCTGGTACATAAAACATGAACCGCACGAATAAAACCCATTGAGTTCTTAAATTTTTTGCAATTGCTTTAGTGAAGCAATTGTCTTGTATATCAACAAAGACAGATTGAAGCAACCCAAAATAAGACATGAGAGTTTGAGAGTTTGGCTGTTCCCAAATATTCTTGCAATTCTCACGTGGGGCTACCTTTGAATTGGAAAGGACGCTATATCGATCCTCAAGAGGAAACAGTCAGTAGGCATAAATGTATCAGATGTTCAAAGGCTGGTTTCAAACAATATGATAGTGTCAGACGTCCCTGCCAGTAATGTGTCAAACAGGAAATATGAGACAGAGGTCAAAGTGTCATTGTGCTTGTATATTAGAGGTCATGAGTTTATGTTAAACTTTTTTCTTCCAAAATTTTTTTTTTTGAAAAAGCAAATGACCAGCTGGCGATCAGCCACCATTTCCTGAATAACTGAGCAGGGAATATTTATGTCAGATGTCAGATTCTTTTCATGCTCACGGGTCTTGGCAGGAAATGGTTTCTGTGGGACAGGAAGCAATTGGAAGTGTTTCAAATCAAATGCAATGAATTAATGAGAGTCAGCAGAGGCTCCCTCTCAGAGAACAGTGGCATAAGACAAGCACACACACAATAAAATTCCCACTGCATCTTTCCGTTGCCTCCAACGATATATCGATTCAGACTACTCCAAACTTCAGTGGACATGACAACTATGCTGTAAATACATTACTGGCTCAACAGGGTATCTGGGTGGGTGTACGTGGCAATGATTGATGGTTCGGATGGTTTGTACAGAGATTAATAATTTCAGCCACAGGATGCCATTGCAGGACTCTCTCAGGGGAGTATCCCAAGCCCAACCATTTTCAGATGTTTCAGTAATGACCTGCCCTCCATTACAAGGTCAGAAGTGGAGATGTTTGATGCACAATATTCAGCATCATTTGTGGTTCCTCAGATACGGAAGCAATCCATGTCCAAATGCAGGAAGAGCTGGACAATGAGATAACAAGGTGCAGAGCTGGATGAACACAGCAGGCCAAGCAGCATCAGAGGAGCAGGAAGGCTGATGTTTCGGGCCTAGACCCTTCTTCAGAAATGGGGGAGGGGAAGGGGGTTCTGAAATAAATAGGGAGAGAGGGGGAGGTGGATAGAAGATGGATAGAGGAGAAGATAGGTGGAGAGGAGACAGACAGGTCAAAGAGGTGGGGATGGAGCCAGTAAAGGTGAGTGTAGGTGAGGAGTTAGGGAGCAGATAGGCCAGTCCAGGGAAGACAGACAGGTCAAGGGGGCGGGATGAAGTTAGTTGGTAGGAGATGGGGGTGGGGCTTGAGGCGGGAGGAAGGACAGTTTAGGGAGGCGGGGACAAGCTGGGCTGGTTTTGGGATGCGGTAGGGTGGAGGGAAGATTTTGAAGCTTGTGAAGTCCACATTGATACCATTGGGCTGCAGGGCTCCCAAGCGGAATATGAGTTGCTGTTTCTGCAACCTTCGGTTAGCATCGTTGTGGCACTGCAGGAGGCCCAGGATGGACATGTCGTCTGAGGAATGGGAGGGGGAGTTGAAATGGTTCGCGACTGGGAGGTGCAGTTGTTTAGTACGAACCAAGCGTAGGTGTTCTGCAAAGCAGTCCCCAAGCCTCTGCTTGGTATCCCCGATGTAGAGGAGGCCACAACGGGAACAGCGTTGGACAATATTCAGGCTTGGGCTGAGAAGTGGCAAGTGACTATCATCTCTTTACATCCAAAGGCATCACTGTCATTTTATCTTCCACTTACAACACCCTGGAGGTTACCTTGACTAGAAACTAAACTGAACTAGAGAAATAAATACAGTGGCTACAAGAGCACTTTAGATCTTAGGAATACTGCAGTAAATAATTCACTTCCTAACTCCCGAAAGCCTGTCCAACATCTCTGAGGCACAAGTCAGGAATGTGTGTGATGCAATACTCCCCACTTACCTAGATGAGTGCAGCTCCAACAACACTCAAGAAGCTCAACACCATTCAGGACAAAGCTGCCCGCTTGTTTGGCACCACATCCAAAAACATTCACTCCCTCTATTACCAACACTTAGTAGCAAAAATGTGTACTATCTACAAGATGCACTGCAGAAATTCACCAAGGCTCCTGAGACAGCACCTTCCAAACCTGCAGTCTCTGTTACCTAGAAGGACAAAGACAACAGATATATGGAAACACCATCCCTCAAAGCCACTCATTATCCTGACTTCCGTTCCTTCTGTGTCAATGGGTCAAAATTCTGGAAATCCCTCCCTAACGATATTGTAGGTCTATCTGCACCATGTGGACTGTAGGCAGCTCACCATCACCTCCTCAAGGTCAGTTGGATCTGGGCAGTAAATGTTGGTCAAGCCAACAATGCCCACATCTCATGAATGAATGAATTACAGGGCATGGTATTTCAGTATTGGATTGATAGTGAAGAAGCATGTTGAGGAGAAAATATGTACATTGGATACTTTCCTACTGGGAATGTTGAGAAGATGTGATTGTAGCTTTTAGGATTCTAAAATGTTGAGATGATGTCCAATTGTTTTCCATGTCCAGAATGTTTGAACCAGAGAATATGCTGTTCCAAGGGGGTGAGTGAATTTAGAAAAATATAAAGTGGGAGTTGTGAACTTTAAACTGACAACTTCAGATGCAAGTCTGGCTTTGAAATCTAATCTGAGATTACTGCCTAGTCAATGCAGAATAAGACCTAGCTGAATTGTAAAATTGGCATTCTCCTTGATTTCGTGACTGAAGTTAAAACTTTTCCTTACACAGTGGCATTGGATAAGAATCCAAAAGGAATGGCTTTGCCCAGATCGTGTTGAGAGCATGGAACTTGTTAGCACAGGGGATGATTCAAGGAAATAATATGATGCATTTAGGGGGAAGTTAGGTCAACCAATGAGGCAGTTGAACAGAAGGAAACTGCTGGGCTTAGGTGAGAATTGGAGAAAGCTCCAGAAGTATGTAAATGGGCTAGTTGTGCCGAATGGTCTGTATCCTGTATAATATACCCTTTAAGACAAGAGCTGGAGCCATATATTACATTTCTATCCAGTCATCCATCATCTAGTGTTTGTGTCCTCTGGATTTTAGGGTGTTTAAATTGAATAAGTGAACATTTACATAATGTCACAATTACGATTGGGTTTGAGGCAATTTATTTCTTCATTTGTTTTTCTCCTCCTCAGGTTTTAAGGGACAGAACTGTGAAATTAACATAGATGACTGCCCTGATCACAAGTGCATGAATGGAGGAACCTGCGTCGATGGTGTAAACACCTACAACTGCCAGTGTACACCAGAATGGACGGGTATGTCAGCAAGTGCGATGAACAGAAACACCTTAACTTCCGTCTCATGGCATTCACTATACCTGGTTTGGGTGGCAAAGACAAGACCTTGCATCCTAAAGCCTATTTTTTAAATGAAAATCAAATTATTAGTACTTTTTCATAGGTGGTCCCTTGTGCTGAAGGACAACTTACTTCCAGACTAGAAATGAGTCCGCTGCATGACCTGCAGTCTCTGTTATGGCTGTGTTGCGGGATGGGGTGTGAGGCATATACTGATTGGGAGAATGGGAGAATGGGATCCCAGGGACACCATACACTCATTTCTCTGGCGCTTCAGTGTAGTTTCCCATCAGCGATGAGACTTGAAGTGTACAGATCCTTCCCAGGTCCACCCCTTTTACCTTTTGATCTTGGGCCAAGGTTTCCCAGGTGTTAATGTTACATTCTTTTCAAAGAGCCTTTGAGGGTATCTATGAAATATTTCCTCTGTCCTCCTGGGACCCTCTTGCTGTGTCAAAACTCTGAGTAGAACATTTGCTTTGGGGGTCTTGTGCCAGGCATGTGTCTGAGTGACCTGCCCAGTGAAGCTGATTGAATGTGGACAGCATTCCAATGCTTGGGACATTGGGCTAGGAGAGAACGCTGGCTGGCGTGCCTATCCTGGCAATGGATCTGCAGGATTGCAAAGGCAGCATTGGCAGTGCCTGTCCAGGATTTTGAGGTGCCTGATGTATATAGTCCACTCTAAACCATATTGGAGGGCAGGTATCACTGCTGCCCTATTGACCACAAGCTTGGTGCTCAGTTTGAGGCCCGAGTCTCAAACACACTCTGAGATTGCTGAAAGCTGCACTGAGACACTTGTTGTTAATATCTGCCTTGTCAACAGTGTGCTCCCAGGGTTTTCAGAGTGGTCCACATAGTCCAAGGCCTCGTCGTGGATACTGGTAATCGGTGGGTGCAAGCTAGCAGAGCACATCTGTTTTATGAATGTTCAGTGCAAGGCCCGTGCTCCTGTATGCCTTGGGGAAGGTGTTGATGATGGCTTGAAGCTGGACGTCAGAGGTTATGCATTGTCTGCATTCAGTAGGTCAATGACAGAGGCTGAGACGACCTTGGAGCTGACCAGAAGCTGGCATAGTCTGAACATGTTCCCATTCTTTCCTTTCCCGTGTAGTTGTTTACATGTGGTGAAAATAAAAACATCAAAAAGAGGGGCAGGAGTAGGCCAGTCAGCCCTTCGAGCCTGCTCTACCATTCAGTATGATCCCAGCTGATCATCTAACTTAGTCCCATGTTCCTGCTTTCTACCCATACCCTTTGATCCCTTTAACCCAAGAACTACATCTAACTACTCCTTGAAAACATTCAATGTTTTGGCCTCAACTGTTTTTGGTACAGGCTCACCATTCTAATGCACTTCTTAGAGAGCGGAAACTGCATTGAGACTCTGGAAGGAGCTCTTCAGCCTGGGGAGAAGGTGACTGTGGAGAGGTCTTTAATAACTTCTCATTGCCCATGCTAGCTGGCTTAGCATAGCCTCAGAGAGCTAGCAACCCTGTCCATTGTCTCAAGTTCAAGATTACACAAAGCATCCAGCACTGTAATCAGTAGGTCCAATTTGACAGGCTAGAAGGTGAGGGTTGAGGTGTGTGTTGTTGTAGCCTGGGGAGTGGGTATGGGTCCAGGGCTGATGCTCCTGGTCTGACCTGAGACCACTTTTGCTGGTTGGCCAGAAACCTGTAGTCTTAGCAGCAGCAGTGGCTGAAGCCTCAGGACTTAGCTCCACTTTTATTTGAAGTTTGTTTCTATAATCAACCAACCAATTCGATACCCGATCATACTCAAACTCCTGCAGCTGGGAAAATCAAGTTAAATCCAGTATCAAGGAAAGGAGAACCTTTCATTTATATAGCATCTATCAGAGCCTTAGGATTAACCAAAGTTCTTTGCAAGACTTCAAAGCAAGACTAGAGAGTGCTGGGAATTCTCAGCGGGACAGGCAAATTCTATGAGTGAAGGAGTGGTTTTGATCAGTACTGAATTGTATTTGAGGCGCAGGGACTGTAACAATGTAGCAAATGAATTTCCAATCTGTGAACAGCAAGAACAATGAAGTAAATGATCAGATAATCTGTTGTGCTGTTGTTGGAGAGATGCATGTTGACTGGACCATGGGTGTATGGCACCTTTTGACAGCACTCCCTCAGTGTGGATATGAACTGGGAACTCGTCCCAAAGTTGGAAGAACTGACCCACAGACAAGTTAGGTATCAAGACTGACATATTCACGCTCTCAGAATTATACCATACAGCCAAAGTCTCACTCTCCTCCATCACATCTTTAAGCAAAGTAGCATTCTAAACCAATCATAGTGTAGTGAAATAAATATTCTTTAATGTTACAAATAATAGGGAAGATGCTACACTGCCTAAATACTGCCACCATCAGTCTTCATGCAGTTTGATTTGAGGTGAAGATTTACCATTCTGTCCCTTAACCAACATTACTAGACTAATGGGACAATTCAGTTCCTACACCAGACATCCTTACAAAGAGCAAAAACAAAGTGCTGTGGAAGCAGGAAATCTGAAATAAAAATGTTTTAGCTCAATGATGTTTCAACAGCCTTTCCTTACCGGTTCTGCCGAAGGTCATTGACCTGAACCGTTTCTCTCTCTGAAGCGTTGCTGGGCTGACTGCGTGTTTTCCACTGTTTTCTGTTTTTAAACAGACAGCTGAGTCTAACTGAGAATGTCAAATTGTAGGCACTGTCGTTCCTCAATAGGGATGAAGTAAGTAAGGAAAGGGGGAGGGATGAGTTGATAAAAATGTAGTTAAAGGATTCAACAGGGTCAGTGCAGGGAAGATGTTTCCACTTGCATGAGGACCAAAATCATGGGATGATCAGTATAAGATAGTCACTAATAAATTCAATGGATAATGAAGGAAAAACTTCTTTACCCAGAGTGTAGTATGTGGAACTCTGCACCTCAGGACTTATTGAGACATAACAGGGTTGTATTTAAGGAGAAGCTAGAGAAACATATATTCATTGAAAGGTTTGGTGACAGACAGATATTGTGGGTTCCAAGAGGCTTGTGTGGAGCTTAAACACCAGCAGGATAGGTTAGGCTGAATAGACGGTTTGTGTGCTCTAAACACTATTATTCTATGCGACAACTTAGCTATGGGTGCGTTGGTTAATGTCCAATATCAAACTGGATTGAGACAGATCTTCACTGTAAAAAATATGTGTTAGCTAACTGCAATTCCCAATTTATTTTTTGCTTGGAATGATTGAGTAGTACACATGCCTGTTGCCTCTGCTGACCTCTTGTAAATTGTGCTCTTTCCAGGTCAGTTTTGCACAGAGGATGTAGATGAGTGCCACCTGCAACCCAATGCTTGTCATAATGGAGGAACCTGCTCCAACATACCTGGCGGCCACACCTGTGTATGTGTCAATGGCTGGACGGGAGATGACTGCAGCGAGAACATCGATGACTGTGCCACTGCAGTATGCTTCAACGGAGCCACATGCCACGATCGAGTGGCATCCTTCTTCTGTGAATGCCGCATTGGAAAGACGGGTAATTATCGAGACTGGCATTTGGCCACAAGTGTCCTCAACACATATCCATTTCTTTTGATCGTTCTCAGGATGTTGTTGTAACTGGTATATATTGCTCATCCCTAGTGGGCTGTTGCAAAGATATTGTTGGTTATGTAGTTCTAGAACTTGTACACAGCAGCAATGAAGGAATGGTGATAAGCTTCTAAGTTGAAACGTTATGCAGCTTGGCAGGATCATGAGAGGCTCTAGTGTTTCCATGCATCTAGTCCTTGTCAGAGGAGCGAGAGAAATAGCCTGTTCTAATGTCCTCAATGACATTCAATGCCCGTAAAATATACTCCAGACTGAGTCTAAACATACAGGAGAGGTGGGAAATATACAGATTAGTAACACAACTTGTTGAATGTCTGCAATAATAGTCAAAATGATTAGGCAGAGTACCCTCTCTGACTTAAGAATTCTTCTGATGTCTCATTCCTCACCACTGGGCTGAAAGATGTGTGATTGATATATATTAATATCATTTTATTAAGTGTTTGGATTTCAAACTAGTGGCGTATGGGTGACTTTTTTTGTGAACAGGTTTAAGAATTAACCAGATCAGTCTTTTCAGAACCGTGATTTTAAACCAGTATATGTCAGAGAGCAGATGACTGAAAGCCTCCTGGAGTGATCAGGGAAGTTAGGCTATATTGTGAGGTTTCATGATAAGAAAGGAAAAAAAGCATTAAGCCGTTAGGTTAACAGAAGCTAAAATGATCCAAGTTTTTCGTTAATTCATTTAAAAGCTTCTGAATTCAGTTTGAAGGAGACCTGACTGAAGTTAGGTGTAATAATAATTTCTGCTAGAAAAATGAGTTTGCTCAGAGCAATCAAGGGAATAAATTACCCTCAGTCTAAGGGTTTCAGTTTCTGAGAACTTCCAGACTGAAGTGTTTGATTATAAATCTGAATTTGTTATTCTAAGTCAGATGTCACATGACACCAGGTTATAGTCCAACAGGTTTATTTGAAATCACAAGCTTTCAGAGTGACTTCACCTGACGAAGGGGCTACGCTCCGAAAGCTTGTGATTTCAAATAAACCTACTGGACTATAACCTGGTGTTATGTGTTTTCTGACCTTGTCCACCCCAGTCCATCACCGGCACTTCCACATCTTGGTTGTTCTAAGCTAAGAAAGTCTAAGATCTCAGTGGTGTGAGGATTCAAGGAAAATCCTTGAAAGTTCATGGGACAGGAACTGAGGAGAAAAGCAGTTAAATCAAACCTACAGATTGGGCAGGGAGGGGAATTTCTTTCTGAGTAACTTTAAAGTGATGGGGTTGGAAAAATAGATGGGGCTTTATTTTGCAGTGTGTTTTGAAACCTTTCGAGCTACATTATATTTTGGAAGCTTCTTTTATTTTATTTCTTGTTAAACCCAGATCTGCAGCCTTGTGTGTTTATGGTTCAGTAAAAGATCACCATGTTAAATAAGAAGGAACAGAATATGACCTAACGCCAGATCTCATTCTGATTTGTCCAGTGGTAACATTGGCTGAGCTTGTAGCACTGTTGTGATGATACAGAGGAATTAATAACACCCACAAAGCAACTGGCTCTTTCCAGGCATTCTCAAACCTTCTATTATTGACTTGCAGGCTTGCTATGTCACCTCGATGATGCCTGTGTCAGCAACCCATGTCATGAGGGGGCTATCTGTGATACCAACCCAGTGACTGGCCAAGCCATCTGCACATGTCCCTCTGGATTCACAGGACCAGCCTGTAATCAGGATGTTGATGAGTGCTCAATAGGTATGCTCTTGTTAATTTTTTATATATATCTGGAAGTGTTACCACCCACAACCAAATGGGTTTTTTGCTGGCACCAAATCACTCATGTTTGTTAATCCTTATATCAGTGTATTTAATTACGGCCACATTGGAGAGCATTAATTGAGGTTTCATTTAAGCTGACACTAAAACAAATTACAGTTTGGTTAAGTTATGAGGTTCATGCTTGTCAGGTTTTATTCTGCAAATAAATGTTAGACTGACTGAAGGTTGGCTCCAGTTTTACCCTTCATGGCTTCCTTGAATATAACATGTGGTTGTTCCCTGAGGAAATGGATCTACTGATGGACGCACTTAAAGATTTGGCCATTAATTATGTTGGATTAAAATTGAAGGGGAATCCAGAAGATGTATCGCTTACAAAAGTACCCTCCCATTTCATTCCTGAAAATATTTAACTCAGGAGAGCTGGTTATTTTAAAATAGCCAGTTTTCTCTCTAACATTCACTTGTGCAAACTCCTTCACAAGTAGATTTCCATGTCCTGTCCAGTGTTCACTCCACCTTACTCCTCACAAATCTTCATAGGCCCATTGGTTCCCATTGGACCACCTTAAATACCTGGCACTTAATTGCAGAGGTGGCAAGAAGAGGCAAGTTGCTTTCCAGGGCCAATTGTGTGGTGGACACTCAATGGGTTGAATGGCTTCTCTCTGCACTGCAGGAATTCTGTGATTATTTTTCTTCCTTGCCAGTGTAGATGCAGTGGGTCCCATGGCCAACTTCTGCACTGCAGCAGTTCTATGTGAGTTTGGACCTCTCCCACCAAATTGAAAATTTCAATATTGATAAGTGTTTTTATTGGAAAGATGTTCTAATGGTCAATCAACCAAGGACAGAGTTAAGAAACTGATTAGCTGTAAATTGAACAACAATGGAAGAAGGTTGAGGGGGTTAAAATGCCAAGTCGTGGCATTTGTCTGATCCTGTACATTTCTGTGCTTTACAAAATTCTTCAGGGCCCACTCTGGGCCAGGATTTGACGGCAAAGATCAAGGCTGTGCTCCAGTGTAGTACTGAGGGAGTGCAGCACTGTCAGGGGTGCCGCCTGTATTCTCAGGAAAGGAAAGAACTGAATAAAGGGTGAAAGAAGGAAGGCGGGGGAAGAAACACAGTGTAGAATTTCTTTTTGCTTCTGGCTGCCTGACACTTCAAGGGAGTTATTATCTTCAGACTGTGAGCTTCAATGAAGATTTGCATTTGAGAAAGGCCACATAGACAGCTGGACTGAAAATAGAAGGAAAATCACACAAACAGTAACAGTTTGAAACTGTTGTGTTTTGTGTGTAGCTAGTGGAGCAGTGTCAGTTTAAAGATAGGGCATAGAGAAAGAGCAACCCCTAGATTAGTTTCAGAACTCAAAACTGATGGGATGCATTGGTGAGAGGAGCTGGTGATGTGCTCAGAATTTTAATACACCTTTTGGATGAGATCTTAAACTGAGGTCCTGCCTGCTCTCTCAGGTGGGTGTAAAAGATCCCATGTCATTTCTTCACCGACAAGGTATCCCCATCCATGTCATGGCCATATTTATCACTCAAGTAAAATTGCCAAAACAGATAATGTTGCCATTATCACATGGACACAAATTGGCTGAACCCTTTTTTCCTATATTACAACAGTGACTATAATTCATAGAATCCTAGGAACTTAATTTTCAAAGAGGCTGGTTGGCCCTTTGTGACGATAGTAGCTGACAAATACTTATGCAGCCAAATACCATTTTCGCGCTCGGTCCCTAGCATTGGAGTTTGCAGCACTTCTGTATCTGAATATTCGTAAATGTTATGAGAGTTTCTGCTTCTACCATACTTTAAGACAGTGAGCTTTAGATCCACACCAGCCTCAAATTTCTCTTTGAATCCTTTCTAAGCCTCCAATCTCATGCCAAAGTCCATGCCTTATGAAACCTGCAACCAAGATGTATGGGGTACTCCTATTCATTTTATCTAGACCTGTTGCCATTTAATCCACCTCAGTCTCTTCTGTTCCAAAAAATACAATCCTGGCTTACTCAGTCTTCTCTCAAAACTGACATTTTCTTCAAAGGATACCCCATTGGTTGAAAAGCGTTTTGAGATGTACAATGGTCCTGAAAAGTGCTGTTTAAATGCAATTTTTTTTGTTATTTCCTGTTCCTTGAAGATCTTTGCCTTTATATCTCTCTCCAACTTCAAAGCTCACTTCTTTGACTATGTCTTCAGGTATCAGCTTGTAATTGTATCACCTGATGCATGCATTTATACAGTATTTGCCTGGAAGTCTCGCTTGTTCAGTGTCATACAGTGCAGAAGGATTATGAGGACTGTGTACTCCATCTGTTTGTTTCTCTATTGTTTGAAGGTGCCAATCCATGTGAGCACTTTGGAAAATGTGTGAATACTGAGGGCTCATTTCAGTGCCAGTGTGGAAATGGATACACAGGCCCTCGCTGTGAGACTGACATCAATGAGTGCTTGTCAATGCCCTGTCAGAATGACGCTACCTGCCTGGACCGAATTGGAGAGTTCACGTGCATCTGTATGCCTGGTAAGGAAACATTGCTACTAACTGAGCAGTAAAGTTGTTCTTTTTAAAAGATGCTAATCAAGTATATTTCCATTCAGTTCAATCAGAACATAGCACAGAAGAACAATAAACAAAATAGAATAATTGAGAAATTGGTTATGAACTTGGAATGTAAAATAGGTGGAACTGCGTTTGAGCCTTTTAGAAAGGATGTGCTTCAGGGGTGAAGGGGGTGGTGTTGTGGTGCAGTGTTATTGTCTCTACCTCCAGGCCAGGAGGCCTGTCTGTGAACAGGTTCATTAGTAAACATCTATAGGATATGCTTGAAGGGCTTTTGCGTTCTTACCTCTGACCCTGTTCAAGTCCTACCTACTCCCAGAAGTGTGTCACAATATCTCTGAGCAGGCTGATTAGAAAATATCTCCTATGGGGTGCATTTGATAGTTTGTTCTGTTGATGCTACCTGTTAATCAGGTACCACCCATTTGTGTCACCACCCCATGTTCAATTTTATGGCTGCTGTTTCTGGAAAATGTACTCCTGAGAGTCCCCTGGTTAATTTCACTCTTCAGGGGCAATCAGGTTTGACTCCTCGTCTTGTGCTGAGTTGGTTAATCTCAGTTTAGACAGACATTGTGTCACCGCTATTTCTTGACATTGATAGCATCCAGGAGCAAGAGCAGGAGTAGGCCATTTAGGCCCTTGAGCTTGCATTGCAATTCATTAAGTTAAAAAAAAGTCTTGGCTGACTTGGTTGTGGCCTTAACTCCTCTTTCCTGCCTGTTCACCCCACCTCTTGATTCCCTTGTCTGGCAAAACTCTGTCTAACTTCAGCCTTGGATATATTCAATGTTTGAGCCTCCACTTTCTCTAGGGAGAGGATTCCATAGACCACTGACCCTCTGAGAGAAAGAAATTCTCTTCCTCACCTCAAGTAACATCAAAGGATGTGAGGATAGCCCACAACTATAGCATTGAGGTAGATGATCAGTCATGACCTAGAATAACAGAGGCCTGAATGGCCTGTTCCACCTCCTGTCTCTCGATCTCAGTCTTAAATTGGAGCCCCCTTATTTTAAAACCTCTAATTCCAGACTTTCAGACAGTGGGAAGCAACCTCCCAGAACATAGCCAGTCACGAATAAATCCTTAGCATTGGCATGTTCCATTCTTCTACACTCCGATGGATATGTTAGCTCGTGCATGAGATAAGGTTTAGGGGCTGGTGTTCCCGACTCAGTTTTGCCTTGTTGAAAAGTTTGCAAATGTCAATGGTAAGGATCAGATTGAGTACTACAACCCCAGAATCAGGTGACTTTGAGTTTCAATAACTCCTTTAGGGAGCTATCATAATGGATCAAATGGCTCTTGGATGATTGCTGTTCTTGGGGGGGGAGATATGTGGTTGGAAGTATAAGTGGTGGTGGGGCACGGGGAGTGGAAAGAGAAAAAATATACAATGTGGAAACTTTTTCTTTGCTGCCTGACACTCAGAAGGAGTCATTATATTCAGACGACGAGTTTCAATGGAGATTTACATTTGAGAAAGGGCCACATAGACAGCTAGGGTGAAAATAAAAAGGAAACCACACAAATGCTAACAGTTTGAAGCTGTTGTGCTGGTGCAGGGAGCTAGTGTGTAGTGTCGCTTTAAGGATGTGCTGTGGTAAAAAAAAGCACTTCGAGATTAGTTTCAGACCTCAAAGCTGCTGGGAGTTGATGGCGAGGTGAGAACGAGACACTGGGTGCGTGCTTGGAATTTTAATACACTGCAGAGTACAGGAGCACTGGGTCTGCACCCTTTCACTGAGGAAATCCTCTTTGTTTGCTTACACACCACATATTGGGAGCCTGAATATTCCCTCCATCATTAATTTCAACCCTTGAGAGTTTGGTGGAGTTTAAATTTTTCCCTGGGGAAAGTTTTTAATAATAAAAAATAAATTGCTCGACTTGTAATGATATGGTTTGGAGGAGAGGCATTGTACTTCAGCACAAAATGGTTAGGGGAGGGAAGTGTGCATCAGCAGGTATGCCCTTGCACTGTACAAACAAGGAGCCTCCTGCAAAAGTACATCCTCTGATCCTTTTATAGATGCAGCTATCCTGATGCAACACTGTAACAGGATGCTGTGCTTTTCTGGTGCTAGATGAATTCAGGACACAGTGTAGGGGACAGTTTAGGGTAGTGGCTACAAATGAAAGCCTGTGCGTTTCCTTCTGCCTGTCACTTTTGTTACTTGTAAAAGTGCAAGCTGAAGACAGTGAACGTCAGCCAGTTGTTTATCTGGAGGGTGGTATGGCAGTCAGTGCTTGATCATGCCCCCAGCTAATGATACGTTCTAATCAAAATGTTCAGAGATGTTATAACACACCTCTGGAGCTCGTGGGACTTGAGTGTTCAGAGTACACTTAAAATGCCCTCCCACCACTTTTAATGCAGTTACATTGTCAAACTCGCAAAAGATTGAGGTGGCACAAAGCAGGGTTGGTTGCAACATGGGAACTTTACTGAACTGCAGGTTTGGCATCCTGGCAATACAAAACTGAGGTGTTGCAGTGCCCCATAGGCATGAGTATATAATTACACTGTGACCAGTTTACATGGGGAATCTCCACTGCAAGGGAAGACATTGGAATTTATAATGGTCAAACTGAACACAGAACGTTTGTGTTGTTTGCAAACAAGCAAAGGATCCTATCCAGTAGTCCATGAATGTATCCCTAACCAGCTGTTTTACCTGAGGGATATGATTCGCTTGAATCCATTTCTGATGTGTTTTAGATCAGGTGAGTTGATCCTGACAGCATGACACTCAAGTGTTAATGTTGTGAGTTTATTGGCAGCAGTAAGGAGCAACAACTGCCTGAAAATATAGAGGTCACGTAACACTGGGTAGCATAAAGCACTTTATCATAAATTGTGAGGAAAAGATCACTTCAGATAATAACGAAATTCATGGATCTTCATCTGCCTGATGCTCAGCTATCTTCTAATGAGCTGGCCTCTTTATGACAGAGCTGTTATTCCATCTAGCCACATGTTCATCAAGTGTGCTGAAAACTGGATGTTCTACAGACTGAAAGGATGTAATTGAGCCTCAAGTAGTACATTCTCTGTGCAGCATCAGGAAATAATAAACGGGAATGAAAACTCACTTAGGCATTTGTTTTTTCCCTAATCCAGTAGGGTAAGGCGCTTACACCGTAGTTTGCAGTAGGAACCTTTCTGTAGTTGAAGACAAAATTAAGAAACAATAATTAAAACCCCTCTCCCACCTATTTCACACCAAGTATGGAAGTTTGATCATTGGCAGAAAAGATAAAAAGGTCTATATCCCGTGAGCAGGGCTCGGGAAAGGTTAATTATTCAGTGTATTCTATTTTAATGAACCTCCAATTAATCCCATCTTTTGGAATCGGTTTTACGTTACTGTGTAAATAGTCCATTGTGAAGAGACGAGTGTACTGTATGGTGCCAGTGCTTTCAACACAGCCTGCCACTCACATACTACATTACTGTCACGCCAGACAGGGATATGGGGAGCAACAAAGGCACTTACACTCCAGTTGCACTCCTGCGGAAGAATAAAGAGAAAGGGCCCTCATCCTTCTTTGCATAGTTTTCTCTTTGAACCTCACTGTTCTATGGCATTCACTGCCAGTCGTGCTGGCCTGTCTGCCAACAAAGCTGGCCAAAGCTGGTGAATGCTTCTCCAGGCATGAAAGAAGACACCACCACCACCCCCAGGGGTAGGCCCCTCAGTTCATTTACTCAAGTTTTGAGAACTAGCCTTTGAATTTGAACTACTCTCATAGCAATGGAGGGAGACAGACTGAAGGAGGCAGAGTGAGACATGAATACAGACAGATATAAGCATAAGCAGGCTGCATACACGTTAAGGACATAGGAACATATGCACCCAAAACATACACATGCGTACAGTCTCACCCACTCACTAACTGTCTTGTACTCTGTCACACACCTAGTCTCATACTTTCACTCACTCTCACACTCCTTTATATCACACTCACACTTTCACTGTCTTTCTCAGATACACTCATAAGTCATATGCACAGGCAAACACATGCAATCTTACTGCTTTCAAATGACACACACACATACACCGAGCTTACTACTCTGATGCAGTTTGCTTTCTGCTTTTGTCAGTTCAATTCCTAAAGCTAAAATAGGTGTTTCTGAGGACTTCTGAAAACTTTTATTTTTGCTATCGAGGTTTGTTTCAGAGGCTGCAGCACAGATTTTTTCAAATATATCTAGGTCACAGCAAGTATCAGTCGACAACTATGTGATCAACTTTGTAGATTTAATCATTAACTCGTCCATTTCCACAATAATCGGAAGTAGCGGCTAATGTTTAGCACTAGTCAGCTTCACCAATTCCTTTAAGATTCTTGTGCGTGAACAGCTTTTACAGTGTGTGATTAATGTGGCCAAGCACCCTTCCATGAGTATCTGGGTAGCTTCTCACAACAGGAATGCAATCCTGCACCCAACATCCAGGGACAATTTTGATACTTCCATTCTTTATTCTGAATAGTCCAAGGTATCTGCTTCCTTTAAATGTTCTGAGCTTTTAAAAAAAATTAATTCACAGCCTGTAAGTATCACTGGGTTTTGTGTTAATTAACAGTATCTACATGGTCACCATTGGGTTCATGTTTTATTCAGTCTCACCACCTGCCATTGGTTCAAAACCCGCTCCCTAGAACCTTAGCTTGGGCCTTTGGATTACTAGTCCAATGACACACCAACCACTACACCACCACCTCCCCATCCACTTTCCACTTGAAAACCCACTTCAAGCTCCTAAGCTCATACTGTTTACCCAGTCTGCTTACTTCATCTCAGTAACATTTGTTTCCACCGCTATTTCATCCTTTTGGCTGCTGATACTGTACTCACTTTTCTGTTCCCAGAAGAATCAGTTTCTCTCATTATTTATCTTGATGGGCTCCCATCAGCCACTTTGCATGAACTTCAAAATGCCCAAAATCCAGTGACCTGTAACTTGTCTCACTGATCTCTACTGTTTTTCTGTCTCCTGGGGCAGCGAATTCAATAACGTGGACAGCATGACTCTCGAATGTTACAACTCCTTGTTGAGGGATCGCACCACAAAAGGAAATATTTCTTCTATCTCTTCAGTGGACTCCTTTACACATCTTCAGTATTTTAAATTGCAATTCCTCACACCATCTGCCACTCTAACTTACTAATTTTCACAAACTGATAAAACATTATTAGCTTCCTTACCTTTCTTGGCCTCTATTCGGTAGAATCCTTAACCTTTAACATTGACCCTCCATACTTACAAACCTTGACAGTATCTGGGCACTCCAAGTGCGACCCCTTGACTGAGTAAAAGATAAACCTCAGAAGGTTCATAGAGTCGTACAACATGGAAACAGACCATTTGGCCCAACCAGTCCGTGCCGAATATAGTCCCAAACTAAGCTACTCCTACCTGCCTGCTCCTAGCATATCCCTCCAAACTTTTCCTATTCATACGTATCCAAATGTGTTTTAAATGTTGTAATTGTACCTGCATCCACCACTTCCTCTGGAAATTCATTCCACATGTGAACCACCCTCTGTGTAAAAAATTTGCCCCTCATGTCTTTTTTAAACCCCTCTCCTCCTTAAAATTGCACCCTCTAGTCTTGAAATTGCCCATCCTAGGGAAAAGACAACTACCATCAACTCTATCTATACCCCTCACTATTTTATAAACTCCTGTAAAGAGTTACTCTCCTATTATACATAAATTCAAGTGTGCTATTTCTGAATTTCCGATGATGTGGGTCAGCCCGAGTGGTGGTCAAGTAGAAAGTGGTTTTGGTGGAATTTGGACAATAAATAGAATTGACCTGAATATGGCTCACACCCAGGATTGCTACTTACAAAGTGAAAAGACTGTTATAGGGGAAATGATGACACTAATGTGTTAGTGGACCAACAGAAGGGGTTCTAGGTTTTGTTGCCTGGACTTCAGTGTCGCAATAGTGTTTTTTGGAGCCATGCAGGGACTGGGACCTTATTTCAACTTCAGTTTTACAGGGTATTGGTGAGACTGCACCTGGAGTACAGCGTCTTGTACTGGTCACCGTACTTACGGAAGGATGTTAATGACTCGGAAACAGTCCAGAGAATGTTTACTAGACTAATACCGGGAATGAGCAGATTGCCTTATGAGGGAAGTCTAGACAGGCTAGGTCTGTATCCTTCAGAGTTTAAAAAAGTCAGATGTAACTTAATTGAAACAGATAAAATCCTGAGGGGTCTTGACCAGGTGGATGTGGCGAGGATGTATCCTTTGGTGGGAAAATATAGAATCGGGGGTCACTGTTTAAAAATAAGGGGGCACATATTTAAAACAGAGTTGAGGAAATATTTTATTTTCTCAGAGTTGAGTCTTTGGAATTTCCTTCCACAAAAGACAGTTGGTGCAAAATTTTTAAATATTTGTTAAGACAGAGGTGGATAGATCTTGATTACCAAAAGGATGAAAGATTATTGGGCATATGCAAGAATGTAGAGTCAAGATTCTAATCAGATCAGCCATGATCTCATTGAATGGCAGAGCAGGCTCAATGGGCCAAGTGGCCCACTCTTGTTCCTTGTTCATATGTTCATCCGTTCCAGCTAATCAGAATTGCCAGGACAAGATTCCTGTAATTATTGGAACTGTTAAGTTTTTCTTTGAGCATGTAAAGGAATTACTAAGTGTTGGAGCAATCTATGTTTTCCCCATCCCCATTATATATGAGGTTCATCTGTGATGTGATTAATAACAAGGATAACTGTCTTCTAAGTGCCTGATTTATTCTGTTCAAGCAGTGCTTGTGATACAGCTAATTCTCATCTCATGAATGGTTTGGTGCTGATCCAGCTCGTGTAACTGTTTTACTCTGAAGCCTTTGAACTCTCTAACCCTATTTATAATCTGATCAAAATCGTGTTCAAAATAGACAAAGACTTTATGCTCGCACCATTCCTTGTAAACTTTCTTAACCTCTCACTCCAGGTATTTATCTTAAAGGAATGTTTGGACATGCTAGGCTTGTATCTGATGGAATTTAGAAGTGTAAGTCCTAGCTGGATTGAAACGTATAAGATCCTGAGGGATCTTCACAGGTAGAAGTGGAGATGATGTGAAAGAGTCTAGAACTAGAGGTCTCTATTTAAAAATCAAGAGTCGTCCATTTAAAACAGAGGTAAAATATCTTCGATTCCATGAGGCCATAACAAAATAGGAACAGGTGTAGGCCATTCAGCCCCTCAAGCCTGCTGTCTTCTCTTGAAAAGGTGGTGGAAGCAGAGGCCTTGAATATTTTTAAGGCAGAGGTAGATACATTCTCATTGGACAAAGGGGTGGAAGGATATCAGGTAGGTGGGAATGCCAGTTTTAGGGTTATAATCAGATCAGCCAAGATCTTATTGAATGGTAGAACTGGCTTGAGGGGCTGAATGGCCCACTCCTGCTCCTAATTTGTATGTCTACTCGGATGTAAACCTGTAGTGCTGACAGGCAATGATAAATCCTGGTAACTTTCAGTGAAGTGATTATAAAATATCATTTACATGTCTGTGTGCACCTTTCTATCTGTACCTATATTGTTGTGATATGTTAGAAACTTCCATCTGACCCATTTTCTACCAGATTTATCCATTATAAAATTGTATATTCACATTTCTTGATGGGCTCCCATCAGCCACCTGTAGGTACCTGTAATCTACCTGTTCAGGAATGTTAAGACACACCTCTTGGACAGGTGTACCAATATGATTGCAGCTGCCTGCCATTAGTAGCATTGTAGTGCAACTATTGATGGGAATGTGCAATTACAGCCTGACAAAACTACAGGAGCAATTTCCATTATAAGTATAGACAGGAGTTTGCACTGCTAATCTGAAAACTGAAAAGGGTGGAGGAATTTAAAGTGGAGACTGTATCATAACCACATGCTTAATCAAAATCATTTTCTGCTTCTAACCCTTATTTTATTTCAGACTACACTTGGATTGGACTTTCAATTGTCTGCTCACTGTAAACATGTCACTCAGATCTTCTGTTCACAGAGCTATTTCATTGTTGACTTACAACCTGGTCTTTTCCCAACATGATTCACTCCTTTTCTAGTGTATCCACCAGGGATTTCTTATCTAACTTATTATCTTCTGGGACTTTAAAGCTGTGAAATTCTGCACCACCCTCATCTTCCTGCTCTCCTACAGCAAGTCTCTGAAACCATGGTTAATGTTAGAAGTCACACCATGCCAGGTTACAGCCCAACAGGTTTACTTGAAATCACAAGCTTTTGCAGTGCTGCTCCTTTGTCAAGTGAAGTCACTGTAACTTGGTGTGGTATGACTTCTGACTTTGTCCACCCCAGTCCAACACTGGCACCTCCACATCACGTTTACTGTTACCCACCATCCTGACTGTTTATGTCTTGCATTCTTGGTTCTTAGTCTATCAAAAGAACCATCATTTGGGAGATCTTGAGTTTGTGGGATAGTGCAGAATGGGTGATGGTGAATCGGAAGTTTGTTTTGCACCTCTCTTGTTTTGAAGTCAGTGGAAATATAAGTTAGAAGTAAAATGACAAGGGAGAACAGGGGAGGAAAGGGCAAAGGGGAAGTCTGTGAGAGAGTGGAGGGCAGAGTGCTTAATTGACAACAAACAATGTATGCAAGGCCAAAGTGTGGTAAGGGGACAACATGTAACAAAATGTGAGTTCAATGCAGGTGTAAATGGCAGCCAACACCGATCACTTCACAGGTCATGTGTTATGTAATCCAGGCTGGAAGTATTCAATGTTGACCTGTTTAAACACTCTCCTGCTTTAATTACAGTAACAAGCTATGTTACTGCTTAATATATGCACATGTACATACATACACTCATGAAAGGATCTAAACAAGAGGGAAAAGGTTTAAAGTAATTGTCAAAAGAAGCAAAAATAATATGAGAGAAAGCTTTATGATGCAGCGAGTGGTTAAGGTCTGGAATGCTCTGCCTGACTGGTAGAGGCAGATTTAATTTAATGCATTCAAAGGGAATTATACTGTTACTTGTAAAAGAACCGTGTGCAAGGTTACAGAGAGAAGATGGAAGAATGGCACAAATTGAAATGCACATTCAGAGAGGTGACACAGACCCGATGGTCTGAGTCACCTTTTTCTGCACAATAACAATTCTGTGATGTGTGTATGTATATCTTTAGTTGTTTACATTTGTGTATATGTAATTAATCAAACTAATATCTTGTTTTGTTATACTTCCAGGATTCAAGGGGATTTACTGTGAGACTGATATTAACGAGTGTGAAAGTAATCCCTGTGTGAACAATGGTAAATGCATGGATAACGTGAATGGCTTTGCCTGCAAGTGCCCCTCAGGTAAGAAGCAATCTAACACAGGCTCCCTTAACATTCACCCTTGTTGGGATATACTAGTGAGGAAAGTACAGGCAACTATTGAGTTACTGTGTACTGCAATCTTATATGGGTTCGTGTGAGAGCACAGTCGCACTCCTTCAGTATCTAAGTGAGCAGATGTGAAATTGAGATACAATTGATTTCAGGTTTGATTCAACCAATTCACCTGAGTTGGAAGAGCAAACATGCTTCATTGGCCTCTAATTTCCAGCAGAGGAGTAGAAGGACTCAGCTCCTGAGTTTCCAACTAGTGATTCTTGTGAGGAAACACAAGGTCTAGGTGTTGGTAAGTAAAGTCAGGTTCATGTGAAATGTTCTATCTGCCTCCATTCATTTGGTCGCTCAGCATCAATCGCTGATGATGCAGAAGGTCATTCAGTCCAAGTGCCCCTTCTGGCTCTTTGGAAGAGTTGTTCATTTAATACTCCAACTGCCCTACCTCTACCTCATTATCCTGCATTTACTTACCCTTCAAATAAATATATCCACTCCCTTCTGAAAGACATTATTGAATTTGCTTCCACCACCCTTTCAGGCAGCAGGCTGTAGAATAGAATAATTTGCTGTGCTGAAGAAAGTTCTTCATGTCATTTGTTGTTCTTTTGCTAATTATCTTTGATCTGTATCCTCAGGTGACTGACCTTTTAGCCAGTGGAAACAGTTTTCCCTTATTTATTCAATTGAACACTCTATCAACTTTTCTCCTAATCTCTGTGCCAAAAATAATTCCAATTTCTCCAGCCTTTTTATGTAGTAAATTCCTACAGCCCGCTACCATTGATGAAGAATTCTGTCTTGAATGTTATGAAAATTCCCTTTCTAAACCTCCTCTGCATTCCTATCTCTCTCTGCTCCTTTAAGCCTCTCCTTAAACTCTGTGCCTCTTTGACCAAGCTCTTAATCATCTGTCCTTATGTTGTATTAAGTGTCAGGGGATCAAGTATTGTTTAGTAGTGCTCCCATGTAGCATCTTGGGATTTTTCACTATGCTAAAGCTGCCATGTAAACGCACGTTTTTGTTGCAAGCCTGGCTGGCACTCGATCGTTCTTACTGCAGGGTGACTCTGTGCAGAAAGCAGAAGTGAAAAACAAAATTGAGAAGGAATTATGGATTTTTAGCTTCCCATTCTCCCCACAAGCTGAAAGGAGTTTGGAGGGATATTGTTAGCAAACCACGTGAACCACTTATCAGAGTCCGTAACCAGTGGCAGCTTCACTTTTTATTTAACTGCAGGGAAATGTCACACTGACATCAATGTTCAATGTGCCATTGTGACCTATTTTGTCTCCATTCCAAGGTATGGTTACTATGGTTACAATATTACAAGGTGCATGGAAAGAGAGACAGAGTGCAAGGGAGAGAATTACCAGGATGTTGCCTGAGCTTCAGTGATTGACCTAGAAGAGAGACTAGATAGACTGAGGTTGTTTTTCTTATAACAGAGAAGGCTGAGGGAGGATCTGATTGAAGTGTACAAAATAATGAGAAGTGCAGGTAGGGAGAAACCTTTCATCTCAGTAAAGGAATCAATAACCAAGAGCCACAGATGAAAGGTAAAGGACAGGATGTTTAAAGGGCATTTAGGGAAGATTTTTTTTCAACCAGAGGGTGATGGTTATCTGGAACTCACTGTCTGAAAGGGTGGAAGAGGCAGGAACCATCACAACATTATAAAAAGCATTCAGACAATCACTTGAAGCGCCAGAGCGTATAAGGCTATGGGTAAAGTGCTGGAAAATAGTACTAGAGTGGATAGGTGCTTGATGACTGGTATAGACATGATGGACTGAAGGTCCTCTTTCTGTGCTTTCTGCACTTACTTGAGATATCATCTCAATGCAGTTGGTCGAAGAGCATTAAATCACTATGTCATACTTGAATGTTGAAAATAGCAGAGACTGGAAAGAATTATTTTTTGGAATTATGTTAGTGGTCAGTCATTTACCCAAGAGGACTCTGCAAACCATACACCAGAAATAAAGGAACAAGATAAGGCATTTCATTCATCAAATCCATTCCACTATTCTTAATCATAGCTGATCATCCACCTCAATGCCATTTTTCATGATATTGCTTGATGGCATTAGTATCAGGAAATTGTTGGATCCTGGCTTGAACATGGTCGATGACTGAGCTTCCACAGCCCTCAGGAGAACTGTGTTGAAAACAGAAGCAGTATGCCCATTTACACTGCCATTATCTTAATAGAAAATAAAGGATCATAAAACAAAGCAGCTCAGAAGGCAATTTAGTCCATATTGTTTATGCTAGCTCTAGGCAAAAGCTAGCTGATCTTTTCAAATGTATAGCCAGCCCTAGTTTGAAAGTTGCTGTTGAATCTTCTTTTGGGCACTGCTCCCTCCCATTTTATTAAAAAGAAAAAGCCTTTCCCATCTCTCCCTGTGTTTTTGCCAATCCTTGACCTTACTGTCTCAAATATATCTAGAGGAGTGGGCCTTTGACACCAATTACAATTGCGTAATTAAATCTAGACAATCTGATAAAAGCATTTTAAAATTTCACAGTTAAATGAAGGTTACACACTTCATTGCAAATAATGGTTTTTACTTAAACCCCTTATTTGTAGGCTACCCTTGTCAAGTCGCCACCAGACCATAAGGCAGCTCTCTCATAAGAGAGAGATGATTGGTGGTAGTTTAACCTGAGAGTCACCCTACCTCAGGCAAAGGAAGAGGTCGAAAAGGAGAGTCCTTCATGGTAACCTCAGCCCATATAGGAATTGAACCCACTGTGTTGGCATCACACTGCTTAGCAAGCCAGCCATCCAGCCAACTGAGCTAAATTGACCTCCACTATTCTTGTAAACTATAACTGACTAAATTAACATCATTTGAAATCGAGAAATCTTGCTTTTTAACTATGGATCTCCTTGAGTTTATACCAATGTGTCATTTTACAAGATCAGAAGTCACACGACACCAGGTTATAGTCCAACAGGTTTATTTGAAATCACAAGTTTTCGGAATGCCGCTCCTTCGTCAGACGAAGTCGCCTAACGAGGAAGCAGTCTCCAGAAGCTTGTGATTTCAAATAAACCTGTTGGTTTATGACCTGGTGTCGTGTGATTTCTGATTTTGTCCACCCCAGTGCGGCACCTCATTTTACAAGATAGTAGTTGAAGACCTGCACTTAAATCTGACCTCTGCTAGGAATTCTCACATTGGCTCTTGTACACTGAATGAGTTTGAAGTGCTGTGATCGTGGCAAACATAGTGGAAATTTGGACCACAATAAGAAGCAATGAGATGTGACCAGTCCATTTGGTGGTGGTTAAGGGAGGAATTGTGGATAGCACACAGGAGGAACCTGTGCCTTATACCCTGCCCTTTCCATGTTGTGCCATGGGAACTTTCACATGCGGCAGAACAGGCAGACAGGGCCACTAGTTTAAAGGATCATCTGACATCTTGCAATGTACCCCTTTTTGCTAGTGTGTACAATTATGAGGGGTGTAAACAGGAAGGAACTTTTCTCCTTCGTTGAGGGATTAATGACCAGGGTATGGATTGAAGATAAGGGACGAGAGGTTTACAGGGTATGTGACAAACAATGCGTTTCACCCAGAGGGTGGTGGGAATCTGAAACTCACTGACTATAAGAGTGGTAGAGGCAGAAATCCTCTTGACAATTAAGAAGTATTTAGGTGTGCAATGCCAAAGCATACAAGGCTATAGGCCCAGAGCTGGAAAATAGACTAGAATAGTTAAGTGCTTGTTTTTGACTGAAACAGTATTGATGGGCTGGAGGACCCTTTTCCGTGCTGTAGACCACTATGACTCTACCATAGTGGAGTATCAGTTTACAATATCTGTAAATTGTAGCTCAGTGCATTATGTAATGCGTGTTGCATATGTATACCATTTTTGTTGTTGTGAAATGCCCCAAGGTGCTCCAAAGGAGCATAGCCATACAAAATTTGATAGCAAGTCATGTAGGAGGTTTTGGGACAGGTGACCAAGTGTTTGGTCAAAGAGATGAGAGTTGAAGAGCATCATGTAGAGCTTAGTGCCTTGGCAGTTGCAAGCCAGGCTTCCACCAGCACAGCAACGAAAATCACACTTTGGAACTCAACCAGGGAATAACCAAACTTACAATAGCCTGTTGAGACAGTGAAGCCTGATGTAGAGGAGAGGAAGCCTAGCTGAGTATGGTGGCTGTTGAACAACTGTCATCCTAATGTGAAAGCCACAGACTAATAACCAGCAGCTGAAACCCTGCCTGGTTTTCACTACTGTAGTATAGGGAAATATTGAGGTTAGTTGCACAATGTGGAGGTGAGTGAATTCAGCACAGAACAGGAATTGAGCTGGTTGATGTAATTTGTATGGTTCAGTCAGATATCACTTTCACCAACGGGGACCTCTCATATTCACCTCACTGTTATTTCCCCCTTGTTCTTGTCTAAGAGAAATCTTTGCTTTCTTTAAGTTAGCAATGAGGCCAGATCCAGTCCCAGAGCAACAGTCCCTGTGCCTGATTGATTCACTGAAGCAGACATACCTTTCTGCAGCAGCTTGCACAACCTTGTAAAGCTTTGGGAATGTCCCAATCAGTCACGAACTGTTAAAGTGTGGACGCTTGTAATGTGGTAAAAGTATCGGCCAATTTTCACACAGCAAGCATCCACAAACAGCAATGTGATAATGACCTGGCTTGGATACCAGAGAGAACACCCCTGCTCTATCTTTAAATAGTGCTTTGGGATCCTTATCGTTCACATGAGAGGGCAGATGGAACCAAAATTAAACATATGATTCAAAAGATGGCACATCTAAATCTGAAGCACTCCCTCCATAGTCCGTTTGAAGAACAAATGCAGAGATTTTAACTGTGTTCTCTGCCCCTGAAATAATTCATCTGAATGAAGAACACGTATACAATGGCATTATGCATTGCAGATGTCAAAATATAGCTACATTAACCACAATGCATCTAAATCCCAGTTTCCGGACATTGACATGCATTCATTGTGATTCTGCTGTTTATCTTATGAACCCTACAACTATTTATCCAACATCTGAATGCTAGAATTTTGCCTTTTTGTTAAAAATGTCAAATAAGCGAATGCATATTATGTTTACAATATCTATGTTTCACAACCTATCTTCCTAGTAATGTACAGACACTTACTGCATGAGGTAGTAATTGTAATTAGTTTCTTTTTGCTTGTGGTTTGGTTCCTGTGCCACTGGAAAAAAAACAAATGCGCAAGGCCCATTCACTTTTTCTCTGTTTTCTTTGCTGATATCCAGAAACTTCCCTTCTTTTCCTTTCTTTTTTAATTGACATGTTGTTTCTAATGTAATAACTTGTTTGCAGAAAGTTGTTTGAATCTCCCTTCAGGAAAACTGCATTGAGGTGAATTCTGGTGCCATCACCTCCAGCTCTGAATGGCAACTAGTGAACCATGGCACCATTTATAAACTTGAGCACATTTAAATCTTTCTGCACGTTTCCTAACGCATGCCAAATCCTGTTCATCTGTCACCTTCACTGACCTAGATTGACCCGCCGTCTGGCAACAAAACGTCCTAGGGGTGCAGGTGCAGAGTTCCTTTAAAGTGGAGTCACAGATAGACATGGTGGTGAAGAACGCATTTTGCACACTTACCTTCATGGGTCAGAACATTGAGGATCGGAGTTGGGATGGCATGTTGTGGCTGTACAGGATATTGGTGAGGCCACTTTTGGAATACTGTGTGCAATTCTAGTCACCCTTCAATAGGAAGGATGTTGTTAAACTTGAGAGAGTGCAGAAAAGATTTACAAGGATGTTGTTGGGACTGGAGGGTTTGAGCTTTAGTGAGAGGCTGAATAGGCTGAGGCTATTCTCCCTGGAGCATTGGAGGCTGAGGGGGTGACCTTGTAGGGGTTTGTAAAATCATGAGGGGCATGGATAGGGTGAATAGCCAAGGTCTTTTCCCTAGAGTGGGGGAGTCCAAACTACCGGGCATAGGTTTAAGATGAGAGGAGAAAGATTTAATAAGAACCTGAGGGATAACCTTTTCATGCACAAGGTAGTGCGGGTATGGAATGAGCTGCTAGGGGAAATGGTGGAGGCTGGTACAATTACAACATTGGATGGGTATATGAATAGGAAGGATTTAGAAGGATATGGGCCAAATGCTGGAAAATGGGACTAGGTCTGATTGGGATGTCTGGTTGGCGTGGACGAGTTGGACTGTAGGATCTGTTTCCATGCTGTATGACGCTATGACCTCATTTCAAGTTTTGCGGTTTCAAATCATTTCCAAATGCCCCCCTGTGCCCGCCTCAGTTAAACCCCTCCACCCCACATCTCTGTGCTCCTTCAATTCTTGCCTCTTTCATCAGTCCACCATTGATGGCTGTGCATTCAGCTGCCTGGGCTTTAAGCTCCTTAATTCTCTTGCTAAACCTCAATGCCTTTTAGCTTTTTTAAGGATCACCTTAAATAACCTGTTTGCTTGAAGCTTTTAGTCACCTGTAGTATCTCTTTACATGGTTTTGCATCAACGTAATGCCTGTGAAGTGCTTTGAAGTTTTTCTACATTAAAAGCTTGACATAGCCGCAAGTTATTAATGGCAGTTAGAAGATTTCAGTTTAAATGCTATATATTTGCTTTGTAATCTTTAGTGGAAATGAAATGCTGTAGGGTGGGTCTCAAGAAGTTACCAGTTTAAGGTGTTGGAGATGGTGAAGGTTTTTTGTGTGAATGTTGGTACATTACCTGAGCTTATCAATGATCCTTTGCCAAAACAGTTAGCGATTGAATGCAGCGCAGTAAAACTGCACATCACATCATAATCATACACAATTTTTTGTTTAAAGCATTGAAATATATCCCTTATATGCTGTCTGCTAGGTGTTTAGCTGGAGAGAGGCCTGCAGTGTAGGCCTCACCAGTTTTTCTTGTGGTGGAGAGGTTATTCAGAGGTCAGGGTGCAGTATACCTCAGCCAGTCCTTTTGAAGACGCTCTCCGTTGGTGGTTGATTGACAAGAGGGGCCGTGTCTGTTATCTCCTGGAGGCGGACAATGTGCCAATTGTTCTCCAAAGGCCTCGGTTCCTCTCGCCTGAGAAGTAGCTGCCCTTAATGAGAGGGAGGCTCAATTCTTTTAGGCCCAATTTACATTTGGGGCAGACACGGGGCCCCTCATATGCTTACTGTGTTTCACATGCAGCCACTGAAGGCCCTGCTTGAAGGAGCAGCACCTCAGAATACAACTGACAGATTCAGTCAGTTCTCCTGGTGCTTCCAATCTCTTTTCATATTCTGAATTGTCACTGTGCTTTCCCTTTCTCAATAAGCTGACACAGGAATACATTGACAGAGTGCTCCCAAGTTTCTGAATACGTGTTTTGTTGAGATTCTAGAGAGCTGTAGAATATAAATTTCTGATCTGAATTTAGACAATTCCACTTAGTGGCCATGGACTTTTTAAATCTTCAGTCAAACAGCCGGGCTGTGATGACGTAATCTTTGTGAGAAGATCCATTTACATTAGCAAATATTTCCTTCTAAATTCCCAGGCATTGTCTCTCCTTCCCAGGTTATGTCACCTGCCCCATTCCTGATATGCTTGTAACCTGCCCAATCCATGCCCATTTCAACTGATTCCTGCAGAGATATTGCTTCACCTGATTCTGTCGGAGTGCATTCTGAACGATCATGTGACCAATGAGCCCCCAGTTATCCACTCCACTTTGAACTTGGAAAGAATCTTCCTGTAAAGGGTGCACTCTTAATTTTACTGCAGGAAACCTGAGGGATTCACAACTAAACACTATTTGGTGGGCCTGGATGAAACTATAATCCAGTTGAGGGAGAAGAAAATTCCAGACCTCTAGTGCACAACAGCCGAATCCCATTGTTGAATTGTGGCATTCACATGTGCCTGTCTATTAGTCTTTGGAACATTAACATCTAACATCTTGTGCAGTGCACACTAAAAATCTCTCTGAGGCTTTGAAGCTTCAAAGCAGCAGCAGAAATCTCTGGAAAATTGATAGGAAGATGATCAGTCACGTGATCATCACCAAGTGAGGTGATGCTGATGGAAGCCAATGCACCTCCATTTTCTGATAGTAGAATAGAAAACAAGGGAGATCCACATTTGTATAACGCGAAATCATATCTCTATTTCATATGCAATTGTTACTCAAAAGTACAGCAATTTTTTTTTGAAACAGTCAGTAAACACTGTACACACACAACACAATTCAACAAATAAGAAGAGGGTTGGTAAACAGTTCATTCATTTCTTGGGTGTTGAACAAAGCACAATTATGGTGGATCCCAGAGATCTCCTAGCATTCTTCAGATTCTCCAGTGGTACTAGCAGTTTAATTTTCCCTCGGAAAGATGGCATCCGTACAATGCAGTATGACCTGTCCCAAACTGTAATTAATGTGTAGGTTAGCAAAGGTGCCATTCATGCTTTTGTAAAATGAAGTTTTAAAAGGATTTTGTTTTAAATGCCAATAATTGGTTATGAGCTATCTGTACAGTTTCAATTGAAAGTTGTACTTAGTTCAGTTATATTCAGGTTTATCATGTAATCCCTTGTTATATACAGTTACGTGGTTTTTAGCCAGTAATCTGAGTTTATGCACTTAATCTCCTCAGATATCACAGCAGATCGCATACACACAAATTTACTTGTTGGAAATGATGACAAAACTTCTGCAGTCCTCAGATTTCAGCTTTTGCTTCTGTCTTGATTCAATCCTGAATGTACGAGCATGGAATCACTTCCATTGGTCAGAATATTTCAGTGAAAGGAAAGAAGGATTTGCATTGATATAGTGCCTTTCATGACCATGGGGCATCACAAAGTGCTTCCAAAGTGTAGTCACTGTTGGAAGAAAGAAAAATGGCAGCTGCTTTGTGCACTGTAAGGTTTCACAAAAAGCAATGAAATAGTGACCAGATGATCTGTTTAGATGGAGTCAGTTGAAGGATAAATATTTGCCAGGAAATTGAGAACAGGAGGGGATTCACCTCTGCTCTTTGACTTTTGTGGTGGAAAGGTGATAGCTGCAACAGTGCTGTTTTCCCACATCTGTGCCCTGATGGCTGCCCTTGATGTAGTGCCCAAGTCTCTGGAGTGGGATGAACTTCTGAGCCAGAAGTAAGAGTGCTAGCCACTGAGTCGCTGCTAATCCAACTAAGGAAATTGCAAAGTGTCTTTTTTCAATAAAGACCCAAAGAAAAAGCTACAGGTATCTGGGAAGGTTTGGCAGTGTGTCCCATTTCACTAACCATGGAACATTGGGTTTGAACTGTCTACCATCTACTATGTAATATTCCCAAATCCACCCCTTTGTAAAAAGGGTTTTGTTTGTTTGATTTAAGTTTGGGTTAGTTGCAAGTTCTTTCTTTTCCTAGCAGATTGAATAGGAGGAGAGGAGGATAGAGGCACAGGAAGGACTCTGAGTGCACCAGATAAATGATAGGCACAGCCTGTGACTGGTTAGAGTTGAGCTGAGGATATTCCTTCACTCCTTTGACGCTGGAATCTGCGGGGCGATGTTTTAGCAGGCCTGATGCGGTCAGCAAGCCCTTGTCTCCTATTGGTATATTAATAGTCTAATTGTGGGCATTGCAGAATCCGCCCAAAGGTGAATGATACTAGGAAGAAATGGCATATTCAGACTTCTATTTTAGGTGAGGCTAATAGTTTATTACTGGGCAACTTCAAGATAAAGCTATTACTGAGGTCCCCCAGGATGAGTCTGACATGCTTAGGCCAGCAGACAGTGCTTACAGTTTTCCTCCCTTCTCCGCTGCAGGCTTTACTGGATTGATGTGTCAGATTGACATTGATGAGTGCGCGAGCACTCCCTGCCAGAATGGAGCCAAGTGTGTCGACAGGCCCAATGGGTATGACTGCAAATGTGCAGAAGGTAAGCCTACGGGATTCTTGCAGCCAGGAGCAGCAACTCTTTGAACAATGTACACCCACTGACCACAGACACTGCAGAAGAGTACACATTGCCCACAAAGACTCAGTTCATCCATGTTTCAGTTCTGCTTGTGACACCTCCACAGTTGATTAGCCTGTTAGTGCCCATGGGTTACCTAAAGAATTGACCACTCGGACTGTACCAGTTGATGCCTGTGGAACTGTAGCTTTCAAGAACCAGAGAGAAGAGAGGAGTTATGTTGCTATGATCATAAATTGTTACTAAATTCTTACTCTGGGTGAAGAGTGCAAGTAAAAGAAGTAGCTCGCCCTTCAATCCTGCAGAAAATGCCCAGAAATTATTTTTTTTTTTCGATATGGGTAAACTGCAGTATCTGCAGGATAATATTTATCTGAAAATGGGGTGTGCTTTCTTCAGTAGTTCCTCCTGTCTCGACCCTGGGCTCTACTACACAGCCAACACCGTGATTGATAGATCAGAGTGCAAACCGTGGAGAAGTTATCGTATTTAGTAGTTGTATAACTGTAAGTTTATCATCCTGGTTTCCCTGAATGAAATTTTTAAGCATTGGACTGGCACACATGTGAGCCAAAGCTGCCTTTAGACAAGTCTGAAAATGGAGGAAAGAGACAGGAGAAATCTGGGGCCTGTGTTGAACTTGATGATTACTGCCAGATAATTAATGTCCACTGAATTGCTTCAATTCCAGCCATTGATGCTATGATTTACCTCATTCCAATTGGGGAGTTAGGGAGAAGCATTTTACGCAATTTTCAGAAGATGCTAAATTTATATACCGATGAGTTGAAGAAAAATAAGACATCTAGAGGGGACTGACACTAGCAGGGCCCTTCAATGGATAAAGCTGTATTGTTCAGGCCAGTCTGATTAGTATTCACAGGATTTGGATGCAGGCACCAGGGAAGCCTATTGGATATGATGTCTATTGTGCCAACAGCTCATAGAATATTCTGTTGAACAATAGCAGGTTTGTGCTATTTTTTTCCACACCCCCGTTTCTTACTCCCTGCCACAGAGCCTCAGATCAGTCTGGAGGTGGCGAATGGAGTGAATGAAAGAACCAATTTTTCTGCCTGTTTGTCAGGCACCAGGCACAGAGGTGGGAGCTGAATAACACACATTTCAAATAAACTAGGCAGGCTGCAAGTTTTTAAACTGGTAGGTTAATGGATAAACATGTAGGTGTGGTGTAGGGGGTTGCAGTGGAAATAAATACAACTGCACCTCCCTTGTCCGCGGGTTTTATGGTGAGGTTGGGATTGGAGCGGAGGGCTGCACTGATAAAGGGTCTAGGCCCGATACATCAAGCTTTCCTGCTCCTATGATGCTGCTTGGCCTGCTGTGTTCATCCAGCTCCACACCTTGTTATCTAGGTGTGGTGTAGATGGTTCTTATCTGATTAGTCTTATGAACCTTCCTCATTAATTTTTCCTCTTGGTGTAAAATGCTGCATGTGCTGGTTCTCCCATAGCCATTTCATTTTCCCATTAGCCCCTCCACCAGCCCCAGTTTCCCCCGGTTAATCTCTGATGTTTGGTGTTCCTGTTTGGCTGCCAGTACAAACTGGGGCAGAAGCCATTCTGCAGCTTGTGACCCTACCTCCCACTAATCCCAGAGCCAGAACCCAAAATCAAACAAACCCCCTCCCTCGCTCCAACCCAGCACCATCATTGTTGCAGATAATGAGGAAACGGGATGTACACATCCACTAACCTTGGTGTGGAGGGTTTTGTCTCCAAAGACCTCATCATATTGGCCTCATCTGCCAATGGTAACCAACTAGTGGCAATGGCATGAGGTCTTGAAGCGATGTAAATTTGCCACTTATGGGCCTCAAATAGGCTAAGGGCAACCCAGCCGACCAATATCCCTCCTGCCAACTTGCCCCCTCCAAAAGAAACACACCTTAAAATTTCAGAGAGGTAGTGAGGTTTTAACCTGCACCCCACCCCCAATGGCTGAATAACCCCAAGTTACAAGGTCACCCCTATGCTCAACATTATACCATTAAGAGGATACTTAGCAACAGTTACTTGCAGAGTAGAAGAAAAGCATAGAAACACAGAAAATAGCAGCAGGAGTGGGCCATCTGGCCCTTCGAGCCTGCTCCACCATTCAATAGGATCATGGCCGATCACCCTAAAGTTTTTCATTTATATAGTTCCCTCCACAGCTAATGGACCATCTAAAACTTCACAGATAATTAAGTACTGTAGGGTTATATAGTTATATTCCCATTTATGACTTCTCAATTTTGTGGTTTGAGCGACATAGTTTGAATGTTGTGGGCATCGCTGTTTGACAGTCTGCTTACCTGGGTCTTGTACTTTTTTGGCTGCTTTGTTTCTCCGCTGCAGGTTTTGAGGGGAAGTTGTGCGAGAGGAATATTGATGACTGCAACCCCGACCCCTGCCATCACGGAACCTGTACCGATGGCATTGCCAGCTTCACATGCCAGTGTGAGCTGGGCTACACCGGTTACCGCTGTGAGAATCAGATCAACGAATGTCATAGCAACCCGTGCCAGAACTCTGGCAAATGCATTGACCTGGTGAACAAATACCTTTGTCACTGCCAAGAGGGAACTTCAGGTAAAAATCAAAGGTCAATTCTCAGGCCCACGTTTTTGCATTCACTTTCCTCTCTCCGATTTTCGGTCTTTCCTAGTGCCTGAATGTTACACTGTTCCAATGAGTGACTGTTTCTAACCTTGAACACCCTACCAATACTCTTTAGGCAGGATCATCCCAGATGGGAGTGAAGCATTAGGGACTGAGCTTTGAGCCCCTTCTCCATTGCTGGTGATCAGCACAGTTGTACACCCCTAGTCTTGTTGACTGCCCTTTGAAAAGCAACAAAGAAACCTAGACAGTCAATTATAGTTTAATGAACGAATCTTCAAGTTTTATAGAGAAATGTGACATTACATGTTTTGGCAGAAGGAATAGAGAGAAGCGAAATTGTTTTAATGGGCAGAATCTTCCAGTCCCAGAGGTAGTGGGCATGGGGGCAGGAAGGAAACTTCATTGGGTGGGATAGTGGTATCCCAAAACTGTCCTGGCTGGGAAATGTCAGGTTCTCACCCCACCTTCAATTGAGATCCTTATGTAGTCAATCAATGACCATTTAAGTGCCTATTGATTGAGTGATTGATTTATTGTCCCATGTATCGAAGTATAGTGAAAAGCTTTGGTTACAAGCAATACAGGCAGATCATAGTAACCAAGGATGTATAGATCAAAAAGACTTAGACAGAGGCACACAGGTTACTTTGCACAGGGCGTGCACTAGGCAAGATCAACATTATTCAAGGCTAGCGAGTCCATTCATCAGTCTAACAATGGCTGGGAAGAAGCTGTTCCTGAACCTGCTGGCGCATGTGTTCAGGCTTCTGTATCTTCTGCCTGACAAAAGAGGTTGTAGGAGGTCATTAATGGGGTGCAATGGGTCTTTAATGATGTTGGCAGACTTTCCGCAGCAGCAAACCGTGTAAATGTAATCTATGGATGATTCCCCTTGAGCTGCTGTTATTCCAGCTCTAGATGGTACAGAATGGGATCTGCCCACATGACTGGTAAAGCCATGAGGGCAGACTGCCTACTGGCTGTTGGTTGTCTCAATCTGCATCAACTTGTGCACGATCGAGGGAGTGGAACTAAGGCAGAAAGATGGGTGCTGAGACCCTTCCAACTGCCCTGCTACTGATTCCTCTGTCCCCCTTATTCTCATGAACTCCTGTCCCAGAAACCACCATCACAAAATAAACATTCTCCTGAGAGCTTGGTCCTTGCGTTCTTGGGTGGCTCCCAACAACCACCGTGGCATCCACAGTGATTCTATCAAGTGTGAGAGCCTCTTGCCTCTGATCAGCCAGCACCTGTTGCTAGGTAGGATTTTCCCTCCAAACTGCCCGATTGGAGGAAGTTTTTGCGGGCCTCGCTGTAAAATATACAGTTGATTGCCTTGCTGGCTACTCAGCTAACATGCAAGACACCTGACGAAAATGGAAGATTCCAGCCAATGGTACAATTCTGAAGCTGGTGCAGGAACAGGAGAACCTGGGAATTCATGAGCACAGATATTTGAGGGTACCAAGACATATTGAGAGCGTAGCTAGCAAAGTATGCGGGATCTTGGGCATTGTAAAGAGAGGCATCAGATACAAATGTAAGGGAGGTTATGTTACACCTCTCAAAAGCTCTGGTTAGGCCACAGCAAAGGTATTGTGTTCATCTGGTCACCATCCTTTAAGAAGGATGTATAGGGTGAAAAGGTGTTTTACCATGGATTGGAGATTTTAGTGGAAGCATTGTACAGAAGAATTAAATTGTACTTGATACTTTTCATTTTCTTCTTTTTGCAAGACGTTCCTATTGTTAATTAACAAAAATTCCATTCAATGTTAAATCATTCCTGCCACAATAATTATTCCAATAATATTCAATCCTGTTCCCAGCCAGATATTCATCTAACTCTTGTTGAAGATTTTAATTAACAAAGTTAACTACTTTCTTTAATGCACATATCCACTAATATGTGGTGATGGTGCCAGTGGATTTTACATAATCTTGGATCTTACTTGAGGCTCTCTGATTTTATAATATAAATATTGGGTAAAAATCCAATTAAGTTATTTTACTTCTGCTCATTCATCCCAACATTTGAAACATCTACAAGTCCTTATTTTCACCATGGAATATATTCATTTTGTGAGTTTGTTGTCCTAAGGCTTCAATTCCCATAAATCTCCAGTCAAACTCTTTTCTATTGTAAATGTTGGATCTCACAAGAACTACCTGGGATGCTACAGCTGGACAGATTCACTGCCACCAATCCTCTGATTTGGTATCTGTCTACATTAGTAATGCCAAACGGAGAAGGATACCCACACGTTGTCGTACACAGAAGTCTTGATAAACAGCTTAGATGTATTAAATGTTCCTTAATAGCTAATTACATTGCATGTGATACACATGAAAGTCTCTTGGCTCAACTTATAGGGAAGTAAAAATTAATGCTACTGAGACATTCCTACACAGAACTCTTAACATAGCTCCTTTAACGCCTCCCAGAACAGTCCTTTATATCTGAAGCAGAGCTTATTCGTGATTTAGGGCGAAGCATTAGTTGCTTTTCCTGACCCTCCTGAGCAAATGAAAGAGTTAATATGCTAGATTTGGACAGGCAAGCCTAATTCATTCATTACAGCACAATCCTTCACCATTTGACTCAATGTGCCAGCACATTATTTTTCCAGCGAAGCCCAACACAAGCTGGAGGAACAACACCTCATTTTCCACTTGGGGACCCTACAGCCCTCCGGACTCAATATTGAGTTCAATAATTTTAGGGCCTAAACTCTCCGAAGTCCCAGCCCCCTACCCCACGCACCAGGCCTTGTTACCACATAGCCTGCCATTACACACCCCTGTTGTTAGTCACTAACAGTCCCCATTAACAACTGTTCACCCTGCTAGCCTAATTGTTAGCAACTCCTTTGTCTGTCCAACTGTCTTTCTCTCTCTTTGGGCTCTATCCTATCATTTACTCCCTACCCTACCCACCTTTCTATCCTCTGCATATAAACTGAGGTTTTCCCAGCCACCATCAGTTCTGAGGAAGGGTCACCGGACCCGAAACGTTAACACTGTTTTCTCCTTCACAAATGCTGCCAGACCTGCTGAGCTTTTCCAGCAATTTTTTTTTGTTCATTATTTTTCTAATTTATTTCTATGATCTGTAATACTGGACATTTTATTTCTTTCTTTTTCTAAACTTTTATTGTCTAAGAATTTGTACTTAAGAATTCGCACCTAGGTAGCTTTGTACCTAAAATGGTGACGCAAGTGGCGGCTTGTAACCTTTCCACTGTTCTCATTCAAGTACCTATGATAATAAAGCTTTTTTTAAACTGTTGTCCCTAGATTTCAGCAAGTAGGACGTTTGGAAAGTTTTCAGGCTCTGTCCCCCTGAACTGTGACTAACACCAAACATTTTGAACAAATTCAAAATTTCTCTCTCAATCTTGATTTTGTTTAAGGTGAACATTTTTGAATGAGCCGTAGTGGATTATTGTGTCTACATGACCATTGCCAGCATGTGATGCTGGTGGATTGTTGGTTATATTGTGAGGCCTTAAACCGTAGTGGCCTACCTGTAGTTTGTGATAGACTGTATTAAAATCAAAATATTAAATAAGCCTTAAATTAACATTGTTGCTTTTGGCTTTGGTGCAATTTGTGTGTCATTGAATTTTTACCATGACCTGCAGGTGTCAACTGTGAGATAAACCATGACGACTGTGCCAGCCAACCCTGTGATTATGGGATCTGCCAGGATGGTATTAACCACTATGACTGTATCTGCAAACCAGGCTTCACAGGTGAGCGCACTCTCTTTCAGCTCTTTGTTAATTGGCAAGCCTGACAACGTTTCTTTGAGAGCTCGCTCCCCCGACCCACCCTGATATTCAGTGGGAGTGGTGGTTCCAGGGACATTCCACATTGTTCTGCTGATGCAGGTCCCACAATTCTCTAGCTCACTTATTTTGTTCCTTCCAGGCCCACAGTGCAACCTGGAGATAAATGAGTGTGCATCTAACCCTTGTCAGAATGGCGGCACCTGCATCGACGGTGAGGATGGATTCTCTTGCCTCTGTCCAGACGGTTACCACGACCCTCTGTGTTACTCCGAAGTGGATGAATGCAGCAGCAGCCCCTGCATTCACGGGACTTGTCATGATGACGTCAATGGGTAAGGCAACCGAAAAACAAAGGACAGAGAGTTTCCTATTTTCTATTTTCTTACTTACAGTGCAGGAACTATGGCTGTGGTTTGTGTTAGGGTTCTGCAGTCTGGCTAGTTGAATATTCACACTCTACTCATTTACTTGTAGGTACAAGTGTGGCTGTGAGGCAGGGTGGACAGGAATGAACTGTGATATCGACAAGGTTGAATGTGATTCCAACCCCTGCCAGAATGGAGGCAGCTGCTCTGATTTGGTGAATGGCTACATTTGTAAGTGCAAAGAGGGCTTTCGAGGTACGTTAAAAATTGTAAAATTATACTGAGGTCACCCGTATACAGTTGAATCCCTGGTACGTTAATCTAATGAGGCTGTAAAATAAAATAAATGGTGTTTTTAATACATAGTTTAGGTCCCTGTATTTCAAAATATAGGCAAATTAAATCCTACAGGTTGGGAACAGAACATGGGGTCCATAGTGACTGCTGCTGCTTTGAAAGAGCTGTCCAATTAATCCTACTTGTGCAGTCTTACCTCATAGCCCTGCAGATTTCTCCTTCTGTATTACAAAACCTATTCCTTTTTACAAGTTACAATTGAATCTGCTGCCACCACCCTTTCAGACAGGGCCTCAGCAGTTCCAGATCATTAAAACTCACTATCTGAAGATGTGTGTGTATCTTCCCTCCATTCCTCTGAGTAAACAATGCAGATACTTGTGTTCCTTCAGCACATTGTGCATGCTGTTCATTGTCCCATCTTTTTTACCCACATGTCCCCAAATCTGGACATGACCGATCCATGTTGAGCTACTTACATTTTTCACAAGCCGTGCACTCACTGAAGAATGTTGCTTTAATTCTTTACACAGGCCAGCACTGCCAAGTCAACATTAATGACTGTGCGTCAAACCCTTGCTTAAACAAAGCAATCTGTGTGGATGGGATCGCTAGTTACACTTGCCAGTGCGAGCTGCCCTATACAGGTAAGAGTCTGACCACTGGAACACCTAATCATCTTAGTAGTTACAGCAGCAATGAAGTGAGTTTGGTCCCTGGTCTTTGTTTTCTTACAATAGTGCTTTTAATTGTCTTCATTAATAAGCAGCTCAGAGACACAAAGGGTTGTGTTTCGAGGTCCTGTGGCTCAATGCAGCTATGCGTCTGAGATAGGGCGAGAACACTGCTGGAGGATTGGGGGGCAGCATTCCTGCACTCCAGTGTGTTGCCTTCATGTTGTACAACTGGAATATTTCCCTTTAATGATTAATGTGTGTCACTCCTCAGTTGAGTTTGTTGGATTGTTTTGAAAATAGCATGCACAGTTTGAGTTATGTGCAAGAAAATGGCTTTCAGATCAAAGCAGTGTTCCATCTGTAAATGTAACAGGACTTGCCAATTTTTGCTGAGTTTGGTTTGTCTTGCTACAGAGTGTGTGGGTGAATCACCCTCAGTAAACTTAACCAAGGAACGAAATGGCTTGATACTTTTCCAGAAAGGTCAAGTATTGTAAGTTGGCAAGATGTGTGTTCAGGCTGGGTTTATTTTGATAAATCCATAGGATTCTATTTGCAGATTTCAGTGCTATGCAGGAGATTTCAGGATTTGACTGTGATATTTACTGTTGGAAGTAAATGTGAGAGCATTTCTGGTGGCTCAGATAACACCACTTCCAGGTCAGGAAGAGAAGAGGTTTGAATATGTCACACTTGTGGTTTGTCTTCTAATTTTGGATCTTGTTTGGTTGACTCTTTGGGTAACATGTCACATGGTTTATATTAGTAAAGGTTCCACTACCAAAAAGTGACTGTAGCCTGACTCTGGTCGGTTGTGGAGGCTTGATCACTGAGAGCACTTAAAGAGGAAGATAGACAGACATTTGAAATTTCAGTATGTTGAGGGCCTTGAGAAGCTGGTAAGAAAGAGGACTTGAGGCCTGGGACAAATCAGCCTGTTGAATAACAGAACAGGCTTGAGGGGCCAAATGCCTTACTTCTGCCCCTGTTTTGTATGTGCTTATGTTGCACCTTCTTTCACCACCCTCAAGGAAACGGCAATTTGCCAGGTAAAATAAAACTCTGTTTCAACCTTGTTTCTGTTGCCACTTGCCTTAAAATTTGAGAATGGAGACTTGATCTCTGAACACGCCTTGATTCCCATCCTGGGTAGAACTCAAACAGTCTCAAGGAGTGATTCCTGCTAAGAGTACTGTTTGTCTCAGTAATGCAGAGATGAAATTTGCCACTCTCTCTGTCCACAGGACCTAACTGTGAGAATGTGCTGGTTCCATGTTCGCCCAACCCCTGTGAGAACGGTGGAGTTTGTGACCACACTCCCGACTATGAGGATTTTGTGTGTACCTGTACAGAGGGATGGCAGGGTAAGTGGCACCCAGTGCGGTATCGGTGAGGATGATAATTTAACGTAGCATTCATGTGAATGCTGACAGAAGGACAGGGAACGATCAGCGTGCCTTACCACTCTCTGTCTCTCTCACTCTCTCCTCTATTCCCTCAGGGCGGATCTGTCAAGTAGATGTTGATGAATGTGCAACCAACCCCTGCAAGAACCGAGGCTCTTGCACCAACACACTAGGAAGCTACATCTGTACCTGTCGACCAGGCTTTGCGGGGCACAACTGTGAAACGGACATCAATGACTGTACTCCCAGTAAGTACTTCATAGAATCATAGAATCCTTACAGTGTGGGGACAGGCCATTTGGCCCAACAAATCCACACCACCCCTCCAAAAAGCATCCCACCCAGACCCATTCCCCTACCCCTGATTTCCCCATGTCTAACCCACCTAACCTAAAGATGCCTGGGCACTGTGGGCAATTTTCCATGGCCAATCCACCTAGCCTGCACACCTTTGGACTGTGGGAGGAAACTGGAGCACCCAGAGGAAACCCACACAGACATGGGGAGAATGTGCAAACTCCACACAGACAGTCGCCCGAGGCTGGAATTGAACCCAGGTCCCTGGCGCTGTGAGGCAGCAGTGCTAACGTGCTGCCCATGTTGGAGCTATGGCAAAATGTCTTCGATGGTTGTGACTGGCCGCAACAATACAAAATGTATCGATGGTTGAATCTCAGGCTTCAACTCAAATCCCACCACAGCAGCTGACCGATTTGAATTTAGTTAATTAAGTAATTCTCGGCAAAAAGCAGGCTTCGGTAGTGGTGACCGCAAAACTACTGGATTACCATAAAAATTCATCTGGTTCACCAATCACCTTTAGGGAGAGAAATCTATTGTGTTTAGGTAGTGCAGCCTACGTGTGACTCCAGGTCCACAGCAAAGGGGTCGACTGTTAAATATCCTCCAAAGTCGCCCAGTAAGCCATTCAGTTGTACTCAGGAGAGTAATTCACTCCCATCTTTTTAAGCATATGCAATTTATACTCACTTTTCTGATATTGGCCCATGATATGAATGAGTTTTTTAAAAAAAAAAATTCTGGGCACTTCACAACCTTTAATCAAACCAGATATAACAAGAGAAATCTGAATTGAATATCTTCCTCTTCAAATCTCGTCATAGCTTTGTTGCTATTTACCTTTTTAAGGTCCTCTGGCCCCTCAGGAGCTGTACATTTCTCCTAACTGTGACCCCTTGTGCATTCAGGAGTTGGTTGACGTCACCATTGGCAGGCCTGCCTGTCCAGTCCTCTGGTTGAATGACCCCAGATTCCTCTGTTCTCATTTAATGCCCCATGTGTTGCCTACCTTTCAGTCCAACCTTGCCAAGTACCTCCTTGCTTAGCATAGATTCCAGTCCCATTCTAGAGACTTGTGTATAAAATGTAGGTTTGATGCTGAAGGGGGCGCTGGACTGGTATAAAGCGCTGATATTAATTGCTGCTTCCTTCCCCTCAGATCCCTGTCTGAATGGTGGTGCCTGCCTGGATCAAATTAACTCCTTCATCTGTAACTGCCTGCCCGGCTTTGCAGGCACCCGGTGTGCCGATGAGATCGATGAGTGTCGGAGCAATCCGTGCCACAATGGGGGCACTTGCACCGATTATGTCAACAGTTACACCTGTACCTGTAAACCTGGATTTAATGGTCTGCACTGCGAGAACAATATTCCCGACTGCACTGAGAGGTGAGCCAGATATGCCTGTCCTGTTACTAGACCCAGCCAGCACAGAGTAGGCATCAGCTCATAGCCACACTTCTAATATGGCACATTGACAACTCACTCACAGAAGGCTGGAGTTGTGAACTGGAAATGATCACGTTTGGGAGGTATGGGTCAATTGGATTTGCAGCTGTAAAGGAAGAATCTGTATTTATGTAGCGCCTTTCACAATCTTGGGCCATTCCAAATTGCTTTATAGCCGATGGAGTAATTTTGGAGGTTTGTAATGCCGGAATTAGAGCAACCCATATGTTCACAGTAAGCTCCCACAGATAGCAATATCATAATGATCAGATAATGTTGGTTGAGGGATGAATACTGGCCAGGAGGCACAGGAAACCTCCCCACGAATCTTCATAATAGTTGCCCTATGTCTACTCGAGAGGACAGACAGAGACCTTGGTTTAACACGTCATTCAAACTGAGACCTTCAGCAGTGCAGCGCTCCCTCAGTGTGGCACTAGACTGTCAGCCTAGAGTTTGTGTTTGAGCCCGTGGAGCAGAATTTCTGACTGAGTAGCAAATGTGCAACCCACTGAGCCACAGTGTATCCAACCTTGGATGGCTTCAAGTAGAACGTATTCCATTCTCCAGCATTCTTGTCTCTTTGACCACAAAATGAACAACATTAAGCAAACTCATCCAATAAGGACCTCACTGTCTAGATCAGTAATCATCAAAAGAATTTTCTTTGTATATAATCCCCTTTATTGCTCATTTAATAAAAGCACGGCTTCGTCGCATCAAGAAGCCAATGTCAGGCCAGCTATGCTTTTATTAGCAATAAATTAGAACCTTTATGGGAAAGTGTCCATGGTGCGGTCAATCACATGGTTGAAGAAATGAGTGTTGTTCAGTAGGAACCATTGGTTTTCCCAGATAAAAGTCAAAATTAGAAACTGACACCTGGTGAAGTCCTGCTTCGTCTCCTCAACTACATTGAGTGGCCAAGCTGATTCATCAAGAGCAGGGAATATTTGACCCATTGAGCACTCTAATTGTACATTGGCTCCATGCCAGTATCTGCTGCTGAGAAGTGTGGGTATCTCTTACTGTGGCTGTTAAATGAATAATTGGCACCCCTTTGCCCCGCTCAGTCAGTGAATGATTAATAAAAGCTCACTGGAACATCAGATCATGTTAATAGATCTCCTTTTCTCAAAGGAAACTCTGCAAGGTTTATTTTTTACTATTCTTCCAGTTAATGAGCTCATGGCAGTGATGTCCCCTTTCCTCCTCTCCTCGTTAGGTTTCTTCATTGACCCCTTGAAAGCCCAGTCTCACATTTGGGTGCATTTGCATGAGCACCGGCAGTTCTTCAGTTAGCTTCACCTATGCCCTAATTGCCCAGGCAATGAATGTTAATAACGTTCTTCACCTCTGAGCCAAAAGCTTGCGGGTTTAAGAAGGTGAGAACAAGGAGCAGGAGTCAGCAATTCAGCCCTTCTAACCTGCTCTGCCATGCGATACAATGACAGCTGATGTCTTAGCATTAACTCCACTTTCCTGGCTGCTCCCCATAACCTTTCAACCCATTACTAGTTAAAAATCTGCCCATCTCCTCCTCAATTTTTTTCAGTGCCTTGGCATCTACCACCCTCTGGGATAGTGAATTTGACAGATTCATGATGCTTTGATTTCTCCTCCTCTCTGTTTTAAACCTGCTACCCCTTATCCTAAAACTATACCTTCTCGTTCTCGATTGCCCCACATGAGGAAACATCCTCTCTGCATCTAATTTGTAAATTATCTTTACCATCATACATACCTCAATTAGATCTCCTCTCATTCTTATAAACTTGAGACTGATTTGCTCAGTCTCTCTTCATAAGACAAACTCATCACTTCTGGAATCAGTCTATTGAATGTAAAGGCCCACTTCAAAAACAATATTCAGGCTGACTCTTCAGTGACAATGCTGCCGTACCAGAGGTTATTGTCTTTGGTTGAGATGTTAAACCGAGGGCTCAATCTGGCCTGATGAATAAAATAGCCACAGCACTGATGGAAGAAGCGAGCGGAGTCCTCAGGCCAATACTTATCTCTCAACCAGCATCAGGCTATCTGGTCATTATTTTTGTTGTTTGTGGGAGCTTGCTTTGTGTTAAAATGTCTGCTCCTTTTCTGGTATCGCAACAGTGACTATTCATGAAAAGTCCTTCATTGGCTTTAAAGTATTTTGCAATTGCCTTGAGGTAGAAGGGACAATAGAAATGCAAATCTTTCCTTCTTATTTCAGCTGTAAGAATATCACACACCAAATTACTCCTCTTGCTTCCCCAATGCACTTCTGAGCAGGAGAGAGCAACAACAAATATTAACTGATTAGAAAACATTGTATAACCATGGCTCAGATTCACTAACTGCATTTTTCTCAGCTTTATGAGACTGTTGACCATCCAACAGTGCTACACGGTTTGACTTGTCAAATTAGTACATTTTCATATCTGTTGTAGGAGTAACAATTTTTTCCCATAGCAAGACTTCAAAATTGTGGCAACCCTTCATTAAGCACTCATGGCCTGTGAGAGTAGCAGCATTGTGGTTATAACTGGGTCAAAGCTGCATGGGAACCATTGCTGTTTCAGAGCCCAGGATCTCAAAATTTCAACTGGCAACACCCCTTAGGCTTCTGAGGGCCATGCCCTCCCGCCCCACCCCCAACTTTGGGAAGCTCTGTGTTGTTCTGGAATAATTGGCGATTAGATGAGGATTGCCCACAGTTGGTTTTCTGTGCCTGTATACTGGAGGCTGTGACTGAGACATTCCAGTAGAACCTCCACATAAGAAAGACCATGAATCGAGACAATATAGCCTCAAAATCAAAGTGTTTTTCTTTCCCTTCCAGCTCCTGTTTCAATGGAGGGACCTGTACAGATGGCGTTAATGAGTATAGCTGTCATTGCCGTTCTGGTTTCACTGGTTCCAATTGCCAGTATGACATTGACGAGTGTAACTCACAGCCGTGTCTGAATGGTGGGGTGTGTGTCGATGGGTTAGAGTCCTACAGGTGTACTTGCCCTCATGGGTACACAGGTGACCGGTGTCAGGTGAGGATTGATTTATCGCACTGTCTTTTCTCATGCGTCCTTTCTCATGCAAGGTTCCAAATCTGTGGGCACCCTCATCCATTAACTGCAGTGCAAACTCTGTGTGTGTGTGTGTGTGTGTGTGTGTGTGTGTGTGTGAGAGAGAGAGTGAGAGAGAGTGGCACAGTGTCCTGACATCTTTATAAAGTGCTGGAGAAACTCAAGAGGTCTGGCAGCATCTGTGGAGACAGAAATGGAGTTAACGTTTCGAGTCCAGTGACCCTTCCTCAGAACCAGCTATACTGCCTGGGTGGAGACTTTGACGCTGGTGGATTCTCACTGGCTGATTTTTCTTGCCCACTTCTTACTGGTTGGTCACAAAGTGCGTAACCCCAAAGAGTTTTGTGTGTACTGCCATAGAGAGAGATGGGAAATCCAAGCAGGAGAAACCACTTTGCTAACAATCTGTCACGTTCCCTCCTTTAGATCAGCATAGACTGGTGCAGCAAGTCACCGTGTAAGAATGGCGGGCGGTGTCACCCAAAAAGAACATCCTTTACCTGTGAGTGTGCGAGCGGGTGGGCAGGACGTTACTGTGACATACCCAACGTGTCGTGTGAAGTGGCTGCCACACAGAGAGGTAGGGGCTCTGGAATGTAAGTTGCTCCTCCGACGTGACATGCAGCGCCAGCAGCTTGCACAGTGCCTGAACTACTTTAAGGAATGAAGCATGCAAGGGGACATAGGAAATAGGAGTAGGAATCGGCTATTCAGCCCTTGGAGCCTCCTCCATCATTCCTCATGGCTGATGGAGCCAGGCAAATGTCTGGCATGGAAATTGGAAGTGTTTCCTCAACATATTAGTGTGGAAGGAAGCTCATTCCAATTATTCCTCCTCTGTTTCTGACCTACAAGTGTGTAACACTGGCATGGAAGTGGGAAAGTGCTCCAGTTCCAGTACTAAGCATTCCAAACCTTCACACAAAAAGCAGATCCACTGTCTAGACTGAATCACATTGCATGCTCCCCCATTCCACGATGGACAGCTAATCCTGTGGATTTGGTGTGATTTTTAAAAAAGAGCAGATGTGTAAACAGATACTGGCTGTTGTTATGTCAAAATGTATTTTTATTTCTCTTTTGTCCTTTGCACAGGAGTGGCTATAACTCAGCTTTGCCATCACGGAGGCTCGTGTTTCAGTGTTGGAAATGCACATCATTGCATCTGCCCCAAGAGTTACACAGGCAGCTACTGTGAGAATGAGGTTGACCACTGTGCCTCCAACCCGTGTCACAGTAGCGCCACCTGCAGGAGCTTCATTGGAGACTATGTGTGTGAGGTGAGAAAAAGTTCAAGCTCAGTACAGTACTACCTCTTGTGAAGCATATGGAATGGTAACAGCTGAGAAGGAGGCCACTCAGCCCATTGTGCTTGTACTAGCTCTCTCGCAGCTACTCAGCTAGCCCCGCTCTCTGGCCTTTTCCCTGGAGCTGTCAAATATCTTCTTTTTAAATAATTATCCAAATCCCTCTTGAAAGCTGCAAGATCTGTGTCCACATCTCAGACATTGCATTCCGGATCCTAGCCACTTGCTGTGTTTGGGGGGACAAAACTCATATTTCCTACTGATCTTTGCGAATTGCTGATCACAAAGTTCTTCTCACACATGAAACACATACATTGTTTGCATGATAACAAGGTGTGGGGCTGGATGAACACAGCAGGTCAAGCAGCATCATAGGAGCAGGAAAACTTTAGCAGGTCAAGCATGTTCATCCAGCCCCATGCTTGCTATCTCGGATTCTCCAGCATCTGCAGTACCTTTTATCTCTGATACATTGTTTGCATACCTCACCCCAATGGAGATTGATTGAAATCACTGATCCCCAGGTGCTGACTTGTGGGCAGGCCCGTGTTGGTGTATTTATATGGGAGGGAAGAATTTGGGTCATGGATCCTCAACTAGGATTATGTGGAAGGTTCATTCTGTAATGATCCCAGACCAGCAACTAGGAACTTTATGTTATGATCCAGAAAGAGGTCACCAAATTATGAAGGGACCACTAACCTTTAATTTTAAAGTAGACAGCCGGTAAAATCTAGTGGTGTTACTGAGAGAATAAAGCCACAAGATTCCACTGCTTTGAACTAACAACAGTACCTTACTATGCAATTAGAGTAATAATACCATCAGCAACCAATATACAATTTATTTATAACTCTTAGAATTAACCTATATAAACATGGTAATACACATTGAACAGCCCAGCAAGCACCACAAGTAACAAAACAGATACCACAGATTTCTCAGTAACTTCTTTTGGGTCTTAACGCCAGCTCTAAGCTGGTTCCAGAGGCCATGGCCTCGTGGTATTATCGCTGGACTATTAATCCAGAAACCCAGATAGTGTTCTGGAGACCCAGGTTTGAATCCTGCCTTGGCGGATGGTGGAATTTAAATTCAATAAAATATCTGGAATTAAGAATCTAATGATGACCACGAATCCATTGTCGATTGTCAGAAAAAACCCATCTGGTTCACTAATGTTCTTTAGGGAAGGAAACAGCCATCCTTACCTGGTTTGGCCTACATGTGACTCCAGACCCAAAATGTGGTTGACTCTTAATCTGCCCTCTGGGCAATTAGGGATGCACAATAAATGCTGCCTAGCCAGTGACACCCTCATCCTGTGAATGAATAAAGGAAAATAAAATCTAGAACTGCTTCCTGAGTTCATTCTAACAGCACCAAGCCATCCCTTTCCCTGAGGTGTTCTTTATCTGCACTGCCAAAGGTGACAGACTAATCACTGACCTTGTCAATACTCCATGAATCATTAGGCCATGTTGTCATTGGAAAGTGGCAGTTCCACCCTGGCACTGTGCTCAGGACCGTTAATGACCTATTGATCTCAGCTGGTAGGAACTAGTAGGAACACCTGGACACATCAAACTTAAAAGCTTGTGTTCATCATGTCCAGCGATGAGTTGAACTTTGACCTCTTTTCCTCAGTGCATGCCGGGCTACAAGGGGAAAACCTGCAAGCTGGAGGTGAATGAATGTGAGTCAAACCCGTGCCAGAATGGAGGGACATGCCTTGACCTGATTGGCCGCTACATCTGCTCCTGTCCACCAGGAACCCTGGGTGAGTGAGCTTGGGTCCCCTTTACAAACCGTTTTCATAGGTGGAGGTGGAGGAGACAGTTCCCAAGAAAGATGTGGGGTGGGGTTGGTGCAGGAGGTTATTACGGAACTCTGTCAAATGCCATGTTGCACCGCAACAAAGAGCAAGAGCTGGCTTGAAGGGATTTTGCTCAGGTTGTTCCAGTGTTAACGTGCTTGTTGAACATTGTAATGGGATGTCATTGGTTCGGCCTCAGAATCTAAACTCACCTTGATTCTGTTTGGCCCCAGCCAGCTTTCCAAATCTTTAAACTGAGGGTCACCGAGCACTAACAAAACCAAATTGAGTCACTGCTCAAAAGAGACAAGGCGATGTAGCAAACCTGATCACATTATGGATTGAATTTCATGCCCCTTCCGGGTCCTGCCCACGCCCTAGCTGTCTGCCCATCCCCAGGAATGAGCTAGGAGGTCGGATGGAGTATACAGTTTACAATTGCAATTTCATTTCATTATTGGCCATGTGGAAATTTATTGCCAATTGGGAACTTTAGCCTCTATCACGGAAAGTCAGGGTCAGTGACTTTGGATAATTAAATGCAAATCTTAGGCAGTTCTTGTCACGCATTTCCTAGGGTTATGTGTAAAGGTTATACAACAGGGTAGTCATGAGCTAGTGTGCATTTCAGCCTTTATCCTAGTCAACTCACCTCTCCCTCACTGAGCACTTATCCTACTTATCATCGATTCTTCTGCACCTTGTGAAGTCTTCACTGCAGTGCTTCAGCTTTTGTTGATTACTTGATATTGACTTTTGCAGGTGTACTTTGTGAAATCAACGAAGATGACTGTGGTCCATCTCCCAGTACAAACATGCCCAAGTGTATGAATAATGGGACCTGTGTGGATAGAATTGGAGGCTACACATGTAACTGCCCTCCAGGGTTCACTGGTGATCGGTGTGAGGGCGACATTAACGAGTGCCTGTCAAACCCTTGTAATCCACAGACAGCCATCGACTGTGTCCAGCTACCTAATGATTACCAGTGCGTGTGCAAGCCTGGCTTCACAGGTCAGTGAGATAACCGGACCCTAGAATGGTATTGACTTAAGATGATCATCTCTGCCATTACCCAGTCAAACGCACTTGCTACAGTTCTTCCCCTCCTGCTTACTTCCTATACTTAACATCACTTTTACAGTTTAACTTTTAAACTACCTTTTTTTCCTAATACAGTTACTGATGTCCTATTGGTTGCTCTTTGAAGGTTAAAGGTATTGACTTGCCTGTAATGCAGCAGTGCTTGTGAACTCAGCCAGGTGTCTTGGCTCCAATTCTGCTCAGTTGCAAAAGAAAGATTTTTTTTCCCTTGTTTGTGGGATGTGGGCTTTGCCGCAAGACCAGCATTTGTTGCTCATCTCTAATTGCCCTTGAACTGAGTGACTCACTAGTGCCATTTCAGAAGGCAGTTAAGAGGTACCCACTTTGCCATGAGCCTGGATTCATATGTAGACCAGACCAGTAAGGATAGCACATTATAGTGCCTATTGGAAATGTAAAGAATGGGGAGGGGATGGCAGTTCACCGGATGGCCACTCCCTGAAAAGCCGTGCAGTGTACATGGAATCCACTCTAGAGAATTGGGCCATTCAGTCCAGCCCATGCCATTGTCTATGCTGCAAATGAACCCTATCCCACTTCAATTACTTCTCCAGCCCATCAATATACCTTTCTTTTTATTTCTCCCCCGATTGTTAGCCTCCTCCTAAATCCATCCATGCTAGATTTAGATTTATTATCAAATGTATATAAAAATACAGTGATGTGTTTTTTCACATGCAAAATGCAAAGCGTCACCCTGCTCTGGCGCTATCTTGAAACACTGAATATAATGCAATATATTGCTGTAGTAGAATTCATTTGCCTCAACTATTCCCTTAAGCACCACGTTCTAATCACACAGTGATAAAGTTTCTTCTGAATTTCCAATTGAATTTGTGAGTAACTATCTTCTATTTCTGACCACTCATTTTGGACACCCCACAAATAAAGACAACTCTAGATCTAACCCTACATAATTTCCAAATCCTTTACCAGGTCACCCCACAGTCTTCTCTGTTCTAGAGTAAAGAGCTAGAATCTATTCAGTCTTTCCAGATAATTATGACATCTTGGTTCTGGTAATGTTTTGTAACTCTTTTCTGCAGTTTCTCAATTGTCGCTCTGTCCTTGTTTGGTAATGCCCAAGTCTGTATTTTACATCAAGCATGATGAGTTGACTTACCTTAAAATGTGCATACCTGTGTGCAACACAGTTCTAACATGTAATTATGAGCATGATCTTCAGCTTCTACAAGCACCCCCTACCTTGTGACAGCCCCAGTTCAACTTCTGGTTTTGTCCCTCTTTTCCCACAGGCCACCAGTGCCAAAGTGTCATCAACATGTGCGAATCTCAACCCTGTGAGAATGGGGGCCACTGTAAAATTGCAGTCAATACACCGCTTGGTTATACCTGCAAGTGTCAACCGGTGAGTGCTAGGAGGACAAACACACTGAGATTGTTAGCTTGCTTATTTTTTATGTAAACACTTTTTCCAATCCTTTTTATCCTAAGTCGCTCCATTTGGAAGCATTCTGCCTCACTCCTGAGTTGTGGAGTTAAGTTTGAAATTGGCCTCAGTGTCCCTGAGAGGGCATGGAGAGGGAGTTATCAGAGTTTCTGCTCCAGATTAGTAGCTATGGCTCTTTTTGCTGGTCCAGGACAGGGTGAGGCTTGGGTGCCCAATGGTTGGCAGAACTAATTGACTGGATTCACAGAGTGCCTGGCCACTTCAACAAGGTGCGGAGGGTAACCAGTCTTTCTGAACCCAGTAAACCACCACAGCTCCGAGAAGGCAGGGAGGTGAAATGGAGCTCATACTCCTCACAGAATCGTGGAATTGTTATAACAAAGAAGGAGACCATTCAGCCCATTATGCCTGTATTGGCTTTCAAAGCGAGGAATTCATTATGTACCTCTCAGATCCCCCCCTAATCCTGCACATCTTCCTATTAGTTGATATTAGTGGAGTAAGGGGCAGGAAAAATTTGAGAAGATTTCTTTTCCACTTGAAGAACTTTTACCACTCTTGGTCATTCTCAAAATGTGAGCGTCGCATTCAAGGCTAGCTTTTAGTATCCTCACATAAAGGCAAAACCCTGCAGGTGCTTGAAACCTGCAGTAAACACAGAAAATGCTGGAGAAACTCAGCCGATCTGGCAGCATCTGTGGAGAGACAAACAGAGTTAACATTTCGAGTCAAATGTGAATTCTTCAGAACCGGAAGAAGAGTCATTTCAAATGCAAAATGTTAACTCTATTTCTCTTTTTCATGTGAGGGATTTCCTCTCACTGAATTATCAGAAGACTCTCGAATACTACAACAACAATTTTTATTTATGTAACAACTTTAATGTAGGAAACTGTCCAAAGTGTATCCTCAAACAAAATTTGAGACTAAGCAATGCAAGGAAATGTAAGTACAGGTGACCAAAAGATTTGATCAAAGATGTAGGTTTTCTGGTGGATTTTCAAGGAAGTGAAAGACTTAGAGAATTAGGCAGGAAATTGCAAAGTCCAGGACAGCCAAAGGCACGGCAGCGCAATCGGAGCAGCGAAAGTTGGGTTGATCAAGAGGCCAGGCATGGAAGAATACTGAATTCCCGGAAGGTCGTGGGGCTGGAAGAGGTGACAGAGAAATGGATGGGTAGGGCCATGGAGGGATTTGGGAAGACAGTGTGAATTTTAAATGGAAATGTTGCCTAACCACAAGCCAGTGTAGGTCAGTGAGCATGGGAATGATGGAAACATTGAACCATTGAAGCCATTGAGGCCACTTAGCCCATTGTGTCCATGCTGGGTGAAAGAGTACCAGACAGCCTTACCCCCACTTGCTGCCTCTAATCCATAGCCTGGTAGTTTATGGCACTTTGTGTACATGACCAGGTACCTTTTAAATGCTGTGGGGATTTAGTTGTACCATCATTTCAATCAGTCCACTCCAAATCACCAGCATCAGCACTTCCTACCTCTTATGTCTAAATCTATTGCCCCAGTTACGAGCTCCTCAATCAAGGAGGACAGGTCCTTCCTATCCACTTGGTTTGACTGAGGATTAGGGCAACAGGTCCACTAAAACAACAATCTTGTTATTTGAGGTGTTGTGTAGTGATTGATTTTTATAGCATGAACTCAGTTGTGAAAGGATTAACACAGCTTGTATTCTCTTGCAGAGCTACACTGGGCCAAATTGCGAGCGTAGCATTCTGACCTGTCGAGAGCTGACCTGCCAGAACGGTGAGCTGTGCACTGATTCTCCACTGGGAGCCCGTTGTACCTGCCCACCGGGGATTGCTGGCCTGGCCTGCCAACTTCCTACCTCCAACCACAGCTGCAGTAGTCGGCCTTGCCGCAACGGTGGCATCTGCCAGGCCAGCCGGCAGCCTCCCTTCTACCAATGTCTGTGCCTGAAGGAGTTTGGCGGGAGGCATTGCGAGGTGTTGAGGAGGTACCCCCCTCCTGCCAAGGAGACGGCTTGCTCCATACGGGAGTGCCATAGCAGGGCGGGCGATGGTTACTGTGACCGGGACTGCAACACACCCGCCTGCCAGTGGGATGGTGGCGACTGCTCACTGTCCGTTGATGACCCCTGGAGAGAGTGCAGCGTTCAGGAGTGCTGGCGCTACTTCAATAACAATATCTGTGACGAGTTCTGCAACAGCCGCGAGTGTCTGTACGACAACTTTGACTGCCAAAGCCAAGAGAAGACCTGCAAGTAAGTCCAGGCACTGATCTGCACTCAACGACCGGCTAGCTGGTCAGCTTAGGGATTGATGCCTCTGAAGGTTTCTTCTTCAACTTTGGATCACCCACTGACTCAGTCACTCAAGTGGACCACAATGTGGCACTGCTCCATGACCTGCACAGAAACCTATCACTGTCTAAATTCAGAGATAGTAGGAACTGCTGATGCTGGAGAATCTGAGATGACAAGGTGTAGAGCTGGATGAACACAGCAGGCCA